>CM061533.1:256646136-256996812 GCA_030545055.2 Neoaliturus tenellus | reverse complement strand
GTTGAATAAGACTGAGTGGGGGGTTTAAAGGTCCCAAGGGAGAGGTATGGCTACGCTAGAGAATAAGGTTCTTTAACTTTGGTCGTTAGTAGTGGGGAATGGGGGCTTTTGGCTCAGTTCAAGGTCACCTGAGGGATGACGTCATCGATGACGTCATCGAGGTCAATGACCCCATTGATGACGTCATCGATTGCATCATCGATGACGTCATCACCAATGACGTCACTTCCTTGACGTCACACCCATGACGTCACAAAAATGACGTGCTGATGACGTCATCACCCTTACGTCACCAAGATGACGTCATCGATGTCACAAAGGTCAAGGTCACGCTGAAACCTAAAATTTTTTGGCACTTTTGCTGTTTCTCGCACTACGCTCCGAGTTTCAGTCACAGTTACCATGACCTTGACAACTTGGAGCGAATTTGCGATGAGAAACAGCAAAAGTGCTGAGGAAACTTGAAGTTTGCAACGTGACTCTGCCTAAACCGTCATGTGACACCGCTCGGGTGACCTTGAACTGACCCAGAAGCCCCCATTCGACCATTACTGCAACCGCGATGCGCACCCTAAGACAGACACCGAGCGACTGACTGTCCGGCCCCGCGCACTCTAGGTATATGGGAAGTGGTGGGGGAAATTGTGATGACCTTGGGAAACTTGAAAATGTCAAGCCGGGTAGCACCGTTTCGGTGCTACCTTAAAGTTACATGCTAAAGTGTGATGACCTTGAGTAAAAACATAGAAATACTACAAGTTGATACCGCCCCAGAGTTAAAGTGTGGTGACATTGAGTCAAAACACTGAAATACTATAAGTTGAAATCATCCTAGAGTTAAAGTGTGGTGACCTTGAGTCAAAACACAGAAATACTACTACAAGTCGATCCCGCCCCCAGAGTTAAAGTGTGACGATCTTGAGTTAAAACACTGAAATGCTATAAGTCGAAATCATCCCAGAATTAAAGTGTGATGACCTTGAGTCAAAACACAGAAATAGTACAAGTCGATATCATCCCAGAGTTAAAGTGTACTGACCTAGATTCAAAACACAGAAATACTACAAGTTGATGTCGTTCCAAAGTAGAAGTGTGGCGACCTTGAACTACCCCAAATTGTCAGGAATTGGAGTAGCAACAGCGATGTGCACCCTTCGACGGACATCAAGCGACTGACTGTCTGGCTCTGCGCACTCTAGGTATATGGAAAGTGGTGGGGGAAATCTCAAGGTCATCCAAATTGGGTTTTAAAAAATAAGAAACTCTAAACTTCATGCTCCTCTTCTTCCCTTTCCACCTCATTTGTAGGATATATGGTTGACAACGGTAAATGTGACAAATACTCCGGTGATTGTTGACCTCCACTGTGATCTGATTCTTGATCGTCTTGCTGCATTATAACTTCAGACCAATCATAATCTAAAGTGACCTTGAGCTTTATTCCCGGGTTGTCGAGGAGAATAGACTTCATCCAATCGCAGATGGTTTCTAAATAATGCACGTCGTTGATTGTCAATTTCCAACTTGTAGTGGGTACATCTTCGGTGGAAGACATGTCATCGCAAGCAGGTGTGTCCGCCATGGTTGTTGGAGGAGGAATGATGCTTGTTGCAGCGAGCAATGCTGGTATAACAGAGTGGTGGGGGAAATTTCAAGGTCACCCAAATGGATTTTTAAAAAGGAAACTTTGTCTATTTACTTATAACGTAACCACTTAAACTAAAAGGATTGGGATCAACAGTACGTTTAATCATCATATTCGGTATATTCTTCATGTTTCTCAGTTTTCACCTCCGCCCAAATAGTACCTCCACTCTTTAGCTCCTTTTCGGCTTCTTCTAGTTGCTGGGTAATCGCCATCTGACATTGAAGTTCAAAATCATCACGCGGCACAGATCCGCAAATATCCATCTGAGCCAACCAGAGCTGTCTAAGGTTCTTTTCCTTTTCCTCGACAGCTTCGACGGCTGCATGTAATTCCTTTTCTGTAATAGAGGAGTCCCACAATTGTTGATCATCGGTTTTGTTGACAACCTCATTTTTGGACTCCTTGTACAAATCGTTCAGCTCCTGCTGAGTCTTAATGGTTACCTCCTTGTAACTAGCACAACTTACATTGAGAGACATCTTGATGTTGTATGGTTGACCGTTGGGGTTGAAATGAAGCTGAGGCACAGCGCTTGGGGGTACTATAAAAAAGTGGGGGAAGTTCCAAGGTCATCCAAATTGTGTTTTAAAAAATCCTATCTTGTTACTGAGCACATACGTCAGTAACAAGATAGGTGTTTTTTCTCTTTTACATCTTTAATATAATAAAGAAATAAACATATTCTACAATGGTAAGAAGAAGAAACCAACTGCTAGTCAGCTGAAATAATCCAAAGTCTGGCTCGCTTCAGTCTTCATGGACGCCGGTGATGAAGTCGCTGGAGAAGAGTAATGTTCAGACTCTTCTTTTGGGTGTCGGAGATTGCGTATATTGCAAGCGTAGACTTGCACATTTATACGGTAGCCTCGCGCCACCATCAGCTGCAACTCCTTGTACAAGTCGTTCAGCTCCTGCTGAGTCTTAATGGTTACCTCCTCGTAACTAGCACAACTTACATTGAGAGACATCTTGATGTTGTACTGTTGACCGTCGGAGTTGAAATGAAGCTGAGGCACAGCGCTTGGGGGTACTATGAAAAAGTGGTGGGGGTGTTTGCATTGAAGCATGTTTGACCTTTAGCTTGGTGGTAGGGGTAACTGTGAAATGCAAAGGTCAAAGGTCAAGGTCACCCGCGAAGTTTAAAAAAAAATGCAACATATCAATATGTGACAAACCTCACATATTGATATGTTGCATTTTTTGTCTTTTGTATTTTTTGTCTTTTATGGTTTATTTATAAAACATTACAATAACATATGTACAACAGTAAAACTTAAATCTAACACTGCTGCTTGTCGACGATGTGGATGGTCAACTCGGTGGAATTGCTACCCGTGCAACCGTGGGAAACCAGGTAGAGACAGCCAGGTTGGATGGAGCGCAGATCCTCGTTCTGGAGGAGATGGACGAATCGTTTTGGCAGGTAGACTTGGAACTTGGGCTCATCCCCCGGAGTGAATGGTGCCTCGCTAAGACTGCAGCAGATGGTCTCTCCAACTGTAGTCTCCATCTTCTTCATGGCGTGGATAATGTAGTGCTTCTCATCTTTAAGTTCGGAACACTTCTTGACAGGTAGTATGGTAGATTTGGAGTGAGCATTGAACTGCTCAACCAAAGTTTGCAGGAACTGGTGAGATGCCATGGTTGAGTTAAAGAGTGTCTTCTTCTTCGTCTTCTTGCTGGGAGATGTTGTCGTCTCGGAATCTCGAGTAATACTCATGCCAGGTCCCGGTCTGCTCCTCACTTATATAACCCCCGTCACCCCCACCACTCCCCACTTCCCCACTTTGAAGGTAAGATGCGAGTTTATAGGCGTTTTTTAAAGCGCAATGTCTATCTTTTTCATGTTCTGGACTTTTAGTACAAATACAAACATTTTCCATCGTATACTTGTAGTTTTTATCCAAGTCCACATCATTAACCGGAACATGAGTAAATTCTTCGATCCATCTCTTCTTTTCCAGTCCTTTTGTATAAATATTGGTAAACCTGTTTGAAAACTGATGCATGATGTGATACAAGTCTGTGTAACTTGCAAAACCATCATACCAATCGATATGATGGAAATATTTTGAAATCCACCTGTTGGTAGTAGCGGCTTTGCTAGTTAATGATGAATAAGAACATGGTGGTTTGAACAAAAATGTATATGGAACACCTGTATTGATGTCGAAAAACACAAGTTCTTTTATGATAAATCTATCGTCATTACCCCGAAACGCTTGGAACTCAATTATACCAGGTTTGGACTTTACTTGTTCTTCTTCCTTGTCCATTGCGAAGGCCACTCGTCTGCTCATGTCGAAGTCCAAAGATCAACTGATTTCCACACCACGGTAGGTACGACTTTTATACCAGGCCGTACAGTTGTTGGCGCGTTGGTGTATATTTAACGTGGGCACCGTCCCCGGTAGGCCTAACCCCACAAAGCGTTTGATATTGTTTTAAAAACCAACCATTGTCATCTAAGTTTCCATCTTTACATTCTCCTTGTTTTCATTTTCATCACTAACACTTGATTCTTCTCCTCCTTCTTCCTCTTCTTCCTGTTTTACTGATTTCTTATGTAGTTGAGCGTATTTTTCCAATTGTCCCACATTTGTACTTCATGAGGAACTCTATTAAATATAGAAGTATCCACAGGTCCGTACAGTATAGGTGCGTCCGGTTGTTTGTCCAAAGTGTCTTCCAAATAATCTTTAATAATAGAACTTGAAAACACTAGTTGTCTCAAGTATCTTGTTATTGGTTCAGTTGCACAGGTTAGAATAAAAAACTCTTCTCGATTAAGTTGAATCTTTCTATCATGTATTGTTGTGTCTCTAAACCGCAACTGATGGTCACCACGATTCTTTATAATATCAATTTCCACATTTGAATCCAAAAGTCCTACTCTTGTCTTTCTTCCATACATGTTACTAGTTAAATAGCATTCTAGCAGATGCAAGTGCTTCATAAAAGATTCCCAAGCACTATCGGTGAACAAAATCATTTTGGGTCCATGAGTTAAAATTACAGTAGGTGAATAATCCGTCGATTTCATAACACCGATTAAAACACTTTTGTCCAAACTGGAAGAGATTGGGTAAAATATTCGCAAGAATACCTCACTTAATATGTTAGGAGAAATATTATCTTCAATATCCCTTTTCCTCTTGTGTGCATTCTTTCTTCTTTTACCTTTTTCCTCAACATTATTACTGGCGTGGAGTTGTCCGCAAGCGTTGTGTTCATCTCCCTCCGGTTGACCTTGAAGATCTAAAAAGTCGGATATCTCCTTCTCAATATCTACTACATTTTCTTGTGTACCACTAGGAGAAGTCATATTGAATAAGATGCTACCCATACAACAACAGGCAACAAACTGATAAGGAGCGAGCTGAACGCTCTGCTTTTATACTCGCGGAATGCATTGGAATGTAGGAAAACCGGTCTTTTACAATACATTTTTAACAATTCCAGTTAAAGGTGTGTATGTTACGATTTTATCATGTAGAATTAAACAGTATGCAGTTGTATTAGCCGATATAGGCGCGTTGAATTCCATTTCTATTTTTATATCTACACTTGATGATTTTACCGATTCATTTTGTTTAGAACAATCGATTACAACTATAGGGTAACCATCTAAGTATTTTTCTGGTGATAGTAAAGGTGCATTCGTTTTACCATAATATGAACTTTGGAATCTTGCATACATATCGTACAATATGCTGTACTTTTTATTAGCAAATGACACATTTAAATTATCGTATGGAAAAAATTGTGAATTTTAATAAACTTTAATATTTTTCAAGTTGCAATGATCAAATTGGCCTGCATGTTTGGTGATGGTGTCTCTTCTACCTGTTTGTAAACCAAATATAATATACCTGGCTCGTTCCACATAATTAGATGTTTTAACTGTCCAAGTGTGTCGATCCGTAGTTGGCAAGCTGGGATGTTCATGAAATTCCCAACTTCTAAAAGGAATTACAATATCACGATCAGCCTTTAACTTTCTTAATAGTAGCATTCTATGCTCGTCAGCTAATTTAACATGTGGAACTCTCCATACAATTTTGTCTAATGTTAATTTCCATTCTAAAGTTGCATCTGTTGTACCGTCTGGAGCTTTAATAATATCTTTATCGTTTGAAGATCTCAACAAAACTAATTCTTGTTTAACGTTTAATATTATTTTCCTATAATCTTCAGCAAAACCAAGCAACAAACGTAACGGAATATGAAAATCAAAATTTCCATTTGTATCTGGAGTGATTGTGTCTTTTGCAGGTAAAACCCATCCTGCAGGTTGTATTAAATTGGTTTCATTAGGTGATATAGATGTTAATCCCTTTAAAGTTGTTGCAATACCTACTTTTTTAGTAGAATCAACTGTTACACCTGATATTTCATATCTAATTTCATCAAACAGGAAAGCCATGGGATTATTTATAAATGGAACTGTTGTACCAGTAGTAGTACCGTCCTTTTTAGTAACTTTTCCTTCAATATACAAGTAACTTTCACATGGTAGTGTGTAAATGTCTTGATTTTGTATGGGAATACGAATTTCATCGTTATTGTTTAATTTTGATGAAGTGTAAGGGTTGTGGGTGTGATATTCTTTTTCCCATAGGGTTTCGTCGAATGTTGGACCCTGAGCTATATCCAGTATATCCATTATCGGTTACTTTTAATCCAATTCTCTCTAAGAAACGAATGTTCTCGCGTGTTAACTCCTCCACAGCTGAAGAGCTACTAATGCGGATTCCCGTAGGTTGTTCGCTTTTAAATGTTAAACCCATGATGTTATATTAAAGTGTTGATTTTAAATGTAATCTAACCGTAATAGGCTCTTCTCGGAAATCTATCAAGTTACCGTCTTGATCCAATACGTTCAACACGATGTCTGAAATGAAAGTGGTGTTCAACGGTAGATATACCAGGTTTTGCGGCTTTTCAACAATTTTAAATCCAGGTGGTACACTGGGGTAAAAAGTATGTATTATATGAGTATTTGCTCCATCTCTGTAAGCTCCTTGTATAATATTACAAGTTATGTCTATACTATTGACTTTTAATATTGTTACAGTTTGTTTACCGGAATGTGTTTTATTTGGTTCTAAAATTGCTCCATCTTTGGGAAATCCTAATAAATCACCAATTGAGTGTGACTTACTGAAATCTATATAATATTTTGAAGTAAGCTCAGCTTTCATTGTATTGTTATTACCTTTTAGCGTTATATTGTCTTTTCCCATTTTATTTTGCAAAAATTCATTAATATGATCAATTTCATAAGAACCTGTGGGTAGAGTGCAAACTTCCAAGTCTGTAAACTTCCCACTGGCATCTTTTCCTTTATAATAATGCAATAAGTTATTTTTACCTTCCGTAACATTGGGAATAGAGTTGTAAGTTGTAAAATCCAACAGTGCTGCCTCCCAAAATCTTCCTTTTTGCAAGCGTAACGCTGGAAAAAGGATACTTCGTAAAGTGGACGATTTTTCTGTTAATGATACCGTATAGGAAGACATCTCAATAGTGACTGATACTTTTAGCTAGGAATTCCAAACATAAATGACCGCATATTGAAGTATTATCAGGTTGTTCTCTTTTATAGTTGTAATATATGTTTTTAGCAGATTTAAAGTAATGTTCAAGTTCTTTAGGTGGTGGCAAATTTCCAAAACTATCAAAATAATATACATTACTATTTAGTTTCTTATAACACACCCAATGGGTGCCGGGCCCTTCAGTATTATCCAAATTTACGATTCCAGTCTCATTTTTCCATATTTTCTTTGGTAAACTGTCTTTCATAAATACTCCGCGGAAAAATGGTATTTTTAAACAGGAAATATATTTAAATAATTCAACATTAGTCAACGCTTTATGCGGTATAACCAATTGATTTCTTTTATTTAATATGCACGATACGGTCTTAGGTATAGACCAGCCCCGTTTTTTACCATTGACCATATTGTCGGTTTTTTATTATTTTTCCTTGGAGAACGTCTTTTTAGTCTAATATTACCACCATGTTTTCTCTTGCTTGATCCTTTTTTATTCTTACCCCTCCTTTTTCCACCTCCTACCGCTGTTTTAGCCTTCATACCTGCTGTTACCGCTAAAGCTGCTGCTTTTTCCGCAATACTAGCGTCACTAGACTTTACTCGTTGCCAAGCTATATTCGCTAGCTTTTTATCAGCGATTGACCTATTTTTTGAATCGGTAAACGTGGAATATGCGATATCGTGTTCTTTACAAGCCTGATCTAACTTATTTATGCCTGGATCACCTCTTTCCAGTCGTTTTTTCAATTTAGTTCCTGGTCCGCAATACTGATAACCTCCCGGTATATGAAATTCGTATGGTAAAGCGTCTATTGCTCTATTTACGATAGATCCTACTGGAATTCGATTTAAGGCTTTACTTAATAGAGAAACCGCTGTGGACGTGATCCCACCTCCTTTCCTTACAGTGTCTCGATATGGACTGGTGTAATGAAATGCCATGATTGTCTTTTATATTCGAAAAGCGTAACCTATGTGTTACCTCTATGACAGGTTGCACATAAATGATGTAATTTATGGTGTTATTTAATTAAATATCAAAAGTACCCCAATCTGTTGATCTAAACTTTTGTGTATTATGATTAAAAAAGTATTTATAAAGAATTTCTTGTTTAATCCATGCACTTCTCATTTTTTCATCAATAGGTTTATGTTGTCCGGCTGCAATATAATTATGCATATCAAATAATAAATTACCTATTACTTTAACAAGAAAATTAACAGTTACAGCGTTATCAGCATAATCAGGGTCTGCAACATTTGTTAATCGTTTGTTATCACAATTCCACCATTGTTTTCCAGTTGGCTCTAATTGTATTATCTGTTCATAAGTAACAGCATCACCAGGCTTTTCACCAATACCTAAATTTGTCAATGACTTTCCTTTACCATCCCAAACACTATTGTTTTCTTCAAGTAAAGTAAACTTTTTATTTCCCTGTACAAATACATCTCCTTGTCGTGTTACTACTTGGTCTTGTTTCGCAAAACCAGATGTTTCTTGTTTTAAAGTTTCCTTTATTTGCCCCACCGTTGCACCATCTGATGGTGCAGAACCATCTTTTACATTCGCTAAACAATTACCAAAGCAATCAATAATTCCTACATCACGTGTAATACAATGATCTTTGATGTATTTTAAACTTACAGCATCATTTTCATTCTTTGGATAACCTATATCGTTAATAACAAATTTATAAAAAGAAAACCCATCTTTTGTCTTTTCAGGTATTATAGAATGTAAATAGCGTCTATTTATGCTGTCTTTTTCATCTACAGGGTCTGCTACGTTAGATATACGTCGATTTTCAGCATTATACGTTTTTCCATCGAATTTTAACGTATTTTTCAATTCCGATGATAAATAACCTCTGTTTATTGCATCAGCGTTTTGATTTGGCTTACCGACGTTGGAAATTCTATGATTACCCGCGTTATATGTGTTTTTGTTTAGTTTCAGTGTTGGTAATATCTCTTTTTTTAATACTTTTAAATTTATTGCATCATTTTCATCTGTGGGATCATTAATGTTTTTTAACCGTTTATTACTAATATCATAATCTCCATCAGGTGTTTGTGGTAATCCAACACCTCTTTTTAAAGTATTAAAGTAATATAATCCATCTGATGAATACCGTCCGAACTTGTCAACACTCATGGTGCAACTGAATAACATTCTAGAGTGTAACCCATTTTTATAATATTAGTCCCGATTTCTAACCCATATCAGTTTTTATACAAATTCTTAGTCTTCATCAGTTACATTTGCATCATTCCCGGGACATTTAAAATATTTTAAATCTGCACTAATTAATGATCTGTCTGCTTCATTTCTAAATACATGATTTTTATGAATAAATTCCTCACCAGACAATTTTCTAAATCCGCTAAATGAATTTGGATCTGCAATTAATATATTTTGATAATCATTTACATCCATTAATTTAAATCTTTTGGTATTATAAATAAACTCTTGATTTGCACTATCATATTGTAATGTTTGTCCTACAGTTGCAGCATCCTTTGGATCTGTTCCTTGTGCCAAATTACCTATTTTCTTATTTTTCGCATTGAAAGTACTACCTTTTGGTTTGTCTAATATTAAAGATTGTTTTACTACAACACAATCGTAATCATCGATACCTGGAAATATGTCAATTATTCTTCTATTTGTACCCAACCAACTTCTATGATAATTGTTTGGATTAGTATGTAAAACTTGTGATAAAATCGGAACATCATGAGCATCTGTAGCTAAATGCGCATTTGATAATTTCATGTCTTTGCAATCCCAAACATTATTTTTTTGTTCAAGTAAAATAAACTTTTCATTTCCTTGTACAAACACATCACCCGACCGTGATACTACTTGATCCTGTTTTACAAATCCAGATGTTTCTTGCTTTAAAGTTTCCTTCATTTGACCCACTGTTGCACCATCTGATGGTGCCGAACCATCTTTAACATTCGCTAAACAATTACCTAGACAATCAATAACTCCTACATCACGTGTAATACAATGATCTTTTATATATTTTAAATTTACAGCATCATTTTCATTTTTCGGATAACCTATATCGTTAATAACAAATTTATAAAAAGAAAAACCATCTTTTGTCTTTTCAGGTATTAATGAATGTAAATAGCGTCTATTTACGCTGTCTTTTGCATCTTTAGGGTCATCTACGTTGGATATACGTTTATTTTCAGCAGTATACGTTTTTCCATTGAATTTTAACGTATTTTTTAATTCTGATGATAAATAACCTTTGTTTATTGCATCAGCGTTTTGATTTGGCTTACCAACATTGACAATTCTATGATTACCTGCGTCATATGTGTTTTTCTGTAGTCTTAATGTTGGTGATATCTTTTCTTTTAATACTTTTAAATTTATTGCATCGTTTTCATCTGTGGGATCTTTTATGTTTTTTAACCTTTTATTAGTTATATCATAATCCCCATCAGGTGTTTGTGGTAAACTAGCTCCTCTTTTTAAATTATTTGCGTAATATAACCCATCCAAGGAGTAACGTCCGAACTTGTCGACACTCATGGTGCAACTGAATAGTAATCTAGTGAGTAACGCATTTTTTATGAGATTACCCCACGGTTTCGGAGTTCATCCACTAAAGCCACCCATTCGTTTTCCAATCCAGTATGACCCGCTTCTTTAGCTTCATGTATTAGTTTCATTCTATCCACCAATTTATTGATATTATTGTAATAAATCACATTTGTGTTATATAGTTTCTTCATTAAACCTGTACCTGTAACAGATTTGTTTCTTTTTCTTGGTTCTGGAGCACTTATATCCAAAGTGGATGACACAAACCTTCGTTTTACAGGTTTTCTTGGCATTATCGGCATTGGTTGTCTTCTCGTTGTTGGTATTAACTTGGATACAAATACTCTATATTTTAAAGACCTAGATCTAAAAACTGGTTGGTCAGCTAAATATTTTCTCCTGTATGCATTGGTGTGTTCCAAAATCTGTTTATATGCTTCCATGTCTTCTTCTTTAACTAACAATTCTAAAGGCTTTTTTTCAAATAATAATTCAAATAATCCTCTTGTGCCCTTATATCTTTGATTACCAACAATAATATTATCATTTTCATCAATGTTTACCGGGCTATTACCAACCATTAAACCTTCTTCTGTTAATCTTACTCCATAACTATGGTAGTTTTTATTAGGATTTATTCCAGCTAACATTTTTATCATATATTTCCTTCCTAAAGGTCCTTTGTTATGAATGTTTTCACCCAACAAGCTTATGTTTGACGGACCTTCCCTTGCTTCTTCTTCTTTTTCCTCTTCACTAGCAGTTGATACATCTTCATGTCCTCTTTTAGCTTTTACTTCATATAATTCTCTTATACCACTATAGTCTGGTGATTCTAGCTCTCTTTCAGGTTCTCCGCCGGTAAAACCACTATATGTAGAGGATTCCAGGTCTTCATCACTAAAATCTTCTGATTTTACATTTTCTCTTTCAAACTTTGTAATAGGTGCAATTGCATCTCCTTCCAAAACGGGTTTAGCAAATTTTTTGTTTAATTGTTTCAAGGGTTCAGTAATAGGTTTAAAAGTAGATTCAAGAAATTTCTCCCTTTCGCTAATACCTAATTTTAATGCTCTGTTTTTATCTTGAATAGAATCACTAAGTGATTTTATTTCCTTTATTAACTTTTCTTGGTTAACCATGTTTGTAGCAAGACGTGTTGTACAACAATGAATGTTTTACATCATGATCAGTGTATTAGTATAAATTTATCAAATCCTATCCTGTATCGACCATTGTTTAGCGGTTGTTCCTTCATAATTGTTAAAAACCCATATTTTTCAGCCCAAGCCTTTCCACACAACTCTTTAAATCGTTCAAATGGCATATCCGCACTTACATGGTCATAATATATGTGTTTTAGGTTGGTTTCATCCTGTTTAAATACAATTAACATGTTTGCATTGTCTCTAATGAGCTGTTTCGGTATTTTGCTGTAAGTTTGACCAATATAAATGCTATCTATGTTGTTATGTCGACCCATGGCGAAGTAATTTCTTATTGTATTTTGTTTTTCACAAGATACGTCGTCAAATATGAATACTGAGAATGGTTTAGCCTCTTGCGGTTGCATGACACTCTCGCTCGCGTTGAATTTAAAATATTTAACTTCAGGCACATTATTGAGTATTTGTTCCAATAACTGATATTTTGGTTGTTGTAGTGACTTTGAAAATACATATAAATTATTGAAACGTAATCCTTTAGGGTTTGTAATCAAATTGAATACTACATTTGTTTTTCCACAATTGGAAGGACCGGTAACCAGACAACGCACCGTGTTTGGTAACAAAACACCGTGTTTCCCAGTATTGAATTGAGAACCATCCACTGTGAGTTCATCTATATTATTAATAGTAAAATTGTCTTTTTGCGGTATTATCTCCATCCTTTGTAATGGTTCAACCCAAAATGATGCTCTATCATTATATTAGATCCTTTTTAGGTATCCAAGAATCTTCCGTTTTATTAAATCCTAACCATCGTACTTTAACCTTATCCTTTTTTCGTTGCAACACCTTTTCAACTAAATATACATCACCTACTGTTGATTTTAACATTTCATGTCCATAAAACCCTCCTTCAAGCAATTGTCCTTTATTATCTTTTAAAATGTAAGTTTCTGGTACTGTAGGTTGCACCTTAAATACGGTAAATACCTCATTTATCCAGTTCGGAAGATATCTTTTACTGAATACACCTTTGTATTTGCTTATTCGCACTTTATCGCCAACATTAAACCTTTTAGGCTTTAGTTTTTCAACTTTTGGTTTAGTATTCATTTTTATACGTTTTAATACAAGTTTGTCATTTTTATTAGTCACCTGGCTTGGTTTCATACCGATAGTTCTATGAAACTTGTTATTGTAATCGCTTATAAGTTTTGGTAACACATCAATCCATACGTGTGATCCTCTGTTGGAAAACATCTTATACATCGCACCTTTTAAAGTTCTGTTAAATCTTTCAATTATTGATGCTTTTACCTCTGAATTGGTTGAGTAATGGTTAATGTTGTGTTTTTTCATTAAATTTGCAAATTCCTTATTAAAATATTCTTTTCCATCATCAGTTTGTAAATGTTTTATAGTATGTTTGTCTCTTTGTATAGCTGTTTCCATTGCTTTTGTAACACTTTTACCGCTTTTATCTTTTAGTGGTAAAGCATCTGCCATTTTTGAAAAACAATTAATAATAGTCAATATGTATTTAAATCCTCTATTTTGTTTACTATAAGGAATCATTTCGATTAAATCCGCTTGATATAAATCATTTATTCCTTTTATCACTGTATTTCTTCGTGGAAACTTTCTTCTTGCAGGTTTATGAAGTTCGTTGACAATTTCTTGCTTCAAGTTCTTCATATTGCAGGTTTGAATGTTTCATGTATCATATGTATAATCACAATGAATGTTGTCTTGAATATTCACATCATTTATATAGGTCAAGGTCATCCAAACTTGTGTAAAAAAATGAGGAACACGGCGTTTGACTTGCCGTGTTCCCCATTTTTTTACGGAAGGAGAAAGGAATAAGGTCAAAGTTGTAGAAGGACGAAGAATAGGTTACTAGTTGATAGGGTTTAGAGAGTAGTGGCCGAAAGGAAGAGTATGGATTTTATCCGGCATAATATGCCTTTTATCATCTTGAGCTGATAGTGCTCTTTTAACTTCAGTGACACTGTAGACCTCATGTTTAAAGCTTCTGAAGTAGAAGGGAATAGCCGGTCCTGGCGCAGGTCAAGGTCAGCGGTTGTAAGTGGCAGGTGTGTGTTGTTGATTTGGGGGTTTTTTGGGGGTTTGGGGAGGGGTTGGTAAGTGTGTCAAGGTCATCTGGAGGGGGTTTTAAAAAAGGTGGGGAGTGTGGGGACGAGTGGGGCGGGCGGGAGTGCGGCGGGAGCGGATGGGAGGCTCTGGGAAATAAATTTATTTATTCATCAAAGCCCACCAGTGATCGTAGGATTGCTTCTACATCGTTTGCAGCCGTACTGTTGATCTCATTGCTCTGCACGGGTCGGGAGTCGGTGGTGGTAGTGTATGTAGGCAAATTTTGTGTGGGAACACCACTATTGTTATCATTAGTAGTGGATGTCACTATTGGAGATTGTATGGGTGCACCCTGCCGCGTGTCCATAACTTGAAGAAATGAGAGCTGCTAGATGGTTATATTGTGAGTTGATAGAGTAGAATGAGAGATGTGTGTGATGAAGAACGGTTATATAAACCCGGTAATATAGTGAATAAGAATAACCGGATAACATCATCAATAGGTGTGACAAGATTGTAATGTTGATATTTCAGCATATCAGTTAAGACTGTTTGTAAAATAGTGTCAGTAGAATAACTGTCGCGAAGGTTGGATCTTGTAAAATACAAGGGGTGAAAGCTGAACTGTTTCTTAAGTTTAGCGAATGTATTACGAGGTCTTGAAACTGTGTAGTTAGACTGTTTTTGTAAAATATGTTTGGTGCGTAAAAGTTTCAGCTGCAAAGTGTGGGAAGCCATTATAATAGTGGTGAGTAAATGTGCACTGTGTAAAAACCAACTGATAAATGGTTAGTGTTTGTAAATGTGTTTGAATATATAGAGAGTAATTAGCATATTAACCGCGAACACATGTTTTAGAGTAAGAAAAATGTAAGTTAGAAAATTGTTAGAAAAGTAAAGACCGAAGTTTACTCTACGGAACCCGGCGAATAAATGAGACGCGGGCGGTACCGACCCCGTATTTAAGCAATTTGTGAGTCACGAACAACCCCTCCTCTACCCTCCCCCTAAGCCGATGGGATAAAAGGGTGGGATTGCGGTTACCCCGGTTATTTGTTCGGTAGCGTTGCGATAGTTTGTATTAATAGGAGAGGCAGACACTTTAAAAACTGTTTTGTTAAAAATATTAAGATAATATTCTAGTTGAAAAAAAAAGGAATTTGTTACTCTGTATAAATTGGCTATGAGCTGCACAAGTGCAAACAATACTCTGTTAATAAGTTGATGAGGTAAGAGCTAGTATTTGTACAAATATTATATAGTTTAGCAATAATTATATGTAATATTAATGTGAAAAATGGTAAGTTAAGACCATGGATAAGACTAATAGTAATGTAAAACTATAAATGTTTAAAAGGTGTAAATATAATTAAGAGTTTGATAAAAAAAAAAATAGATATGAATATAAATATTAAGTAACAACAAAAATAATGTTGATGCGAGGTTAATTTATGCAGTAATAAAAAAATGGTAATGGGAGAGTAATATGTGTTTATAGTAAATAAAAAAGAAATAGTTGAAAACTACGTTATAAATGTGGTGTTAAAAAGAAGTAGACCTAATTGGAGTAAGTTAAAAAAGTATATATAATATTATTAGAAGGTAGCGACTTACCGAGGTGTTGTGTCAGCTGTGGGTTCCGCGAGTAGAAAGAGGCGCAGCTGCTTGTGTAAGGGTATTTATAACGGCAGGTGGTAATTATTATAAACTTGACCCCCCCCCCCCTCCCCCCCCCCCCTCACTTTTACTTTATGTTGAAATAGTACTAGTAGTTAAGCTTGTGTAATACTAATTTGGTGTTACCAAACAGTAACTATTGTGGTTAAGATAATACAACCTATACTTAAGATAAATTAAACTGATAGAGTAACGGTAATTTAGGTCTGCTGTTGGCAATAGATAATAACTATAGTTGAGCGGCGAAAGGGAACACATAACTTCCTACTGTTATTAAAATAATAGCAGTGAACAACTATGGTGTAATGCTATAAAGAAAATTGTGGTTGGATTAGGTAGAGAATATAATTAGATGTTGGCCAACATTATTGAAAGCCGCAACACAACACTTAAATTATTGACGACCTACTTGTAATAATCGCTGCTACGTGTATAAAATAGTGTTGCTTGGGAA
The DNA here is from genome assembly GCA_030545055.2 of Neoaliturus tenellus. Taxonomy (NCBI): domain Eukaryota; kingdom Metazoa; phylum Arthropoda; class Insecta; order Hemiptera; family Cicadellidae; genus Neoaliturus; species Neoaliturus tenellus. The sequence goes on along the minus strand of CM061533.1, from coordinate 256,980,638 downwards.
TTTCCTACTGAAGTTGTACTTTGAATGTTGTAAGCCCCTCAAACCCCTACAATTTCCCCCACCATCTTCGAAGTTTACGAGTATTCTGTCGAGAATTTTAGAATCAGTTCGTACCGAAACTCCGGACGCGAAGCTTCGGGACGAACTCAAAGGGTAACTTAAATATATAGGTGGCCAATATATATTTGAGTTATTCTTGCTGTTAGGGTTCTAATATTAATATTTGTTGTGTGTGTGTGTGTGTGTAAAATGTTATTTATTTTTTAGTTTTAAGTTGTGTTATTTTTAAGTTTTAATTTGCGCATTGCGATGTTAGCATTAAGGTGTATTATATTATTGCTAATGTTTAAAAAATGTGTTTATGCATTTAATGTTGAGTGTTGATGTAATTATTCTGTATTTGTGTGTGTGTGTGTGTGTGTGTGTGTATGTGTGTGTGTACTAATAACCTTTCACAGCTAGCTGTTAGGAGGGTAGATTAAATTTAAATTTAAATTATAGAAGTTCTGTTGAACTTCATTAAATATGGGTGGGACATGCGTGTTGTGCCATAGGCAGCGCATATTTTTATTTTTTTTTTAAATGTTAAATTTTTTGTTAGGAAATAATTATATTTGGGTGGGTTTAGATTAAGGGTGGGAGGTTAGAGTTGCGTCTTGTATTAATTGTTCGAGATTCCCTATTATAATTGGATGGTCAAGCCCAGTGCCTTCGGGCCCGAGACTGAACCGCCCGTATCACAGCTCACCAAACTGGATCGCCACGTGCGTGCGGGCAAAAAATTGGGATCCCTTGCAAGACGTAACTAGAGGGTTGGGATTGGGAGTGTTTGAGGAATACAGAGTGGTGGAGACGGCCGTGGCCGCCTCCATCACTTTGGATCATTATTATTTTTTGGTGACCTTGACCTAAATTAAGGTAATTAGCCCCCCCCCCCCCAATTTGCAATTAGCCCCCCCCCCCCCGAGGTCACTTTCACTTAGCATCACTATATATAAGCGGGGCTAGCTAACATGTCTGTTTATTCTGATTCCAGCCGCTAACGCTGCCACTTCAGAACCATGTCTTCATCAACAACTTCTGCTACTACTATCACTATGCCTGCTGCTCCTGCTGCTACTTCTGTGCCTGCTCCTACTATCACTATGCCTGCTGCTCCTGCTGCCACTTCTGTGCCTGTTCCTACTATAAATACATCAGCTGCTAACAAGAAACCGGTGAAGAGACTGAAGTTGAAGAACGTCCCGGAGTCGATGCTGCGGCAGATGAATACACCACCATCTACATCTGCTCAGGGAAATATTCTTCTCCAAGCCATGGCGGTTCTTGGAAGTATTTTTTCTCCACCTCCATCACCAACACACCCTACGGCAACTCCACCACTACAACCACAACCTACACCTACAACATCACCGCAGATGGAGCTTCCTGTTCGTTCTGATACTCCTTCAATTCTAGAATCTATTCATGATTTCACCTCATTACCACCACTAATAACACCAATTCCTGAACCAAAGTCCATTAATCCTATCATTCCTAGTTCTAAAGTTAAAAAGTCAGTTTTCAAAATTGCTCCTTCAGAGCGCTTTAAATTATTAAATGAAGAGCGTCGCAGGGCATTTAAAAATTTTCGAAAATGCTCTGAGAAGCTCCGTAAGGGTGCTAAAAAAGGATTGGTTTGTGGTAGGAAATGTGTGTTAAATGAAAAGTATTGCCGTGTACATCTCATAAACCATCTTTCTGAGCCACAACCGACTGTAATCTCCAGTAAGTCCTACCCTCCTACTAAATTAAATAGACTGAAGGAAGGTTTGAGGTACTTTTTTGTAAGTAAAACAGACAAGCACAACAAAATTGTAATTGGGTGTAACGGCTTCAAATGGGTAATACAGCTGTCTGTACCTCTGAGAAAACAAAAAGCGATCAATAGACTTGATGCGAGAGACTATTTAATAAGAGGTGAGGATGGTTGGACTAAGTGGGGGGACGTAGTAAATGTTAAAATCAGTTAGCTTTTTTTCAAAATTTTGGTAGAAAAATAATGGGAGAGAAACCAGCGCTATATAATAGTGCGCTGAGTTTCTCTCCCATTATTTTTTGGTCACTCTAAGTTCTGTGACCTACTTTTACATGACCTTAAACTTGAACTTGACCCCCCCCCCCCCAATAAAAATTAACCCCCCCCCCCCTGCCAACTTTCTCTTGTCTTATATAAGTAGCCGCTATGCAACTGGGTATGGAACATTGGCCGCTTACCTGGTGTACAGTGAACATGGCTCCGCTGGACGGTTCAAACTTTTACAACAGGCGATCTGAGCTAGAGGAAATGGCAGAAGTGGAGGAAGATGAATCTGAGCTAGAGGAAATAGAAGAAGTTGAGGAAGATGAATCTGAGCTAGAGGAAATGGAAGAAGTTGAGGAAGATGAACGATTAATATTTGAATATTTGCGTTGTGTAACTTTGGACCTGGAAGAAAGCCTTGACCCATACATGTGGGAAGCATTGGACTGGCTGCAGTTGGGCAGAACAATAGTAATCATATCACCAGTGTTGTTTCTCGGTAGCCCAATTTTGTATGTGACTGCAGACAATGCCGAATACATCTGGCAATGGGCAGAGTTGTTTGAGGATTTCAGGGGAAATGAGGAGTATAATAACTGGTTTAATATCTGTTTAAGATAAGCAGGGTTTTTTAAACCCAAAAAGGCTATGTGAGAGTTAATGGTAATTGGTTACTATATAAGTTAAAGTTTGTTGACCTTGAACTTGATCCCCCCCCCCCCCATATATCTTTTGTTAGTTTGCATTATAAAAGCCCGCAGCTTACATGTTTGCTTAGAATTTAACCAGTTGCTATATAGTGAACATGTCTAAAAGATTGGATTCATTCTTTGCTAAACATACAGAACTTTGGCCACTATTATATGGATTACATAGAAAGATTGAAGAAACAATTTTGAAAGATATGGGTGTAGGGGTTAAAGTGCTTATATATCGTAGAGGTGATTATAAATTATTGTGTTCATGCACAATCAGAATTGAAAATTTAAATAATTTATTTCCTTGGATGGTGCAATTACGTAATTTTGTAGAAGAAATGGAGTTTGAGTTGCAAGTAGCTGCAATGTATTACAAGCTTGATAAAGAAGAGTAATCATACTATGTTACAAATGTTTAACTATATGAAATATAGTGGGGGAAAATAGAATATATATATAAGGCAGCAACTTTATACTCAGTATCACTTTGTCATAAGATATTACTTTGGTGTGAAGAGAAAAGGTTAATAATGGTTTTTAAGGATACACCTTTTTTAAATTATTTTGAAGTAAAAAATCAGTTTAATACAACTGAAAATATAACTTGGATGGAAGAGACAAATGAAGGTTCGGAAGAAGAATTGAATAATAGTATGGATGATTCTATATTGGAAGAAGAAATTTCATCCTTTGAACAAGAAATATTTGAAGAGCTAATAAATGATAGTGATGAAGAAATTGTTAAAGAAGCAATTGAAACATTCATTTTAGATTCGTCAACTGATACATTGATATCCCCTATACAATCTTCAGACTCTGAATTGGACTAATGATATGTCGGTGTTTTTCTTAATGATCCCCCCCCCCCTCCTTTCCCCCTCTTTTCCCCTTCTCTATATTTGCTATAAAAGCAAGAGTTGATCAGGTTTTTTTATTCATTATATGCTGTGTTGTTAGTAAAGCCATACACTTTATTAAACTATGTCTCCAAGAGCTACTACCTTTATATACATTACTGAAATTATTACACATCGTCAGATAGAAGAACAAGAAGAACTAGAACAAGAGATGAATGTTACATTTGGAGAGTTAATAGAAGAAATAGTAGAAGAATTTATAAATTTAAACCAAGAAACAACTAATGAAACTGGGAATATATCAATGATGCATCAACCGGAAGAGTTAACCGAATCTGAAGAAGAAGAATCTGGATAAAATGGTGGGGGGGTTAGGTTATTTAAGCAGGAAAGAAAACAGTTTAAAAATCATTTCATAATGGAGGACCGAGAAGCAATGTTTAAAGCTTTTTGTAAGGAAGAACCCTGGGTTCCACCAGTAAATTCCTTTACATATTATTTCCCACTTTTAGACATGGAGGATTGTAAAAAAATTCCAGACATTGGTTTTAAATTTCAAAAACAAGGAATGTTAATTGGTGTCACTGAAAAATATCACAATGAATATTCGGAAAGATTGGCGTTTAACTTTATGATGGACAATATGAATATTAAACCCAGTGAGTATCCATATTTTCTTTATAAATTTTTAGTTGAAAATGTGCCAGTGTAACTATTGAAATATGTATTCAACATTTTTGGCCTACTCGGGATAGTGGTGGGGGAAAGTAGATAAATGTGTTGTTGAACTGGATAGTCTCTCACTCTTCTAAAATCATTCACCAACAATGTATCGTCCAATTTTGTCTGATTTGACTGCCTCTCATGAAGAAGCCGAAGCTAGAAGGAAGAAAAGCGAACAAGCAAGACAAATTCAGTCTAATATTAATATGGAGTATTATAGGCTACAAATCCAAATCCCAGGCATGCATCTTGGAGAAAACAGAGTAAAGACCGTACATGCGGCTGGTAGTTATATTAAGTATTTGAAATTATTATTGGAAGATAGAGAGTCTAAAATTACAAAATTAGAAGATGAAATGAAGAAATTGAAAAATGAACTATTGCTCTTGAAAAATGGAAATAATGAAGTTGTAGTTGAAGAGGGTGCAGAAGAAGGAAATGAAATATTGGGAATTTGAAGAAAGAAGTTTAAATATCTGTATAAACTTATAAAAAAGAAAAATAATAAAAAAAATTAATAAAATAAAAAAAAAATATTAAAAAAAATTAGATTTAGAATAGAGAGCGGGGAATAGATCACTTTGTGGCAATGGAATAACATGTCACTTAGTGCTCTATTCCCCGTTCTCGCATTAATATAATTTGACCTTGACATATATAAAAAATGGTGGGGATAAAGTATTTAAGACGGATGTAACATGTGTAAACACTTCAGTTGAAATATTAATCTCTTTTATAAAACATGGTGGATACTCTATTTGAACTTTGCTTGAGGAAAATTATTTGTGATGGTTTTTTATTTAACCATATAATAAGATCAGGAGAATGTGTTATTCCAAACAGCATTAGAGAAGCTATTCATGAATACCGAAGACAAAATTATGGGTTTGGCATTATTGTTGCTTATAAATTTGCAGATGGGACGACTCTTTGTCAAGATTGTGCACGAGCAGCTATAGATGATTGGGATGAATTTGATCTTGAAGGAGGATATGTAGACCATCGTGTTAAGGCACCACTAATAAGGTTTGAAATCATGAATGAAAAATGTACAATCTGTGCACAACTGTTATTTAGATTTATTAGATGTAGATCATATTAAAAAAAAAAAAACTGTTTAATGTAACACTATGGTGGGGAAATTTATTGAATGGTGGGGGAAAATAGAAGTGGGGGGTATTGGTTATATATGTTGCTCGATGTTCACCAATTTCTTTAGTCTTGTAATATTGTTTGAAAAAGTAACTTGTAATTTAGTAAAAAAAAAAAAAAAAATGAATTTTGAACTAGAAGTGACAAGCTTTAAAATAGTTGAAGAGGAGTGGACAACAGTTTCAAATTTTATTCATTCAAAACAAGATAATGGAACTCTAATGAAGGTATTTTGTTACATTTTAGAGGAAGGGGATGAAGACATAGTAAGAGACTATTTAAGAAATAGAGATATGTCAACTTCCAGCTCGGACTTTGTTAAATTTTTAAAAGACAACAATGTTAACGCGGAATTAGAAGTTTGGTTTTATGTTTAAAGAACTTGGTAGAGGGAGAATAAAAATGGTGGGGGAATTGTGTATAAAACAAGGTTTATACGCAGCAGGAGTTATTCGCTTACTACCATTTAAAAGAAGAACATCATAGAAAAAAAAATGGCTGAATCTCGGGACTATTCAACTCCTTCAACAAGTGAAAGAAAACCGTTAAATTTGTCAAAGAAGATTGTAAATTTGTCAAGAAAAGGTAAACCTATAACACATCCGGAATTGAGCATTTTAGCTAAGGAACGTCATATAAAAGAGAAAACTGAATTGTATCAAATGCAGCTTTTAGTACCTTCATTGGACGTAGGCTGTACAAGAGCACATACATTGAGGACTGCAAACAAGTACATAATAGAACTGTTGGGTAAAATTGAAGTATTGGAAAATAAACTAAAGGAGTTGCAAAATCTAAATGTATGGAATCCGGCAAATGAACTCCCTGTTCTGCAGATGGAGCCAAACGATCTTCCTGCTACTTATGCATGGAACGCATTTAATGATATTGATAGAGACTCTCCTGTGAAGTACCAACCTCCTGCTGTGTAAAAAATGATGGGTAAAAAAAATACAAAAAAAATAATAAAATATAAAAGGAAAAAAAATTAGTTGTAGAATAGAGAGCGGGGAATAGATCACTCTGTGGCAATGGAATAACATGTCACTTAGTGCTCTATTCCCCGTTCTCGCATTAATTATGTTTGACCTTGACCTAAATAAACATGGTGGGGGAAGGTAATTGAGTGGGGGAAACTAGATAAAAGAAGTCCAACGCTCGGTTGGAGTCATTCTTATCCTAAACAGGCGTTTACTAACATAACATAAGAAAAGACAACATGAATAGTGAAAACATCATTTTGGATCTTTCATTAAGTGAAAAGAATAAAAAACAATATGCGGACTCTCGAAAAATGAAGATGAAAGAAATGGCAAAGGCAAGAGAAACAAGAATAAAACTAAAATATTATAAACTACAGAGGCTAATACCAGGAGTGAAATTGGGAGAAGTAAGAACCAGAACAATCGACATGGCTGCTGACTACATCAACCAACTTCTTATAGAGTTGACTATAAAAAATGAAAGAATACGTCAATTGGAATATGAACGTAAACAATTGTTTCACCAAGAAAAAGAAGAACCTATGAACTGTGTGATTAAAGACAATTAATAAAGAAAAGTTAAACAAAGGAAACTGCAAAATTACTAAAAATATTGAATATAAATTGGTTATTAATTGGACTTGCATTAGAGAGTGGGGAATAGATCACTTTGTGGTAATGGACTAACATACCACTTAGTGCTCTATTCCCCATTCTCGCTTTAAGTGTTGTTGACCTTGACCTAATAAAATAATTTATATAAAAGCAGCTACGAGAAAGAAGCTCTTTCATTTAATCGACATGGCTCCTGTAGATACCACCGACTATCCAAGTAAACCTATTGCAGAAATATTGTGTAAAATTCTACAAGAGGAGTTTGATGTGGAAGATGTGGATAATGACAGTTCAGAAACAGATAGTGTTAACAGTATGGAAGAAGAATTAATAAATGAAGGGAGTGAAGATGTAGAAATGGAGTTAACAGAGAATGAATACACACCATCATTGGAATTTGAAAATATTCATAATGAAACTCCAACATCCAGTCACGATCCAGATTTGGAATCAATACGTGGAAGATTAATTTTTTGTGCAAGACAATTATTTCCATATGAAGAAGAAGAAGATGAAGAAGAAGAAGATTAAAAATAGTGGTGGGGGTAAAAAGTGGTGGGGTAATACAGCATAAAAAGGAGGTATGAAAAAGATGCATTTCATTTATATGCCGAATTTCATAGGATAAACATCACTAAAATGCATCGTTGTGATATATGTTTAGAAACTTATGAAGATGAAATATTGCTAGACATTCATAAGGAGTTATATCATAATATAAATGAAAATTTAACACAAAATGAAAATAAAAATGCATCTGCAGAAGAAGAAGAAACAGCGGGACCATCTAATGCACTACCTAATTTAAGTATTCATGCATTGCCTGGAAGAGTAGTAACACATCACAAAATCCAAAATGAAAATTTAGAATTAGACAAATTTCTTGCCGAAGCAAAAACCATTGTAGTTAAACTTTTAAAAGAAGAATTAAAACGATTAAATTTTATTAAATTCGGCTTGTTATTGGATGCTATGTTTATAAACGTTGAAGAAGAATTGTCACCAAGAGGATTTATAACTAAAAACAGAACCATCATGAGTAGTTCAGATATTAATTCAATAGTAGAAGAATGTTTTGATGAGATCATCAATAAAATCCAAGAACATGAAGGACGAGGATCAGGTTGGAGTTTAGTTAGTGTAGTAAGTATGGATATTAGAGTTCACAAGCATGGGTATGGGGTAATGGGGAGCAGTTATATAGCTCTTCCAAAAAGGATTCAAGATACAAAATCATGTGTGAATGTTCAAAATCATGATACGGAATGTTTCCGGTATGCAATGACATCAAAATTCATATCACGCGATGCACAAAGACCCAGCGAAGAATATGAGAACTATAGATACAGATATAACTTTCAAGGTGTGTCTTATCCGGTAGCCTTGAAGGATATTTCTAAATTTGAAAAACAAAACCCTGGAATATCTGTAAATGTATTTGGTTTGGACAGCTCTAACAAGGTGTATCCTTTGAAAGTGGTAAAAAACGAACTTGCAGACCATACGGATTTGTTATTAATTACAAAGGATGAAGTATCACACTATGTATGGATAAAATCATTTGAAAAACTTGTCAATAAACAATTATCAAGAAGTGAACATAAAAAAATAATTTGTAAAAGATGTTTTTGTTTTAAAGAACCTAGAAATGGAGAACAAAATTGGTTACTGGAGCACAAACAACTGTGTAATGAAAATTTTGAAGCTAAGATTATTCTACCACCATTAAATAAATCATATTTACAGTTTGAAAAAGTTTTCCATCAGTATCGCATTCCTATAGTAATATATGCCGATTTTGAATCAACACTTGTTCCAATTGAAGATGAAAACATTGAAGCAAGGAAGAGTATAAAATATCAAATGCACAAGCCTAACAGTTTTTGTTTATTGGTTAAATCCACATTGGTTGAAGAACATTTGAATGCATATGGATTGTCATCAAAACCCGTGGTGTATCGTGGTGAAGATGTTGCCAGAACATTTTTAAATCATCTATATGAAATAGCTGGCCATGTTGAAAATTTGTATAATAATATAGTACCAATGATACCAATGGAGGAAGAAGAGGAAATTCAACATGAAAATGCTACTTACTGTTTTCTATGTAAAAATGAATTTACTTTAAATAACTATAAAGTTAAAGATCACGATCATCTTACAGGATATTATAGGGGTGCAGCATGTAATGCATGCAACATAAACTATAAGATTACCAGAAAAATTCCTGTAATATTGCATAACCTTAGCGGTTATGATGGTCATTTTATAATACCAGAATTGGGGAGAGATGATGGTGCAATTGATGTTCTTGCAGAAACAACTGAAAAGTTTATAACTTTTAGTAAAAAAATTGGAAATATGAAGTTGCAATTTGTAGATTCGTACCGGTTTATGCCGTGCAGCTTATCAAAACTTTCTGAAAATCTTAGAAAAGAAGATTTAATAGAAACAAAGAAAATTGTAAACAATGATAAATTAGATTTAGTTCTTCGTAAAGGCGTTTTTCCTTATGATTACATTGACAATTTGGAAAAATTTGAAGAAACGTCACTTCCACCTAAAGAAGCTTTTAAGAATAAATTACATGAAGAGGACATCAGTGAAGAGGATTATCAACACGCTTGTAGAGTATGGAATGAATTAGAAATAAGAACCTTAGGTGAATATTCAGATTTTTATGTTAAATTAGATGTGACTTTACTCTGCGACATAATGGAAGAATTTAGAAACACCTGTTTTACAGCATATGGATTAGACCCACTTCATTCGTACACAGCTCCCGGATTGGCATGGCAGGCTATGTTAAAAGAAACAAAATGCAAACTTCAACTATTAACTGACATAGACATGGTGTTGATGATTGAATCCGGTATTCGAGGAGGATTAACCCAAAGTGTAACTAGATATGTAAAAGCAAACAATAAATATCTTCCAAATTACGACGCATCACAACCTAGCACATTTATAGGTTATTTTGATGCAAATAATCTGTACGGATGGGCCATGTCAAACCCTCTTCCATATGACAATTTTAAATGGGTTGATCCAAATTCAATCAATAACATCGCTGATATCCCTAAATATGGGGATATTGGCTACATTTTTGACTTTGATTTTGAATACCCAGAACATCTCCACGACCATCATTATGATCTACCACTATTAGCAAAAACAGAAATATCTCCCACTGGTAGATGGCCAAAATTGATGATGACACTTAACAATAAGACTAGGTATGTAGCTCATTATTGGACAGTACAGCAAGCGCTAGAGATGGGATTAAAAATTACGAAAATTAATAAAGTACTGCAATTTTCACAATCCTGTTGGTTAAAATCTTATATAGATAACAACACAAGAAGAAGAACTGCAGCAACATCCAATTTTCAAAAAGATTTCTTTAAATTAATGAACAATGCGATATTCGGTAAAACATTAGAAAACAAAAGAAATCACAAAGACTTAAGATTGGTTGTTGATCCAACAAAATTACAGAAATTGGTGCAAAAACCAAACTTTGCATCTTCTATAATTATTAATGAAAACCTTGTAGCCGTTTCTATGAATAAAATTTCAATTAAGATGGATCGACCCATATATGTTGGAATGTCCATTTTAGACATATCAAAAACTCACATGTATGATTTTCATTATAATAAAATGGTGAAATTTTATGGTAGAGATAATATTGGAATAGCATACATGGATACCGATGCATTCATCTATTGGATTATAACCAATGATATGTATAAAGATTTACGCACATTTGTTTATAAAAATGACTTTGATTTTTCTGACTACCCACAACATCACCCCAATTACGACAATGGAATAAACAAGAAGGTTTTAGGAAAATTCAAAGATGAAACAAATGGTGCACCTATGGAAGAAATTGTGGCATTAATGTCCAAACTGTACTCTTTTCAATTGTACATTAGTGAAAAAGAAGAACATCAAGTTGTAAAGAAGGCAAAAGGTATAAAAACATCATATTTAAAGAAGAATGTACAGTTTGAACATTTTAAAAGATGTTTATTTGAAAGCATGGAAACAACTGCAACTTTTAATACAATAAGAAGCTTTAATCATCAAGTCTACAGTGTCAAGCAAACTAAGTGGGGACTCAGCTACAAGGATGACAAGAGACATATCCGGGAAGACAATATACACACTCTACCTTTTGGACATTATTCTTTAACTCCTATCGACCAATAAAACCTATTCTTCGTCCTTTCACCTGTTTCCTTTTCCTTTCCGTAAAAAAAAGGGAGCATGGCAAGTTCAATGCCATGTTCCCTCTTTTTTACACAAATATAATATGGCCTTGACCCATATTTGTTAATAATATAAAAGGTGATAAGCCATTTTGAGGATTAGTATTTTCTCAAGCGGTGTACAAACAACATCTGAAGATGGAAGGATTAAAGGATAAAATTGTAAACGAACTTCATAAGCCGGCAAGAAGAAAGTTTCCAAGAAGAAATACAATTATTAAAGGAAGGAACGATCTTTACCAAGCCGATCTCATTGAGATGATACCGCATAGTAAATTAAATAAGGGATTTAAATATATATTGGCAATTATAGATTGTTTTAGTAAGCTTGCTGACGCTATACCACTCAAGGATAAGACTGGGAAAAGTGTAACAAAAGCTATGGAAGCAGCTATAAAGAAAAATAAATTTGTCATAAAACATTTACAAACTGATGATGGAAAAGAATATTTTAACAAAGAATTTACAGCATTAATGAAAAAATATAACATAAATCATTATTCTACAAATTCGGAAGTAAAAGCTTCCATAATTGAACGATTCAATAGAACATTAAAAGGAGCAATGTATAAAACATTTTCTAAACGAGGATCGTACGTGTGGTACGATATATTACCGAAACTTATAAAAGAATACAATAACAAGTTTCATCGCACTATCGGTATGAAACCTATTGAAGTAAATATCAATAATGCTAAGCTTGTTTTGGAGCGTATTAAGAAAAATACTTCTCCTAAAATTGAAAAATTAAGACCTAAAAAGTTTAAAATTAACGACAAAGTACGTATAAGTAAATATAAAGGAGTTTTTAGTAAAAGATATTTACCAAATTGGACTAACGAAATATTTACAATCTACAAAGTGCAGCCGACAATACCAGAAACCTACATTTTAAAGGATAACAAAGGTGAACTACTTCAAGGCGGATTCTATGGTCATGAATTATTAAAATCGACAGTAGGTGATGTATATCTTGTTGAAAAAATTTTACAAAGAAAAAAGGATAAAGTTAAAGTCCGTTGGTTGGGATTTGATAGGAGTGAAGATTCTTGGATTCCTACAAAAGACTTGGTGTAATACTTTAATAACTCATTATGTGTTTAACCTTTAAACAAGATGGATATTGTACAGCAAAAAGAACGATTTAATATTAATAATATAGATGAATTGACAGTGGATAATAACAATTTAAACCATGGTAAACATGGTGAATTACTACCAAACTCTATAAGATGTTTAATAACTGGCCCTTCTAATTGTGGAAAAACAAATGTTGTTCTTAACCTTATAACTAATCCAAAAGGGCTACGTTTTAATAACATATACATTTTCTCAAAATCTTTGCAACAACCTAAATACCAGTTGTTAGATAAGGTATTAGCAAGTGTGCCAGAAGTAAATTTCTACAAGTTTAATGCTAGTGAAACTATTATGCAACCAAGTGAAGCTAAACCATTTTCTATATTTATATTTGACGATGTGTCATGTGAGAATCATGATACAATAAGAAGTTATTTCGCAATGGGGAGACATCATAATATTGACAGTATTTACATTGGTCAAACCTATAGTAAAATTCCAAAACAACTTATAAGAGATAATGCAAATTTGTTGATAATATTCAAGCAGGATGAAACAAATTTGAAACATATATATAACGATCATGTGAATGCCGACATGACATTTGATAAATTTAAAGAGATGTGCGGCAAAGCATGGGCTGAAAAGTATGGATTTCTTGTTATTATGAAAGATGAAGCTATAAAAGATGGAAGGTATCGAATAGGGTTAGATAAATTTGTATTAATCTATTAAATGAATAGCGGTGTGTCTAGTAATGAATGAGACTTCATAGTGTAAACATGGTAAATCAAGAAAAACTATTGAAAGAAATAAAATCACTCAGTGATTCTATTAGGATTAAAAACCGTGCATTAAGGATGGGTATAAGCGAAAGAGAAGAATTTTTAGAGACTACATTTAAACCTATTACAGAACCTTTAAAACAAATATCAGAAACCATTAGTAAACCTCGTTACGAAGGAGATGTTTTACTACCAGTTTCTAAACAAGAAGTACAAGCATTAAAAAAGGAAGACAATGATGATTCATATACAAGCGCTAGTGACCAAGAAGAAACAAAAGAAGAAGAACCTATTGTTGAAAAGGAAGAAGAACAGCCAATACCTGAAGCAGAACAATCTATTCCAAATTTAACACAATTGAGTAGCGATATATTACAACACGGACCTCTGGGAAGAAAATATATATTGAAAATGCTACATGATATAAAATCAAACCCTAATTTAAGTAAATCACACGTATACGGAGCAAGAATTGATGGGAATGAATTGAAAATAGGTGATTCAAAACTTAAAATAACTGAAGACGATTATATCATTATTGGTGAGCATAAATATAAGGGAACAAAAGGATTATATGAATTAATTTTTAAAAACATACCATTGAGATATTCGACCAAAGATTTAAATACTTTTAAGGAAATTTTACAAAATACTAATGCACATAAAAGGAATTACTCAAAGGATGCAATAATTAATCGTTCACGCGCAACAAAATATAACATTGTTATAAAAAAGTTGTTTCCCCCACGAAAACTACCAACATTACGTACCGCACCAGCAGTAAAACAACCGCTAAAAAGAAAATCTTTATCACTTATGGATTTATCACTTCTTGAACAACATAGTAAAAAGATTAAAGGAGATACTTCAACATCTGGCAAAGGACTAATGAAAAATCTGTACAATACCAATGTAATTTATTACAAAGACATTAATAAATTAGTTGACAGAATGAGACTATTACATGAAGCTATGGAAGCTGGTCATACAGGTTTAAATAATGAATGGGTAGCTCTAGTTGATGAACTCAGAAGTCGAGGTGTCGTCGTATAATTGTCCGCAGATATAAAAGAATGGCAAGCATATAATGTATCATTTTTAACATGAGCGTCGACAAGTTTGGACGGTACTCCGCGTTAGGAGTGCAAGTTGGAGAAGACAGAAAAAGAAGTGGACTGCCGCAAACACCTGAAGGTGACTATAACATAAGTAATAAACGTTTAAAACTAGTTAAAGATCCAGAAGAAGATACTGATGGAGCAAATTTAAAGACGGTAAAAGAAGCTACTTCAACATCATTAAAATTACTTAAGGATACTTACGATGTTAAATCACATAGAATAATTAATGTTGGTAAACCAACTGACAGTTCTGATGCAATTACTAAAGAGTATTTATCATCTGAACTTTCAAACACTTTAAAATTGCAGTGGGGTAACAATTTAAAAGATGGACAAACATATGATGCTGGAAATCATAGGATAACCAATGTGGCAAATCCAAAAAATGATAAAGATTCAGTTAATAAAGAATATTTACATTCTATAATACCGGAAAAGACTCAACGAGGATTTTCTTTTTATAAGTTTATTATAAATGACATTGGATACCCAAAGGAAGACGGTGATGCTGTAAACCTGAAATACATCAAGGACAACTGTATTTTACAAGATGCTGATGAAATAGATTGTCATGGAAAAGCATTGTCAAATGTAAAATTTGGTTCTCAACCAAAAGACGCTGTTACTATGGAACAATTATCTAAAGAATTAAAAAAGGAAACATCAAATTTTGTAAAACATGAAGATGCTGTGCTAAGGCGAGGAAATACATTTATACATGGAAATGAAAAATTTGATTTAATGCAAGGAAGTAATGATAAATGGGATGCGGGAGGTAAAAGAATAACAAATGGAAGATTTGGTCAAAAAAGTTCGGATGTACCTTTAATGGCACAAACATTAATTGCGGGCGGTCCTTTATTAGGCACATATGAAGGTCATAATAGAAGAATAAAAAATATAATGCCTGGTTATGAAGAAAATGATTGTGTTACAGTGAAACAAACAATAACTTGGGATAAACGCAATGGAACCAAATTTGATGCTAAAATGAAGAAAATAATTAATATTTCACCAGGTGAAGATTTTAATGATGCTGCTACTATTGGACAAGTTATAACAACATCAAAAAATGATTCAACCGCTTACACGTGTAATGATAAACGTATTATGCAGTTACACGATCCTCAACATCCGAAAGATGCTGTAACTTTAGATTGTTTAATAAGAATAGTGGGCAATTTACTTATTGATACCCACAATCATATAGCTAGTACAACAAGTCATGTGATAATTCAACCCGATGAACGAGAAGCTTGGATTAAAAATAGAATCATAAATCAGTATATAATTAATTTGAATAATTAATTATTTAAATATAAAAATTGTGCATAAGTTATTCATTTATATAAAGCATCTCGTTGAGTAAACACACCGGTTATATATAAAACAACATAATGAAGATCGCACCGCTCAGTCGTCGTCAAGTCAGCGGCAAGAAAGGACTTGGTATAACATCAGCTGCGTTATCCCTTCTCAAACGAATTCCTGTTGGTGCTGTTGTAAATCGGGCAATAGACGCTCTACCATACGAATTTCATCTGCCAGGAGGTTATCAATATTGCGGACCCGGAACTAAATTGGCAAAACGTTTAGCAAGAGGGGATCCAGGAATTAATAAATTGGATCAAGCTTGCAAAGAACACGATATAGCGTATTCCAAGTTTGCTGATTCAACAAATAGATCAATAGCAGATAGAGTGCTAGCGGAAAAAGCTTGGCAAAGAGTTAAATCAAGTGACGCAAGTATTGCAGAAAAAGCAGCCGCTTGGGCAGTAACTACAGCTATGAAGGCGAAAACAAAATTTGGTGGCGGAAAACGTCGAAGAGGAAGACCTGCAAAGAAAAGAGCTCCTAAAAGAGGTGGAAACATTAAAAAGAGACGTCGTAGAACTCGTAAAACAAAGACAAAGAAGACTTCCGTTTGGTCAATGGTAAAAAACGGAGCAGGTCTATACCTAAGACCGTACCGTGTGTACTAAATAAGAAAAATCAATTGATAATTCCAAATAAAGCCTTAACAAATCATCAATTATCAAATTATGTAAAATGTTTGAAGATACCATTTTTTAGGGGAGTTTTTATGAAAGACGCATTACCAAAAAACATATGGAAAAATGAAACTGGAATAGTAAATTTAGATTCCTCCTATGGTCCAGGAACTCATTGGGTATGCTATAAAAAACTCGGACAAAGCGTTTATTATTTTGACAGTTTTGGCAATCTACCACCACCTAAAGAACTTCAACACTATTTTAGAAACTCTAAGAATATATTTTACAATTATAAAAGAGAACAACCTAACAATACAGAAATATGCGGACATTTATGTTTGGAGTTTTTAGCAAAAAGTGTCAGTCAGCTTTAAGATGTCATCGTACACAGTGTCACTGAGCGGAAATTCATCTACATTAAAAAGTACTCTTTTCCCAGCATTGCGTCTATCTAAAGATAGATTATGGGAAGCGGCATTATTAGATTTCACTACGTACAATTCGATTCCCAACATTACAGAGGGTAAAAACAATTTACTACATTATTATGAAAGTAAAGATGAAAAAGGAAATTATTCAGAATTAAAAATAATAACCTTGTCTACGGGAGCATATGAAATAGATGATATAAACCAGCTATTACAGAAGCAGCTAGGAGAAGAAAATATCTGTATAAAAGGAAACAACAATACTTTAAAAGCGGAAATTACCTCAAAATATTATATAGATTTAAGTTTAGAAAATTCAATCGGTAGTTTACTCGGATTTTCAGATAAGAAAAGAAAAATCTTAGATCCCGGAACTACTCATACCGGTGATACCACAGTAACAATATTAAAGGTTAATAGTATTGATATAACATGCAATATTATACACGGATCGTATAGAGATGGGGTAAACCAACATATTTTACATACATTTTATCCAACAGTTGCTCCTGGTTTTAAAATAGTTGAGAAGCCACAAAACCTTATATACCTACCATTAAACACCAGTTTTATTTCAGACATCGTACTGAACATATCAGATCAGGACGGTAATAGTGTTGACTTTAGAAAAGAAACAATTACAATACGGTTACACATAAAAGCGGTAACTTAAGTATAACATGGGATTAACATTTAAACCACAACGGAAAAGCCGGGAGCTCAGTAGCTCTTCAACATTGGACGAGTTAACACCGGACAACATACATTTCCTACAAAAAATTGGGTTAAAACTAAATTACGATGGACATTCTGGATATATCTCAAGGACCGACGTTCGACGAAACCCTATGGGAGAAGGAATATCACACACACAACCCTTACACTTCATCAAAATTAAACAATAATGATGAAATAAGGATTCCCATTCAACAACAAGATATTTACACATTACCCTGTGAGAGTTATTTATATATTGAGGGACAAGTATTAAAATTGGATGGAAAAACCGGTTCATCTGTTCCTTTTATAAATAACCCAATGGCATATCTTTTTGACGAAATAAGATATGAAATATCAGGAGTGACAGTTGATTCAACAAAAAAGGTTGGTATAACAACAACACTAAAAGGATTAACATCATTAACACCCCATGAAAAGAATTCAATAGTCACCGCCGGATGGGTTACCCCCGATAAAGACAGCATAACACCAAATTCCAATGGTCATTTTGATTTTCACATACCTTTACGATTGCTTTTGGGATTCGCTGAAGATTACAAGAGAATAATAATAAATGTCAAACAAGAATTGGTATTACTCAGATCTTCAACTAACAAGGACTTGATATTAGCAGCAAGTGGCACTGAAGAAAGTAAACTAGAATGGCAGCTACAATTAAATAAAATCGTGTGGAGAGTACCTCATGTAAGATTAGCCGATGAACATAGAATCGTATTGTTAAGAAAGTTAAAATCTGACCGTGATATTGTAATGCCTTTTAGAAGTTGGGAATTCCATGAATACCCCATATTACCTCAAACAGAACGACAAACATGGACTGTTAAAACATCTACTTATTTGGAACGAGCAAGGTACATAATACTAGGTTTTCAAACCAATCGAAAAGATGTTATAACCGCACACGCAGGTCAATTTGACCATTGCAATATAAAGAATTGCAAAGTGTTTCTAAACTCTCAATTCTTTCCTTATGACAATTTAAATGTCATGTTTAGCAAAAAGCGTTATTCCATCTTATATGATATGTATGCAAGATTTCAATCGTCATATTATGGAAAAACTAATACACCACTGTTATCACCTGAACAGTATTATTCAAAAGCCCCAATAATCGTTATCGATTGCTCAAAGCAAAATGAATCAGTAAAATCGTCAAGTGTGGATATAAAAATTGAAATGGAATTTGAAGATAAAATACCAGAAGGTACTTCGGCATATTGTCTCATTTTACATGACAAAATAGTAACGTACACTCCACTAACTGGAATAGTTAAAAATGTGTTATAAAAAACGGTTTTTAGGTGGGGGCGATTGTTATAAAAGGAGGAAAACGAAGTAGAAATTTCATTATTTGTTTGACCATCCTATGGGAAACATCGTTAGCAAAATGAGTTCACTTAATGCAAATACTAACGAAGAAGAAACTACACCGCTTATAGCCGACAACAGTTCCGATATAGAAAAACAAATTGAACAAGAAATGGATGAGTTCCTCAAGTTTAAACATAAGAAAAGAGAAGAGGAAGTTGAAAAAGGAATTAAAAAAAGAAAAGTCGATGACATTATTTCCACCAATATTTTAACAGAGGTATTTCTTAGAATCTACTATCCCATCTCATCATGTATGACAAAAAGCGTATCTGCCGGAGTAATAAAATCATTGGAGTATTCACCAACTATTATTTTGAATCATGGATCTAAAATGGTGTTTTTCTCTGAAATTTCCTGGGAATCGTTTATGAAGCATATACATCTTTTAGAATGTTATTTAAGTAACAATACATATGGAAGAAGAACGAAATTAAGTTTGCTAGAATCAAATATTGAAATCGATATAGTAAAACATCGGGGAGGACAAATTGTTCGTTTTAGAGATTTAACTAAACATGACATAAAAATACACCTTACAAAAGATGAATTCTACACCCTCAGCTGTGCTACAGGTCCTATCACAAGATATCTAAAACAACTAATATTTTCAAGCGCAATCATAAAAGAATATTTAACCGATACATTGGATAGACAACCATATGTACCAATCCTATACGGTCCCGTAGATACTTCCATTTTCAATAGAATACCTCACGAAGTTGATATGTGGAGACAGTTGCAGAACTATCAGACTAACTTCGGTATAGATGAAGAAGCACAAGAAATGAATGAAGAAGCATCTTGCAGCAACCAACCCGCAGTATAAAAAGACGCCCTCCATAATTTTACAAACAGTCCCATACCGACCTTTGTCATGAATAAACAAGTTTCATTTTCAAACCAATACCAAATAATGGAGGTAAAACGAGGTATAATTGAATTTCAAGCGTTTCGCGGTAACGACGGACATTTTATCATTAAAGAGTTAGTTATTCTAGACATGAACACATCTGTCGTTTATCACTATTTATTCCAACCTCCTATACCGTTCAACAGATTAACTACTAAAGCAAGAGTGACAAACAAATGGTTGATGAAACATTTTCACAACCTGAGATGGGATGAAGGTTTTATCCACTACAGTATGGTGCCGCACATTATGAATCATTACTGTAAGGAATTTAAAATTATCTACACAAAGGGATTGGAGAAAACCGCTTGGATACAAGCATTTACAAACCATGAAGTGATAAATGTGCAAGTGGATAGAGATTTTCAGTGTCACTTTGCCAACATTTGTATCTCTACCAAAAACTTTAAACATCGGCAGTCCCAATGCGCTTTAAAGAACGCTTATCGTTTGAATGCATATCTACAACAGAATGGTGGGGGGTGGGAAGGATATAAAAGCGACAACGCAACCATGACCCAGCATGAGTATTACTCTAGCCTCCGAACAGTCAACACCTCCCACACAGATTCGCAAGACTAAGAATAATATTAACAATAAATAAGAAGAAGAAAAAGTAAAGATGACGTCACAAACATTTTTACAATCTCTTGTCGATCAATTTAACAAACATTCAAAATCTACCGTCTTACCGACTAAAAGATGTTCAGAATTAAAAGAAGAAAAACATTATGTTATCCACACCATTAAGAAGATGGAAACTAGTGTTGGGGACGCCATCAACGTTACACTGAGTGAAGCGCCCTACACGCCCGGTGATGAACCAAAATTTCAAACATTTCTTCCTAAGCGCTTCGTGCACCTCCTGCAAAACGAAGATCTACGCCTTATCCACCCCGGCTCTCTGTACTTGGCATCCCACGGTCCAAGCGGAAGCAATTCAACGGAACTTACACTTCACGTCATGCCTACTGCCAACAACTAATTTATTTTTTGTAATACTTTTGTACACCTTTGTGAATTATTTTGAAAATAAATAAAGATGAAAAAATAAAAAAAAAAATAAAAAGCAATATATCACTATGTGTCTTTGCACATGGTGATATATTGCTTTTTAAAAAAATAATTTTAGATGACCTTGACCTAGTTACAAAAACTATATAAATGGAGTAATTTTCAAGGGGATTTCCTCAGTCTACAATTGACTTCCGTGCTGTACACATCTCCCTTGGTTGTCCAATTATTTAAACAACAACATGTCTCTCAAAATCAAATGCGCATCATACGATACCTCCACCATCACAACTTTTGAACAACTCGACAATTTCACTAATGAATTGCGAGTACTTCTTGCAGGCGGTTATCACTTAAATGCCGATGTTTACGTTACAAATAAGAAGATGTTTTCAAAACAAAACTACTGCGATGATGAAGTGTACTTTTCTACACAAACGGCAACAACATCTAGCCCTTCTACTCAAAATAATGTTAAATTCCACAAATACTACTAATGTTGAATTACAATAACAATACTCCATCAACTTGAAGCTTCGCTATAAAAAGGCTATTCAACCCAGACTAAATCATCATTTGCTTTTTGACAACCGCAGCGATAACAACTACAACTACTATGCTGTACCGAATGATGATTGAATTTAATGGTAAAATATTTGGAAAGGACTATCAAACGGTAGAAGAGATGAGCTCCGATCTTGATGTATTAACTAAAGAAGGCTTCCAACCAAAGTTAATTCTAAAATTTCCAGAAGTACATCCACTATCCACTGAAGATCTCGTCGCAATGGCTAGAGCAAAAAAACAAGAACATGAAGTAAATATTAAAAAAGAGAAAGAAGAAAAAAAAGACGAACCTATATCTTAAGTGTGCAACTTTTTAATATTTGTACCCCATTCTTTTTTAAAACTCCATTTGGTTGACCTTGAAATTACCCCCACCACTTTTTTCTTTTAATAAAACTCTCTATTCTATACTATACACCTTCATTTCCCAACTCCACTTAGAACCGTCAACATGGAAAAGAAAAAAGAAGACTACAAACCACGCTACTGTTGTGAACAAAAATGTACCGATATAGGAAGATGGATGGTAGACGGATTAGCTTGTAGAAAATGTGAATTCTTCGGATCCTGTTACTGCAAATGCAAAACAAAACAACTACCACCACCAGAATTGCAAACCTTCAAAATTTATAAATCAAGATACTTCCACACTTGCTGTCCCCAGAGATGTTTCAAATTTCACCCAGAAAGACTTTTTAATTGCCGAAAGTGTGATGCATATTATAAAGACGACTTTTGTACATGCATCAAACATTTGTGCAAATATAGATCAGATTGGTCTTCTGATCCTATTCAAGCTTCAGATGTATAGCTGTAGTCACTGACTGCAGCTTTTTTTTAAAATTTCATTTGGTTGACCTTGAGATTTACAATATATATTCTACATACCCTTTAACATGCTTCTCATTTACACTACATTGCTTGGACTAACACCAACATGGGTGACAGATTCATTTCTTTTGAACATTTAATTACCGAAAGAGATGAGATGGAAACTCTATTTCACAACTTACTCACACTTATGGATAGGTATCCTTTGAAATGGATCAACATCAAAGTAAAATATGTGGATCCTACCAGAATATTTTCATCATCATCATCATCATCTTCCAACAGTGCAGGGGAAGAAGAAGAACCAACTTATGGTATTACAATTATTGAATTAAACAGCGAGGAACAAGACAATCAAATTCAAATTATAAATAAACTTAGTATTTAGTTTACAAAAGTGATTGGTATTTCTATTCTATATTAATGCTATTATTATTTTATTTCTATACACTTCCCACAACCTACCCGAACGGCGTTTCGCGGCGAACTGCGGTAACCGAAGTTCTCTCGCTTCTCGTTTTGGATTACCCCCACTTCTTTTCTTCCCCCCACCACTATTCCCCGTTTCCATATAAGCGACCGCCTTACCGTCGCTCACCATTTGTTTGCCTACCGCCGAACGATGAGCCAGCCTCGATTAGCAAAAAATACTACTACTTTTGCAGTAACATCGCAACAAGATTTACAGGATATTTTTCAAACTTTAACCGATGTTGTAAACACACCAAACAACACGGTTACTATTACTGTTGAAATTACCTACAATTGTCCAGAGTGTGAAAGGATGGAAAGCGATAATGTTGAAGAATTAGAAATGCCAAACAACAGTCCTTCATCCGCCCACGATTCGACACCAGATGATGAAAGCTAGTCCTACACAAATATTCTTTTTCAATCCCCCACCACTTTACATTAAATATATATATCCTCCCCTTATTTGCTCTCCTCATTCCATCGCCTACTTTTACACCATCTACACCGCTCCTCTCTAACCTGTACACAAACATGATGGACGGCTTTTCAATCACATCACAATTGGAAGACGATAAATTAAAACTCGAAATTAACAGAATACAATTGGAAGCACAGAATCAGGAAGAAATGATCCGGCTGTTAAAGCTCTTCAAATGCGTACTGTGGTTGGTATGCCTCTATCTGCTCATCGCCATCACCATCGGCATTTACCAGACCGTCACCGCCAAACATCGCTTCGACACCACTTCAAATAAAACTTCTACTTGGCTTTCCTAAAATAAATTATTAATTCCCACAGCCCCGCACCCCCCCATCCCCTCCCGCCCGCCCCACTCGTCCCCACACTCCCCACCTTTTTTAAAACCCCCTCCGAATGACCTTGACACACTTACCAACCCCTCCCCAAACCCCCAAAAAACCCCCAAATCAACAACACACACCTGCCACTTACAACCGCTGACCTTGACCTGCGCCAGGACCGGCTATTCCCTTCTACTATCACAGCAGTAGACTACTTTACTCATTGATTATTTGGCATGTCGCGTCTCATGTAAAGGCCGCAGTAATTTAAACTGGGTACAGTCAAATGGTGTTGTATTTTATTATATTTTTTAATTTGTAAGTCACAAATTGCATAGTACAAGATGTCTTGATTTAATTTTCTTTGATTCTGTTTCAAAATTATGTATAGCAATAGCAATAGAAAAATGTTTATTCAAGCAATTGAATCAAGATCTGTCACTAAAATTCAATTGGTATTTTCTACGTAATCAAGCCCAGTAGGCCTACGTCATCCGAAACTATAGTAATTCTCCCAAAGATAAATATTATAATTACCTTTATATTGGTTAAACAACACCACGTCAAAATGGCCAGAGCAAACAAAACATTACATAAACATTAGTAGAAAAGTGGTTCATCAACCTTCCACGTTGATGACAATCTGTTTTTTGTCAAAATACAAATTTATTCATTTTATTTAGCGTCTTTAGAGCACCTGACCTACGGAACTCCTCCCGTACCGTGTGTCCCATCACATCGGCATCCGGTGCCGATCGGTCACTCCGGGTCTCTGAGGACGATGCACGTCAGGCCGCCCGGTGTGCGGATCGCTGCGGTGAACGGTACAGCGGCACAGCGACGTACAGCACTGCGGTAACGGGGCTCAAGGACACATCGTCCCGTGTGTCCCATCACATCGGCATCCGGTGCCGATTGGACACTCCGGGTGACGATGCACGTCAGGCCGCCCGGTGTGCGGATCGCTGCGGTGAACGGTACAGCGGCACAGCGACGTACAGCACTGCGGTAACGGGGCTCAAGGACACATCGTCCCGTGTGTCCCATCACATCGGCATCCGGTGCCGATCGGACACTACGGGTGACGTTGCACGTCAGGCCGCCCGGTGTGCGGATCGCTGCGGTGAACGGTACAGCGACACAGCGACGTACAGCACTGCGGTAACGGGGCTCAAGGACACATCGTCCCGTGTATCCCATCACATCGGCATCCGGTGCCGATCGGACACTACGGGTGACGTTGCACGTCAGGCCGCCCGGTGTGCGGATCGCTGCGGTGAACGGTACACCGACACAGCGACGTACAGCACTGCGGTAACGGGGCCCAAGGACGCCTCGTCCACGGTGCAAACATTTGACCTTATGTTAATTTATTGGCGCGGATGATAATACAACACTAGCTTCACGAGCTTCGAGGTAATGGCTGTATTAGACCCGGTAAGGGAATAAGCCGCGAGCGGCGATTTGGTCGATTCGCTCACTGATAACGATTCGGATAAATATTGGGAAATCGTGAATAATCCGTGGTGAATGTTTTTTCGGATTAATTTTCATTTACAGTGGCTTTAAATCTAAATGGAAGACATGGATAAAAAATTATAATAAAAAATTTCTGACATTTAGTTAAGGTATTTACAGACGAAGTTAAAGCACTTTACAGCATTCACGTTTCTTGAATAGATACCAAAGTGAAATTGCAGGGAACGTCGATTAGTCACTTTTTTACAGGTTAGGTTTATGTGATATTCTTTTTACTTTCTCCCCCTATACCATAGTATATGGAGAAAGTATTGTTTTCGTCAAAATTTTCGAATTTGAGTTGTTGGTGTATTTATCCATTATGGTTCCCCCTGAGTCCAAAAAAGTGGTTTTCGGAGTGATGTCTGTGTGTGTGTGTGTGTGTGTGTGTGTGTGTGTGTGTATGTGTGTCAGGATGTAAACAGAGCTAGAGAATGCCCTAATGGTCCGATTTTAATGAAATTTGGTATATAGGTTCAAATCCACAATAATTCCAGGCGTTTTTTTCATTTTTTTGAATTTTTGATTTTTAAGGGTATTTTACCCCCAAAAACCCTCAAAAATCGTCAAAAATCAAAATTTCTCAAAAACGGCTCTAACGATTTTGATTAAAATTTTGTGGTTTATTAAGCTTAAAATGATGAATAAAATGACACCACCCGCATCTCCGAGAAAATGCGCGTTCAAAAGTTATGGAGTAAAAAGTGTTTAAAAAATCATTTTTTTTGATTTTCAAAATAGCTGTTGTCTCAAAATAAATTTTACTTATCACCATTAAATCAAGCTCAAAAAACTAAATAATCCAGTACTTTAAATTATTGCTCTACGTCAAGTGGTTGAGGAGAAAATACAATTTTTCATTTAGCGGTAAACGCAGTACGTTGTTAAAAGTCACAGATGCGCGTAGGGTCAAGCTCGCGCTGCTCAGCTGGTAGCTATCCGACAGAGTCATCTAGACATTAATGTTTAAAGCTTTTAACACATGTTTTTATATTGTTGGGAGAAAGTATGTGTCAGTTATCTGATACCGTTTATTCTTATATTGATGCTGTCAATGTAGTGAGTTCATATTTCTCTATACCGATGTAAATTTGGTATGGTTATTTAGTTTAAGAGAAATTTTAACTTTAGATGACGAACTGAGATTTTGCGATTGATTAAATAGAAAAGAATAATTGATTTTGGATGACAGATATTGACTTCATTACACCAATAAATGAATAAATGACACAATACAATGAAAATCCTTCTACTAGACGTTTTATTTGTTCCGCCCTTTTATCTAGTTATCATCCTTTTGTGGAAAGATTTCTTATTCGTTTATCCTGTTCTAAGCAGAAATTTAACAAGATATTTAAAAAAAAAAAAAAATGTAGGAGCAGTTTTACACCTGACTCCGTGTAACAGTGTAACAAGTTCACATCGCGGTTGTCGAACACCCGATCATCCGATCATCCGATTCTCAACCACGACCAGACAACCAGAACCACTGACCATCATCGTACATGGACCAGTTAGCGCCGATATTATTGCACCGTTTCGTTTTCCAAACTACCGAGACTGTTGGTCATCTTGCCAACGCTAGTTAACATCCCGCCCAGGAGCTTGTAGCTTGTGGTGGGGGGGGAGGGGGGGGGTCGACGACCGACGGCAAATGAGTTTATTCCACCCGTATGAATCGGCGATTTGGAGCGATTTTATCACAGTTTGTCGGCCGGACGGACGTCTTCCTCATGCGATACAGTGTCTGGAGGCGGCCCCCCTCCGAGACGCCAGCTAGTCTGAGAGAATGATTCTGTAGGTTTTATGGAAAAAGAAGCAATGATTTGGTTGTTAAAGACGTGTTTAATGCACAATAAACTAAGTAAAGTATTTGAGTAATTTTTTAAAACAACTTTCTTTTCAATCCTAACCACTGACTCAGAAGCTTGTACTATGTCCTATAGTAGACCTATTCTTTAGCAGGTTTTGATACAAGTAATTAAAACGGAGTTGAAAACGTTTGAATCTAAACCAAGTATAATTGTCTTTGCAAAAAAAGTTGAAGTGAGCTTATAACTGATAGTTATAAATAGCAGCAAATAGTTGACTCAAAAGAAATTAATGTGTTTGTAACAGAAATGATGCACACTGGCTATACTTTTTTGTAAAGACCATGCATGAACTCAGAATTTGTAGTTTAATAAACTAAATGTTGTAAGTACGGCAACTAAATTAGTGGTGATTTGGTGTAACGCAATGTAAATTCCAGTGTTCGGTGTTAATCGTACTAAATTAGAGTCCTCCAATGAAATTTTGACACCTACACTAACAAATCAAAATACTATTTTGAATCCAAGAAACATTCATCAGTGGAATATTATTAAAGAAATGTTATACAGTATAAACGTCCGTGCGTATCCAAACAAAGCCTGTGTTGTCAGACATCCGCATCGCAGAAGATGACTGTTCCTGTACAATAGCTTCTGTTTCCTCCGGTGATAAGGCACTATCGAAGGCCACGTAATCCGACCTAGTCATGCGGGTAACAGTTTCGGTAATGGACCTGCCTTTGTGGGGAAAACACTCGCTACCAGGTAATATCACGACAAAGTCACGCTTTCCATGGTGCAGGGGAAAACTCTAATCTATCGCGAAACAGCAGATTTCATCGATTGCTTGATTACTACGATGATTGTCCTTTGTGTCGCAGTATCGGCAAACTGAAATATTTTAGAGAATTAAAGGGTTTTAAACGTTTTTGTAGGGTTTTTTATTGCAGGTTTTTCTGGTGGAAAGTCGTAAGAGTTCGGTGCTGTTTTTTTAACCCGCTGTTATTTGCTATTTAGCTTGTGCTTGTGCTATTTTTTATGACTAAAAGTAAGAGTAAAAGTTAAAACACAATAGCTTACTTGTTTGATCTACCCAGAAATGAGCAGAGTGTTAGTTGTCGGCCGACCCAAATGTCGGTGAGTGTGACCACTCAAAATCTTAACCTTTGGTCTACCATCGGGATGTGCCTGCGAACGTTGTGGTCGGTTGTCAGAAATATGTGTGTGTTTACTGTAATACGAAATTCAGCTTGTAAATCGACATTAAAAATTACTTTTGGTAAGTAAAGAAATGTGTTTCAATCAGATAAAATTAGACGTCCTCTTTGCAAATTACAGTTTTAAGTCCGCGGCAAATTCAAATCGGATATGGATCAAATGGAGTTGTTTAGTGAAATACTTTTCGAGTTTACCATAAAAATCAGCAGAATTATTATTCTTACTTTGGGCTACAGAATTTAATTTGTTATGTTTGACGATCTCCTTTTCTTTTTGGTAATTATCAAAATGAGTAGAAACACAGTCTTGCCGACGGAGGAGTCTAATGACAAACCTAACAAAACAATGACAAATGAGCGATAAGATTCAACAATACAAGGAGAATGCAAACCCCCTTCTTGTAGTTATACTCTACAGTAGCAAAGTCAGCTAAAACTTTTAGGCACTCAAATGTGTAAATAATTTTGTAGAATTTGGAGAATAGTCTTGCCGATTTGAGGAGATCAAAGTATTATCTCTACAACAACACTTAATCTCTAAATAATTCCAAAATGAAATCGAAATCTGCAAGTGTCCGTGTCGGTATGTGGAGCAAAGAAAACAAACACTTTCCTTTTGCAAGTGGAGCGCGAGCCGCTCACTATATTAGAGTGATAATGCTCCAGTAAGCGCCGTGAGCGCGCCCTCTCGCATCAGTACAATCTAATATTGAGTGCAATCGATTTGCATACAATGGTATCATTAATTTTTTCTGAATATTTCAGTATATTTGTGATTAAACAGTTCCAGGGGGGCCGAGCATTTGCTACGTAAACTTTGGAAATTTGTAAAGACGAGCTCGTCCGCTCCACTCACTCGCCCCCCACTAGGGATATTAAACATGAGGAAGCTCCTTATGTACCTAGGCCTCGGCTTGAATCGCGGAGACAAATTTACCCCTCACAATACATGAAACAAAGTAGTTTAGCCAATTAATATTTTGGTAATGTATTACTGACGCAATCTTGGCCCCTAATGCGTAATTGCGTATTTTAAGGTAAATACTGTATACTCAAGTGTGAGTATGATGGATCCGACTAGCTTTGTTACTGACAAAGACCAGCTGATTAATTTGCCAGGATCATTAATCAATGGGAAGAAGTATCACCGAAGATCAGATATAGATTAATTCTCGTCCTCTCCTAAACGTTTAAGTCTTTGAAGTTATCTTATTGAGTGTTCATAAATCAACTAGATTATCATGTTGATCAGTAACCCTACAGAAGCATCGCAGTCAACGGGAATATGATTCACGGGGATATGATTTTCTTCGAGTAACGCGTACTTCGACTTAGGAATAGTTCGAGTTACAGAGGACATTTTATATTGAATTCGACTTACAGAGTATATAACAGTGTTCAGTATAGTAACAATGAACAGAAGCTAACCGAATATGGTCTCGACAGAGGTTGGTAGAGAAAAGTTTGTGATATAAAGTTCAATTTATAGAAATAAAATGCATATGTGAATTCGTATTTTTGAGTTGAACTTCGAGTGATAGAGCTAGATTTGTCATCTATTCGCATTTAGAGGGAAAATACAACCCCAAAACTATTTCGAGGTAGGGCCTACGTATGGTTTTTTCGGCAGGTTGAAAACAAACTGGAGAGACCAAATATTTCAAGTTTTCTAGGTTGAGTTAGGGAGAGTCTACTGTATATCGATGGTTATATCTCGCATCTGATTAGATCAGACTAACCGAAGTTTCGTTATTAGGATGGAAAGGAGGATCAGGACATCAGGAGCGAGGGCGATGGTGAGGGTGACGTAACGATTATGTCCTGTAGCCTTGCGGACTCATGCGATTCGACGCGGTGATGGCTATGATCGACGACAAGGCTGCCGATCACCGACGGCCTCCTGGTCATCATCGTGGCCATCCGTCACACAGCGCCGGACTGTCGTCGACAGGGTTACCGGATTTAAAATCTCATTATCGTACGGCAGCCACAAAAAAATTGTGGTATCTCTTGGAAATTATCGTAGAAGTTACAAATACTTTTTTTGTGATATAAAGGTAATGCATAATTAAAGGAATGTACATTTAAATTATCAGTTTGTGATTATAAAATAAAAATAAAGCCATCCGTTAGGTTCAAAATAATTAAATTGACTATTTTAAGTCTAAAAACGTAAAAATAAAAACGTAAACCGCTTTAAATCCTGTTTTAAACGTAAAAAGTTCTAATAGCATATTTTAAATGTTTTATTCAAAATTGACCTGGACTGCGATAGGCGAAGAAAAAACTAGCACGTGTAGAAGTATGAAAATTAAAAGTTCATTAGGCCTTCATGCGTGATACTATATTATGTAATATTTGTGGAAGTCATTTTGGAGAATATCACCTCTTCAACTTGTATCTGTTAGGAGGTTTTCATAGGTTAGTTCAACGTTATTAGTTCAAGCTCTGAAATGAATAGGGCACTTGGATTTGTGTAAAACACGTGGGTTTATGCATACGCATTGATTCATGAAAATGATCCAAAATTTTCGTGCACGATGATAGCAAGTAATATCGTACACTTAACAGTCATCTTCACCCCTGTGCCAGTAGCCCATGTTGCGCAGTCGGCAATGTTAACCATACGGCTTTTAATGCAAAACATGGTATTTTATTTCCCCGTTTCGGACGCCGTTTTCCAATCGATTTTTTTTTAAACTTGACAAGTGTTTAGTTGAATAGTTGTATTATGCCTTTCATACCTCCAAATTTTGAAAATTTAACAAATATCACTAAGCAAAATTGAGTTACTTTGCAACGTCACAGAGAGTAATATTCGTTAAATTTTCAATATTTCGAGGTATGAGGATCCTAATCTAACTATTCAACTAAACACTTACCAAGTTTAAAGAAAATCGGGTGAAAAACGGCGTCCGGAACAGGGGAATAAAATACCATGTTTTGCATTAAAAGCCGTATGATTAACATTGCCAACTGCGCAACAATGGGCTACTGGCCCAGGGGTGAAGATGACTCTTAAGAAACATAGTGTAAATGTCATCATGATCGTGCCCCTGAGAACCGTCACGCAGCAGTCCCCCTGGATGGCGAGGGGTATCATCAATACGGTGACTTCCGCCTACCAGCCGAGTGCATTATTGCTTTTAGTGGGAGGTGCAAGGCTATCTTTTATGGGTCAAGATAATAACGTGTTTCCTGACAGATGGTGGAGAACTATGGGATATGTCGAAGAACGGTGTGTCATTCGCTCTAGCCAGTGCGCCAACGAAATCTCCTGGTTTCTCTCTTTCTGTATCTTTCCTTGTTACTTAGGGAATCAAGCTCAACACTAATATAGTTATGCCTGTTTCAAAGATATATTCTTGTGATATTTATACTCGTGATAAAGGACATAGTGCAGTTCCTCCGTTTGTGTCAGAGTATGATATTTATTTCTTGATCTTATGAAAGCAACAAAGTTACACGTTAGCATTTTTTAACTTTCATATAATAACGATAGTTTATGAGAAAATTGAAGTTTATGATTGAAGTTTATGCGAGGTCTGCGTGGATTAGATTATTCGCTGCCTGGGACCAATGCAAAATTTCTGGGCTTTGAAATGATGTTTTGTGTTGAGACATAACCAACCTAACCAAAAACCTCGTGTTATTGATAGATAATAAACCGAGAAAGTGGTACATAAAATTACAATTTACACCATACTATTTAAAATTAAGATCTTTATTAACCTCCCTTAAGCTAGGTTTACACGTGAGAGTTTTTCACTCTCAGAGAGTTTCGTACTCTCAGGGTACTCGTAGAGGTACAACCAACGAATTTTCCGATATAATTAATGCCAGACAGTTTTCTGCGAGTACCATCAACAACTGTCTGAGATTTTTATGAGAGTAACTAACTAACTCTCCGAGAGTGAAAAACTTTCACGTGTAAACCTAACCTTTAGACCCCCACCACAACGCTACGATTTGCAGTCCGACCGCATCCTAGAGCACACACAGCACACGGAGTGTACGCAATCCAGGCTAAGTTCACATGTAACAATCGTCGAATGTTTGAGATGCTGACTGCGATCCCACAACAAAGGCTGTGCCATTCCCAGCGGCTTCCGTGAGGCGGTTTCCCTTTGTTGAATCTCGGTATTAATTCCCACTTATGAAATCGTGTCCCCATCAGCTGGTGCCGGTGGCGGTCTCTATATACCTAAAGCGTGTCACCTCGCTCGGGTTCCCACAGCGAACAGCACGGGGTAATCCGCTCCCTCGAGCGCGCCGATCTCCGCACCTCCATGGTGACGAGGAATTCCATTCATTCCTATCCATACTGTTATAAAATGAGACAGCGTCTGTCTTTATTGCTACCAAGCTTTCTAAAAATATTGTCTACATGGCTGGGAGTTTGAAAAATATTTTTTTTTTCAAATATTTCATGGAAGTTGTGTTGCAAGTCTCAATGGGTGAGTCGGTGGCGTAGTGGTTAGCGCGCTGGACGTCGGGACCATAGCAGCGATGTCATGGGTTCGTATCCGCGTTCTGCTTATGACTTTTATCAGTACCATACACCTCATACTGTAGCGGCTCACACCCTTACTTTGTCTATACGATCCACGCACAGATCAATAGTCTATGTGGACGGGGCAAAGTAAGGCAAAGAGAGGTCCGCCAACCTCCTAAAAAATTTCATTCTTATGATCAAATCATTACTTAATGATATTTTCTGGGTGCAGATATTCAACAAGGGTACCAAAGAATGGAGCACAAAACCATAACCACTGTTCTACAAAACCACATAAGATGGCACCTAGTTAGCGTGTGCTGGAACATGTTCCTCCTTTCAATTTGAGTAGTACAGTGTAATAGCATACATATGAGTAAATACTAACTAAAATTTCGTTATTACATAAAAATATCTTAATCTAAAATATTTGCTCTTGATTTTTTTTTTTTTGCAAAACGCTGGAATCGGCCTATCTACATAAATAAAGAGACCTATCTATAAATCTCACTTATTGTTTGTTTTCAAGTTTTAAAATGTAGGTTAAAATTGTTTGTGTTTAATTGATTTATAGTGTTGATGAAATTGTGTAGAGTTCACATGCGTAATTTAAAAGTGATAAGCTTATTCGTTTTCATTTACCAATATTTTGGTCTGCGCAACTATTACGTGTTCAAAGTCAAAGATATATATTTTTCACAAGACAATGTGATCCACAACAACTGCAAGACTTAGGTAACACGTAATCGTTCACTATCGGGCACGGTTGTGTTCAAGGCCTCCTATAGTTAGTGTGTTCCACGCGCCAATGATAAGATAATATGAATTACATGCAAAAGAGTACATTTATTTAGTAAGAACAATATTTTCTACTTCGTTCCTTAATAAAGCTGGAGTACATGGAACGAAAAAACAATGGTTGAAGGTATTAGATGAAGCAAACAAAATAAACTATAAATTTTATCACGAATTCTAACATTTTTCATATTTGTTGTAGAACTGGTGTTATCTAATGTGGTAACGTCAGTAAAAATTCGTGAAATCCAATCCTCA
Source organism: Neoaliturus tenellus (assembly GCA_030545055.2). Lineage (NCBI taxonomy): Eukaryota > Metazoa > Arthropoda > Insecta > Hemiptera > Cicadellidae > Neoaliturus > Neoaliturus tenellus. Next base: position 256,947,060 of record CM061533.1, on the reverse strand, counting down.
TGGCCCACAATTCCTTGTATGCTTTGCCACGGTCGGGGCGATGATGACATCGGCCCATCTCTAGTCAAATGCAAAACAGAAAATTACACCACAAACGTTGCCTCACATCAGCCTGTGTCCATCACATGGAAATAACACTTGTAATGGCGGACCGGGCCGGCGCTCTCGGCGGGTTCTGATGACTGTTATTTCAAACAATAAACATTCATGCGGTGTGGGCTCAAAACACACCTTCGACGCTCCGGATTGGCCTGGAAACCGTTACGGTAGCCATCAGCAGTAGCGGTGGCAAATAAGTGTGTTTGGACACTACAATCCCTACAATCGTTGCTCTATACATCTGCGCTCTGTACTGCGTATTCAATGTTCATCAGTCATTATTGTTGAGATTTGCGATTTACGAATATTGCAAAACCGTTCAGTTTGAATGGACCGAGTTGTAATTTAATGAAGGGCATTCCTTCGAGGTAATAGATGTAAACATTACCTCACTAGTCTGATCCTGTGCGTGTTTTTGACTAAGAATGTCTGTACCTGTCGTGTACTAAAATTATCTAGTTACATTAATACAGGTCTTCTTTTATTTATTTTTCCTCTGTCGTCCTGCTATTTTGGCTTAAAGTTGAGTCATGAAACATTCTATAGTCATACAATAGCTGATGACTGACTAATATACGCATATAACATGGTGTGTAATAAAAGTTGTGTGTTTTCTGCCTTCGATTCGACAAGTCTCGAGAGATTGCGTTGAAGTTGGAGAACGACAAAGTTGGTGATGGTATTTAGGTCCAGATTTTTTTTTAATGTCAAGAATTTTTTTTTTGTCTTTACACGTGACCTTGACCTTAATTACGTCAGTGACGTCATTGTGGTGACGTCAGCGGTGATGACGTCGTCATGACGTCATAGGTATGACGTCATAGGTGTGACGTTATAGTTATGACGTCATTCGTGACGTCAATGACCTTGGTGACGTCAGCATTCCTCAGAGGTCATTGACCTGAGCCAGCAGCCCCACTTTCAGCCACTATTTTGCCACTATTATGGCACCATTTTTGACACTACTCTCAGCCACCATTTTGATCTAAAATAATACATGTGTAAGGATCAATTAGAAAATCAAAAGTTCCGAAAGGTCCTTACCAATGTTGGTTCACGAACGTCCAACCAATCCGACACGTGAAGTACAGGATTTTTTATTTACAAATGTACATATAATTTATGACAGGGCTTGTACATTTTTTAAAACGGAAATTGTCCTACTTTAATTGTTTATACCAATTTTATACTGTTAAAAAATCGTCTAGATTCGATGTCATAAAATATCTTTGGCCGCGTTCCCTCTTTATGTCTTTCTAAATATTAAACACAAGTTTTACTCCTAAAAACTTAATTTATTAAAATTGTTTGCTGTTAAGGCTCGGTTACTAATGTTCAAAACGCGTTGAGATATTATACACGGTCTTCCTTTCCCACTGAGCCAGAGGTATGTCTTCGCTTCCTCTCGCATTCCAACACCTTATCGCCCCCAATCACGTCAGCTCGGCTGCCGGTGAGGAAACAATGTCGCAATTATTGTTTAATTACCTGTTATAACCATAACCGCGCAACGCGACACCAACACAGCAACACAGCCTCGTAGCGATGCGGTCCATCGACTGCGGTTATATCACCTTTCATTACCGCCAACCGCACCACCTCATAACCGCAGTGCGTTATGCCGTTATGCACCATCTGTCACATGTTCGGTGAAAGGCCGGTTAACCGGGGGTCGGTTTTTCAGTTTGAAATCGCACTGGAACCGACCATGGAGAGATGTAGAAAGTGGCAATTTGTAATTTTCACTACGCCACTTAAGTGATTGACACCTCATGTGCGGTTTAACGTTCCCATGCGCAGTTTCGGTCGTGAGAGATAAGGGACATTAAAGTGAGACATTAACTTTGTAGTTCTGCTTCTTACAAAAATTTTAGTTTTATTTTTTCCCACTGTGATAATTCATTATAAAATGTGGAACTACTGTAGTTTAATGGCGAGAAAGTAAAAGTTGTTAGGGATCATTGAATGTAGGGCATGTCTGAGCTGCAAAACCAGGGAAGTCCAATACTTCGCTATCTTTTTCCATCGTTGTATGTTCTTGTTCAGTTTAGCCTTAGACCTTCTCTATCCAGGCATTTTGATTTCTTCATTTCATACACTGTTAACGTCCCTCGGTTAAGGAAATGCTGTGTATATAGGTAACTTATGCTTTGTTTTATTGTAGCTCTAGTACTCCAGAAAATAAGAAAGTTGATTCAACCTGAAATATGTTTTAGTTGCATGAAACATCATACAGCAGTCTATTTTATTAATATCTATAGGCTTATACAGTACAGTAGCACTAAATCTTCGAAGGAGCCCTACCCCAAACCATTCAAGTTTCCCATGAATAACTGCTCTTTATGACATCAAAATATCTCATGAACTTTCGGTCTTCTTTAACTTAAAACTCTGTCAAAAAGTTTACATATTAAAATGACTAACTATGGAGCCTGTAATGGCAAATTTCAATGTAAACTATAGCAAGTTGACCTATACTATTTGCTGTGCACAGAGGCCCAGCTGATGAATGACATTAGTCCAGCACAGGACAGGACGAAACAACCGCAATAAGTCCAACATCAAGGCCTCAACTCACATGGAACGCGGCCACCGGGCACATACCGCCACTGTTGGGCACTGTTGTGTGTGTCGACTTTGTTTTGATTATACTGCAAGCATGGCCGATTTTTTGATATTTACATACCGTATAATCCTCTCGAAAAAAACATTGAACAATGTTTTACGTATATTTCCTCTACAGGGTGTCCCGCAATCATCTATATACTTATTTAGTACGCTAAGGAGCCATCGAAACTCCAAGTTGTAAATAAGAATTTTATAAAAAAAAATTCTGAATATATGTCAATTAAAATATATAATAAATTACCTGAACATTTAAAGAAAGTTACAAATTTGAAAAAGTTCAAAAAAAACACTGAAAGAAGAGCTTGCTACTGAATGTTACTACAAAATTGAAGACTATTTAAACAAAAAATGAAGAAAGCCTACAACAAAGAAATAATGAAGAAACAAATGAAATGCCTTATTAAATTTAGTTTAAGTTATCTAATGTAATGTTAGGGTCTAATCATATATATGGCAATTAGACCTGAAATATTAAATAAATAAGGGTTTTTTTGTCTTGAGAAGCCCTCCCACAATTTTCAACCGATTTTCAAGTTTTTGGTGTCGTTGGATAGGGCTTGGTCTGTAGTTGTTTCCGCCAAAAACTGATGAGAGTCGGACTGATAATAAAGGCGCTATCCACCATTGAAATCTCAAAATTTCCCATTTAAATAACATTGTGATTGAATAAAGCATTTTGAACATCTGTTAATAATCAGCTGTAAATACGCGTAGTTTCGGTGATTAAAGATATTCAAATATTGGATTGGTCGGACGTCATTGATTTAGAGATAAAAGTAACATTTGTATTGTATTAAAATAAATTGCTCGATTTCAAGCAACACGTATACTAGTTGGATTAAATTTTGCCATGGGTTAGCAAGGGGGTGAAAACGATCACATAACTCAATAAACATGAATAGTGCTATCAATTAGTTTCCCATCGGTCTGCTTGTTGCATTTTTTTAATTAATCCCACTATATCTATTGAACGATTTAATGGAATTGAAATTCGGCATGACCGATAAAGGTGTCAAAACCAAATTTGGATTTGATAATTTAAAAGGGCTGCGATTTCGTAACCATAACATTTAGAAATGTGAAAATTTATGAAAATTTGGGTCTTAACATAGGCTACGTAATCTCTGTGATGATTTTTATTCCTGCCGTAAAATTCTGTGATATTTATTATGAATTAAAATTTACGTTCATACAGACAGGCAGGAAACTAATCGAGATAGGACGCATATTACATTGAATATTCCCCCCCCCCCTGAATAAACCTGGTAAAATTTGGTTCATGGCTGTGGGACACCCTGCAAATCACATTGTTTATGGAATACACGAATGGTCGTAGTCTCGTTTCCTCCTCATCAACATCAACATCAACATCAACATCAACATCAACATCAACATCAACATCAACACCAACATCAACATCAAGCCCCGCGGTGGGAACGGCGGGGGAGGAGCGGTGAGCGAGAAAGTGATACAATTGGAGCCTCGCCTCCGACATAGCCAGGACACAATGTAAAGTTCACATGGTTGCGTCAGCGGGGAGCAGCGCAAGTGAGCCGGGGGGAGCCACGAGCACATTAGCATGGGGAGCCGGCCACGCCGCTACACGCCGCGCAACCGGCGCAACACTCCTCGGCGAGTGCGATCTGATAGCGTCCACGGGCGAGATTTGGAAACATCCCGGGCCCACTGAGAGGATGGGTGTGAGGGCTGTTTACTGGATAAGGAGACCCCGGTTGAACCGCCATGTACTGGACGGTGGAGTCGTCCTGTAATCCAGCGTACTTGGAGGTCACGAATTGTTGATAATTATAAGTGATGACTTATGTATGTGATATTCCCTAGTGGGGATTAACGTCCGCACTGGTGAATACTAGTTTATCCATAAAGACCATCCTCATAGTTAGACCCATTCGTATTTGAGGTCGAAATTGTGGTTCGGATCCCACGTTAAATTGTAGGCCCCTAGATACCTTTGGCTGTTGGGCTATTAGTCCTGTCTAAGGAGAATGTCGGCCGTAGTCAGTAACAAGACTACAAGATCGCGCCACAATCATCATACACTCATCTCTCATTAAAATTCAGGTTAAAATTACCCACTATGTGAGGTCCCTGTCTCAGAATAGTGATATAGTGATACGTCTGTCTGTAGTGGGCGTTTTGCACAAGCCTCCTACAGAACAGTTATTGGAAGAACAGGATATTGGAGGAAATGATGAAAAACTAGACATTAGGAGCAGGCCAATTCATAACACAGAGGGGCATCTCATGTTCCCCGGTGATAACTAATTTTCAGGCTTAGACAGGTGGTTTACTTTGCCCCCTCATATTCCTCAGCTGATGGTCTCCATGCCCTGCGGATATCATATCCCCTTGCTATGAGGGAAGGGAAGGTCGTAGTGAACCTCCCAAAGACTCATCACATGTTATGACAACTTCAATGGTTGTACCCGATGTTAACTCCCTAACTGGTATAATCAAGTTTTTGTAGGTGCGAGGTTTTCTTATGGTCGTGTAACAAATTACCTGGGGGAGGGAGTGGTATGCTCATATGATTCATTTGACTGCTACGGTATACTTGTAGTGCAGCCGTTGTTTACTCCGGTGTAGAGTTTAGCAGCGCCGCTGGTCGATCGTCACGCCGCTGCCCCCAATTAACTTAGTCTGGCGGCGGTGGTAGTGGCGGTGGCCGGTGCTCTGCTATCAGCCGCTGTCGTGTCCACCACCGTGGTTCCGCTTCCATCCCCTCCTCGACCAGGCAACTGCTAAATCGCTTGATACAACTACTCGACTCTGGCTAACGATATTCACCTTCTTTGTGTGATTGAACCTTTTGAATAGCCTATACCTATAGATTACCCAGCGTAACTTTAAAACTGGTATAAACCAGTTTTGAAGTTGGCACTGGGTACAGCAAGCAAAGTTCTCTTTTGGCTGTCCACTACGATGAAAATTCCCTTTTCTCATGATTCATTCATTTTCAGGATTGGTTATCTGGCCAGTCACAGTCTTAAGAGTGCATACATTTTTTCATTTTGTTTAAACTCCATCCAGAAGGCCTTAGCCTTATGGTGGTTCCCCTACCCTCACGGGCGACCTGTGCCTATCTTTCGACATACCAGACCTGTCTTATGACAGGAGGATTATGGAACAAGTGCCCAAATCACATTAAGGCGGATTAGACCCCCCGCGAAACCTGGAATTCTTTAGAACCGTGGTACTCAACCGGCAGTGAACCCAAAATCGACAAACCGCTGTATCAGTGGCAGCACTATCCAACTACTTCTCTACTTTAGTTGGTAAGCAACGCCCCCAGATGAGGCTGGAGGGCCCCTCATAGCCGAAGCTGTGTGCCGAGCGTGCCGACAACCACTACCCCCTCGAGTCCAATCCAATATCCGGACTGGCCGAAGCCAGGGGCTTTAACCGGATCCTGAGGTTCCCATTTTACGTTTTCCTTGGGTCATGGGTAGATCCCAAGCGGAATACTAGGTCTCTGGAAACCCGCACGTCAAAAGACGCCGGCTACACTATGCAACCGCGCCCTAGTCAGTTGACTATTTTAGTTTTTTGAGCCTAAACTCAGTTGTCACAGGATACGGGAGTCAGCCCTATATAAGTGGTCAATTTGCTGTTTGCTGGCACATTTCTCCTTCCTTCAAAGCCTCATCCTTCCGGGGACTTTTGTAAAATGCCCAGAGGCAAACGTCCATAGCGGTTCGGCCAGCTGAAGTCTTCTTATTCATCTGCAACGACAACAACAATGGCACACGTAGGCTTATCACGTTTTGGTCAGGTTTTACATGTTAGCACAGCTCTCTGTGTAGCTAGTGTAGCCATACAGAGAGAAATCTATACATGTGACAAAGAAACAGCTACGTTTCATTATTAGTTAAAACTGATTACTACTAATTTTTTGACATGTGGATACGAAAATGGCAGTGCGTATTACTGGGAAAGTTATATACTCTTGTTTTGTACATTCTGAAATTATTTTTGTCAGTTAATATTTTTGTCTTGGAAAAAGTATTTTATCCAAAAAGATTGTTGTGAGATTTATTACGTTCTAGTCAATTTTCCGAAAAGTTTCTATTTCCGGTAGTTTAAAAAAATATACAGGAGTGTTTAATTCAAAGCTTTCATAAGAGAGATTGATTTTAGATTAAAGTAAAAGTGGTTTTATATTGAAAAAAGCAGGTTATCTTAAACCAGTAGTCGAATGTGGAGTTTTCAGAACAGTCTAGTTATTAGTTAGCCTCAACAATCATCTTTAAATAAAGCAATTATTGGTGTAATTAACTATTCTTTCCCTTTCAAATCTTGTTATGATTATTGGAGCAAATTATTGTGAAGGGAGTTACGTCAAAGTGTCATAACTTAAATTAGATCAATCTATTAAACGACAAACCAGTCACGATTTTGTAGGGGGTGACATTGTTGCACAATTGTATTTACAAGTTTGTGCATGTTTGTGATAGAAAATTATTGGAATTTATCACGCTAGATGATTAATGTCATTTATTGGTTTTCCTCTGGTATTAAACATTTTGATATCCTGTCAGTTTAGGTTGGAAAGTTGATTTTAACATTAAAATACTCATTTTTGACCGAAATTACCTCTTAAGTATTTACAATATTCTAAGCTATATCCAAGCATATGGTTATACAAAATTCCTTTGCATGTATATACATATGTATGTATGAATCGTATGGCATTCATAGCCAGTCACCAACTTCTGAAAAATATAAAACATTCTCTGCGGTGCATAGCTCCTGCGTCAAAACATTTAAAACTAAACTAAAACAAAAATCAAAAAACGTTACAAGTTATTACGTTAAAAGTAATAACAAAACACTTATTTAACTTTTTGTTGAAGCAATAACTGTGAACGGGTTTAATACTTTAATTGACTGGCGCTGCATGTAGTGGGAACACTCAGCATTGCGGCCACAGTTTAACACCGGAATTATTGTTCATCTCACAGCCAATTTCAGATATTCCAATTTGGCCTCAGCCTAGACCTGTAATTATCCGCACTCCTGACTTTCGCCGGCGAGTGTAGCCGTGAGAACGCGTGCGCGCGTGAGGGGGCGTGAGCGTGTGCGAGTGAGAGACGGCGAGCGTGTGTGACATCATCAACTCGCACCGGCCATCCCATCATTTGCTCGCTCTCAGAAGTAGGCTACGTGTAATAACGAACACATTAAAAAATTTTCTTAGAATTAATCTATATTTGGTTGAAAATGGGGGTTTAAGCCACCAGGAATCGATTGTAGTTGGTCCCATGGGTTGGAAAATCCGGTTTCCGTCATAGAGCCTTACAGAGTTCCCATGTTATCCTTTGGGAGAATTTTTAGTTATTATAAATTAAAGAAAAATCATCTGAGAATTTATTGTAGATATAAACCAATGGGCTCGTTCACATCATCCACCATAAACTGTTTTTATTTTGTTTTTGCCTGTAACATGACAAATTTCAGTCGGGATTTGTCACGTGAGGGAAAAAAACAAAAACAATCCAGTTTGCTGTGGATGATCGTGAACAAGCCCATTGTGTTACATCTTTAACCTCTGGTTCAACGTTCAACAAATTTATACCAAGTGCAGCGCCCCTTTCCTGGCGAGTGAGCGAAACGAACGAGCTTTGTCTAAGAAAGGAAAGTGACGCTTGGTAATGTTATCAAACATAAGGTCGGTCTCTCTGTTTTTTTTTTTTTTTTTTTTTTTTTTTTTTTTTTTTTTTTTTTTTTTTTTTTTTTTTTTTTTTTAGTAGGCCTACGTAGTAAAATCTCTTTCATTTCAACCATAATTCTCTGTAATAAACATTGTGTTATAGTACATATATTTACATCAGCGCGCATCAATAATTTTTATATTTCTTCAATCATGCAATGGAAAACGTGCATGGTCATTCAACGACCTACTAAATGCACTTTTAAATGAGTCTCCCAGTAGAGTACACATCCACGCGATGAAACAACTGATCTATTTCCATACAACAAAAACAGCTGATCCGGCGGCGGCGGCGATGTTGCGGCAGGACGGGACTTGGAGGGAGGCGCGTGACGTGAAGTTCCCAGTCCTCACCGGCATTGTTCTTCTTCATTTTCGTAAACACGGCCTGGATGTGGATCTCCGTTACATTATAACGCCGCTGTCGGCTCCTCTTTCCAACCCAGCCGTCCACGCGATGGCCATCGTCTTGATTCCCCACCTCTCAAGTTATCGGAATTGCAATTATTTGTATAAACAATATTTGACATCCAGAAGAAGCTAGTTTTTATAAAGATGTTCTTGTTATACCCCTATAGCACAAAATTATTGCATTGTGCATTGATAGATTTATATCTTGATTTCGGGAGGTGCGATCTCTCGGAGGTAGCCCTGTGAAATATTTGAAAAACACTAAACCCAATTCAAATGGTTCTGTTTGTTTAGATCTATAAGGCTGACTGTATTTTACTTGACAGTTACCCTTTTTTAGCGAATTTCCCTATAGGGAATACGCTATTACGGTAGTAGCCATGGTAAGACCTAAGCCCGGGACCACTTTACTTTTTCATTTTGAGGTCCCCAGAAGCTAAAAACACCATTCGTTCATTTTCATATATATGTATATATATATATATCTATATATCTATCTATCTATCTATCTATGTGTCCGTGGTACTGATAACTTTTGAAGGTGACCTCCGATTTTGATGAAATTTGGTATGGAGGTGTAAGACCAGATCTATTTTCATGAGTTCGCGAACCAGCATTCTCGGGTTATGGGAACGGGGGTTTATGGGGTTTCAAAGGGGTCAAAAATGGGTTTTTGGCATTTTTGGACCTTAATTTTTAAAATTCATTAATTTTAACTGAAACCATTTAAAAGAGCTTAAAAAAACAAACAATTTGGTATTTTGAATTTTTATCATAGCATAACTGGTTACGGGGCAAATCAAAAAATGTGTTTTCCATGTTATTCTTATGGGAAATCAAGAAAACCCTATATCTTGCTTATTTATTAACATAACCTAATCAAATTTGGTATGTACATTATCTATATAAGGTTTAACTTATACTTGCTTACAAAACCCATATGGCGGCAAACCTACATACTCACCCCCATGGGGTTTATGGGGAAAATAAAAAACTGCCAGAGTTTGATACAATTTTGTGTTTACATTCACCAATTATTGATTACCTTAGATTTTCTAACAACACCCAATGGCAGCAAACCTACATACTCGATCCTATGGTGTTTTTATGGGGAAAGTAAATAATCTTAAATTCCATTGGAAATTCGCTGAGTACGCAGGTCTGCTGCGACGGGGGTATTTTATTATGTTACATCCCACTACAATTGTTGATTAAAAATATCATCAACATCCTAAAATCCAGGGTAGACTTTGCCCACATCTCCCCCTGAAAATTTGCCCCTGGTATTGCGAGGGTGCTGTATTACGGAATTCCTGAAATAATAAAAGTTGATAACAGTATTTGAGTTTTCTGATGATGCAAAAATTGCTGGCAAAAGGCCTCATTAATAAAAATTAAAAAATATTGGTTCTTGTGTATGAATTTAAAGTTGTAATAATTTCCTCATTAAGCTCTTTATGAATATTGACTTTTTTTATTAAATCTCTGTCAATTAAAAGTTGATAGGAGCCTTAGACATACATAATCAAATAAACGTAGCTTAGGTCACCCCCTACAAAAAAGAAACTTATCCAAAGATATAAAATCTTTCACGGCTGATGAAGCGAGAAGAATCTACTTCAGTTCCCAATTAGATAACTAGAATAATGGACCCGCCGTGGAACGTAGATTGCGTTCTTTGATTGTTATAAGGTAACAGAAAACGTGCCATATTGTACCTCGCCTAATTGAAGAAAAGCTGCTTATGCCGAATGGTGTTGAATAGAAAACGTGCGTGGTTAATAATCCCGTGTCATTATCGGCCGATGCGGAACTTTCGCTGACAGTATTGCCAACTGGACGGAACCAATTAAGGTGAGGAAAGCCTCAACTCAGCTGTTAACAATAGAGACATCATGTGACCAATGTTTTTACAACTGGCCACCTGACGCTCAACCAGACAAAGGGCAATCCGGTCATAATTCCTAGTAATTCAGCGGATTTCTCCGTGCAAAGAGTATGGCCGTAAAACTGACTGAAAAAGGGCGTAAATGCAGTTATTAAATTTGACTCGCGAAATAAAGACTAAACGATTTCCTGGTGTTTCGTTGGGAAAGTGTAATTACAGGGATCTATTGGTCTTGGTGGAACGCCATTCTTCTGGACCATATGACATAACGTATGCGCAATACCGTAGTTATATTTTATTTCTTTTGTTTTAACAAATCTATACACAGTTAAATCCGCAATATTAGTGCCAGTAACTAATCCTACAGTTTCAATCGATTTTAAAAATTTTTGTGTCAACGTTTTTAAAATAAATAAAGTAAATTGATAATTAACAGACCTATCCATTCAAACGAAAGAGCCCTACAAGTCCTTAAAATTAGTCATTTCCCCGTTCGAGTAAAATGGAAAATAATTGATTTTCTAGTTTAACAGTTGAGGAAATATAGTGCACCAGCGAGAACTATATTTGGCATTCAAACCAAATAGGTAATGCTAAACAGTGGAGGATTCACTGGTCAACAAACTGGATTAAAGTAGCTTAAAACAGTAAATTTAAGTATAAAGTTAATTATTTTAATAAAAATATAAAAAAATAAAATCAACAAAATAGGCCAAACCAAACTGCTCCACTTGGAACAATGGATACATTAGTTTTTGTATAAGTATTCCTCCACTAGCAAAACCATCGCATGTAGTGTAAACCGGAAAAGTTCGTGCATTTGCTTCCTGCATTTTAATAAAGAACGACAATATACGTGCTTATGTAATTAACACAGGCCTTTTGTATAGTCTATTTTTCTAGGAACGTCAAGACATTCGCTGTATTACCCATTTCCCCAGTCTTATTTACCTCGCCTTGCTGCATGCAATCAAGCGATCCTGCGACCGCAGCGTCTAGTTTTGGCTAGTTCAATTTCAACGATAACCTGTAGATGGGGTGAGCCACTTCTATGATGGTTGAGAAAATTGACGTAATATTTGAAACAACAGTTACTTGTCTAAATTGGATGACTCAGGTTTGGCAGGTAACCACTGTCGTCTCGTAACATCTTTGACCTTACAAGTTTCGTCACCGTCATGGTAGTTTACGCATAATCTTTCTTCATCCCAAAAATAATACATAGGTTATACTTATTGTAGGCCAGGCAAGTAGACTTAAGTCAACATTCCTAAATATTTACTTATACGGTAATAATCATCCTAACATTCACTTTTAATACAGTAGTTTTCTTTGAATTAATTATAATAATTATTTATTTATGAAATACCTAACCTATTTTTAGTTTATAATTTTAATATTTTTAAAACTTTTAATAAAAACATTGACATTTATGTTTTTATGACTTTTTACCCAAAATAGTTTATAATTTTAAACTTTTGAATTCTAAAAGCTATATTTACCGTAGAATCCTGTAAAAATGTTTTCCTGTGTAATAGTAGTTAAAAACTGTTTTTTTTATTTTTTATTTTTTTTTTTATTTTTTTTTTTTTTTATTCATAGTAAAAAACTGTACGTCAACCAAAATTCCAGCACACCCGCCTTCATGAACCCTTAATCTAGGTCTACATAATTTTCATTAGAAATAAAGGAGACATTGGGTTTCCTGTTTAACATTGCTCTTATGAGGAAAGGACGGAATCTGTGTTGGCTCCGAAACTTAAAACTGGGTTGACTTAAACCATAAAACCTTGGCTAAAAATCTATCTATGGAATCATCTGATAATGTGAACAAAAATGTATTCAGGCCTGTTGGTTTTTGTAAGCGTCGCTACTGGCACATAAATAAAAAGTTCAAGGATAGTAAAAAAACAAAAAAAAACAAAAAAAGATGAACCTATTTGACCTGGGGGCTTCGTAAATGTAATCATTGGTGACCTCAGTCGTACTTAGAAACTTGAATATTATTATTGATATTTAATCTTGGTTATAAAAGTACATATCATATCCATTACATCGCGAAGCTCATTGGATAACCTACAATTTAGCGAGCAATCCGTTGAACCAGGGCGACCGCCGCTCGCCCTAGCGTAATTATAAGGTAACTAATGATTGAAAGATGCGCCGTGAGATAGCGCCACATATCGCCGTCTGTACTGCAACACTACGACCTGCAGCGCGGTGTTGTAATGGACGGTAATGTGTGGCATTACACCTCGCCTGGGAAAGCAAAACTACGGAGCTGATCAGATGTTTTTCGCATCATGCAGTGGCATGTTGGGCCATCGATGAGAATCAGTACAGTAGTCATTGGAGATTGCTCCTCAAAAGGCACTATATTTTACTGCTGATCACTTCGAAATTTTGAATATTGTTTATACATAAAGAATTTACAAATAATCCGTGATACGAAATCATTGCGCTAACTAACGGGGCATCGATGAGTCCCCAAATATTCATAATCTTCACCTGCTGTGATTAAATTGGAGGCCAACAACTAAATACGCTACAGTTCGAGAAAAAAAGGGTTATAGTGTGACAGAATTTAACGTTAAAGTTATTTTATAATTGTTTAATCAATATAACTACGGATGATAGTTTGAACCCTCGTTTCGCTCGTGTCCTAACTTAAATTTCACTTGTGGCTTCAGAGTTATCTTCATACCTCTATAAAAACACTGAAAACAAGCTTTCGCATTCTTCTGTTTCGGACGGCGTTTTTAAGTATTGTTAAAATATGTTTTCTTGTAGGTTAAGGTTGGATCTATAGGTCCTTCGTACCTGATATATCATCAGTAACAATAAATTGAATTAGTAGGTATAAAAAGAAATCTTAAAAGTAAGGAAAATCGAATTATTTTACTGCGTCACTGAGATTTATTTTCAAAACTATAAAACTATAAATACTGTATGAGAGCTCTAATGCAAATATTCAATATTGAATAATTACCAAGTAAAAAAATTGCTTGAAAATCAGGGTCCGAAACAGGGGAATACGTCACCATGTTTTGCCCAAAAGCAGTATGGTTTAAATTTCATATTGCCCAACCATCCCAAAGGTGAAGATGACTCTTAAAGGCTATCATAATACAATCGTCGTTTGCATAAATTATACCGTAACTATTTGTCTTGAAACCTTCAATTTTATGGTTGTTTACTTTTATTTTTTAAGGGCTAAGTTAATTGTATCTTGCTTCTCCCTAGGTTAGTAGCTGGACCTGTACTGCATACCTATCTAAGACTCCTGGTGTGTTACAGATGGCGTTCACGAGCACGCTGCTGCCCCTGGTGCCGACGCCGGTGGCGGGGGGCTACGCCGCGTCCTCGGCCACCTCGGACTCCGGGGGCGACACGTCAGCGTCGGTGAGCGGTCACTCGGGCAGCACCCGCCCCGGGCCCGCCGCCCGCACCCTCACGCTGTCCCGCCGCCGCCAGGGCAGCCTGGGCTTCAGCGTGCGGGGTGGCCGCGAACACGGCACTGGCTTCTTCGTCTCCGCTGTCGAGCGCGGCTCCGAGGCCTACCTGCAGGGACTGATGGTGAGGATACGCAGGGTGGATGATGTCGACTCTTGTTAAGAGGCCGTTTGAGTGCGCCATGTTGAATTTATTTCCCATAAGAGCAATGCTAAACTTGTCCCTGGCATTTGTCATATAATTTCTTTATTTTTTGTCCGATTGGTTCAGAATAAATAGCGTTTGAATCTCAATTAAATACACCGTTCCCTTTGTGAGATCGATTCTTTGTAAATAATTTATAAAATTCTGTAGAAAATGTTTTAAAAGTAATAAAAAGCTTGCTTTGTTGTTTAAAATAGGGCTAAGTAAAAAACACCACTTTTTATAAAAAAATCCTCTCGCAAACCAAATCCGTCTTGATGAACCCTTTATTTAGAGCTATAAACCATTATTTTCTGATTACAAATAAAGGAGTTATTGGGTTTCCCGTTTAACATTGGTCTTATGGGGGAAAGACGGAATCTGGATTGTCTCCAACTCGATCCTCTATAACTTGAAATTCTTGGTCTCGAATTATTTTCAACCCCCTTGGAAAACTTGCCTCGAAGTCGAAAAACCCCATGCATAATTCAAAATAATTTTACGCACATATTTTATTTCTACAAGTCAAAGTGAGACCAAAATTACCTCTTTAACTCCGAATTTCATCATATAAATTCATAAAATCATATAAAAGTGGATCTGCTCAACTTGCATCGAGTCAAGAATGCTCAGATTGGTCTTTGACTATTGCTCCTATGTTTTGAAATCGAGGAAATAAATTTGGACTATCATATCATTACTGAAAATGTTGCGTTTAGTTCAAAATCAACTACACTCAGTTAATTGATTGAGATTATCGGTAGGCAGTCTGCCAAAATTACACTAATTTTGTCTGATGAGAAAATTTATAATTTCAATTATGGATAGCACCTTTATTTTATGGCCAATTCTCATCATTTTGGCGAAAACAATTACATAGATCTAACGACATCAAAAACTTGAAACTCGGTTGAAAATAGTAGTTGGAGTTCCAATCACAAAACATCCCTCGGTGAATGTTAAAAAATATATAAAGCCGCGTTTACACTGGATCTGCAGACATTAGTCTGCAACTTTTTGTCTGCAACATTTTGCTGGCGACTGTTTTCCACTGAAAAATCGCTGTCTAAAATCTGTCTGCAACCTGTATTGTTTCAGACAAAATTACAGAGTTGTTTTCATTTACACAACAAAAATCTGCATTATTTTGTTGTGAATATTATCGTATTGTTGCATTATTTACGATGAAAAACATTATGTTCATCACTTGGATGGAAAGTGTTTTTTCTGTGCTTAATCGCTATTTGTGAAATATGAAAAGCCATTTTCCGTCCTAGTGATGATAACTACTATTTAATTCAGTTCTATTTTTCAGTAAGGTTAACAAAACCATTTTAATCTATTTCATGACTTTAATTTCTACCTGTTCTTTGATTAAAACAATCTGAAAATTTCATATTATTCCTACCAGTTTCATAATTAAAAACAATTCATTCTCTCAAGGACAACGGACATACAATCTTACTTATAAATTTTGAAGACTTGGAAATGATGCTGGTAATTCATTGCATATCAAATTATCTTTCAATCGTTATTTGGGATGGCAATCAATGCATATCAGTAAAAGAGTTGAAATCCTTGATAATAAACAATTATGTCCCATTTTGAACTCATGACATTTTCAAATAACTGTTAGGAAAGGTCAAAAGGGAATTAAGTGGTTTTGATGACCTCGCCTGATTATAGGTCGGAGATCAAATCATCCGTGTCAACGGTCTACCTGTAGAAGATGCCACTCATCGGGAAGTGCTGCTTCTTATCCAGAGTCAGAACAATGTCACCTTGAAAGTCAGATGTAAGTTGACAATTCATAACAATAACTAAGGACCTTTGAATTACACCCTTAAATTACAAGGGAGTCATCAACTAATAAATTGCAAGAGAGTTGTCAACTAGATACACTTATTTATTGGCTCGACAAACGGTTATTTTACCATTTTACAATCTTTCAATCATAACACAATAGTACAGACAGTAAACATAGCCTAAGTACAACAGTTTAAAAATAAATAACCACAAAAAAATTACATCATGCTCCAAAGGTCTTAGTTTGATGCTAGTTAATTAGTCATTACAACAAAAAAGTATCAAGAAGCTGACATGCAAACAATAACATTTAGAAATTAATTTAGGTTATTACCTACATAATTGCCTTAAGGTATCAAAATAATCAAATCCTCAAATCAATAGATTGCCGGACGCGTTTCGAGGGCACTACCCCTCATCCTCAATGGCAAATTAGTCATAAAAAAGCCCACATTTCAGTGGTTTTTGAACATTTAAAACAGCCATTTTAACATTTCAAATGTTCAACAACCACTGAAATGTGGGCTTTTTATGATTAATATGCCAGCGAAGGATGAAGGGTAGTGCCCTTGAAACATGTCCGGCAAACTATTGATTTGAGGATTATTTTGATGTCTAAGGCAATTACGTAAGTAATAACTATAATTAATTTCATAAAAAGGTATCAAGGCTGTTAGAATAATAATAAGATTTAGCTCTTGACATTCCTGAAATACATAACAAAAATAATTTCATGCACAATACTTAAAAAACATTGCTTTATGGAATAATAATAATAATTGTTTATAACAGGCAAATGTGCAATCTTTAATGCCAATGAAGGAAGAATTTACATGCAACTGTCATATGTTTCATGCCAGTTCAAAGAGAACTGCTTTCTTGAAGGCAGGTTGTGAAAAGACAGTACAATTGGAAAGTTTATTAACACTTCGGAGAAGGCTGGATGGATATGCCTCTGTGGTATGCATAGTGTACAGTAGAGACCATTTTCTGAATCTATTTATTATTATTGTTTTTTGGGGTCGTTAAAAAGTTTATATCATCTCCAAATAATTTTTTCCCCTTAAAGTAAACACCGCTATTGACATTTTTTTTTGATCCCCAACTTGATCCTTCAAGGGAGGGGAAGGGTTTATTTATCCTCTCAAATATTCAATTGGCTGACGCTCCTTTCACACATTACGGTTTTGCCCGTACGATTAAAAATTGCACGGTGGACATTCCAATAGAATCTTATGAGACCTTTCACACAGGCACAGCGACGGTTTTTTACCGGCTGCCAATTACTCGTACGGTGTACTTGGACGGTTTTAAATTGTGCGGTTTTTTCTCGCACGGCTAAAAACGTGATGTGTGAAAGGAGCGTGAAGCTAATTTCGATGTTGCAAACCACCGCCTGGTAGTTTTACATCACAACATATTCTGCATCAGTTTTGTAATATTATTTGTAACATTTGCTTTATGATTAGTATACTTTAGAATTGTTACTTTATATAGAGTAACATACTTAGAATAGTTTACTTTAGCATAGTTTTGGCTTAAAAATATAGCAGCTGAGTGATAGTCTGTGAAAGACATTTTAAGTTACTAAAAACTTCATTTAAGGAAATCTGCTACTCGAACATGTTCGTCACAAGTTTAAATTTTTTTTTACACTTTAAATCTCTCCCCACTCTAATATTCTCGAAAAGGATCAAGTTTGAAAAAACAACCCATAGCATTATTTTAGCCACCTTTCTTTATCACGTAACGCCAAACTAATACTCAACCTTTTTGTTTTTCAGCTGTCGGCATGATTCCCGTCAAAGAGTAAGTAAATATATTTTTTACCATTACTGTACCCTGTTGTTAGTAAGAGTGAGTAAACCTATCTTTTGATAAAAAAATCAATTGAAATAATTAAATCCAAAGTCCTTTGATAAATGTATGATTGCTGATTAGAATGCAAGTCCCCTCAATATCTAGTAAATGGAGTTATAACAGCATTGTTCTGTTAAAGATGGGAAGATAAACTAAAAAAGAATGTTACACAGTTCTCAAAACTCCAACAAAGTGAACATTGAAGTTGTGTCTTGAATATGGGAGACAAAAGAATCAATATGGCTTGATGTAGTAAAAGGTAATTTTTTATAATAATAATAATTTATTGCATTTGGTATACAAATGTACACATAGCAATTGACAAAATTTACAATTAATAATTTAGAAAACTTATAATGTCCAAAATTTTTGTACTAAACATTCTTCAACTCGATATGGTGATTTTTGATACAAAATATCTTTAATTTTCCTCTTCAGTGTTTTCCCTGGTAAACTTCTTAAATTTTGTGGTAAATTGTTAAATATTTTTATTTCCATATCATTTATGTTTTTTTGACTTTTCGTAAAGCTATACAGTTCACTCTTCAATTTTGAATGTTGTCTGGTATAATGAGAATGACAATCTGAAATTTTTGGAAAATGTTGAATTTCTTTTTTTACATTCATAATAGTTTGTAATATATATATAGAAGGCAAAGTTAAAATTTTTAGATTTTGAAATAAAGGTTTACAGTGACTTGTTCTTTTCTTCCCACATAAAATTCTCAAGGCCTGTTTTTGTTTTATGAAGACTTTTTTCGCCATTGAAGAGTTTCCCCAAACAGATGTTCCATACGTCAGGTGAGAATGAAAATAACCATAATATACCATTATGAGTATTTCTTGTTTTACATTTCCTCGAAGACGTCGAATAATGTATGTACCTTTTGAAATTTTTCTCAAAACATGATTTATATGGTCTTGCCAATTTAATTGTGGATCAATTAATATTCCTAAAAATCTTAAGGAAGCCACATTATTGTATAGAAAAAATTTCTTCGAAAAACTAATTTCAATATTTTGTGTTTTAGCCATATTTAAATTTAAGTAATTTGAATGACACCAATTTTGTACTAGCATTGTTGTTACATTTAGATTTTCTATTAATTCATTTGTTGAACTTCCCGATATATTAATTCCTAAATCATCTGCATATAAAAAACAGGAGGAATTGTGACTTTCAAGATTGAATGGTAAGTCGTTTATAAACATATTAAAAAATAGTGGTCCCAAACAAGATCCCTGTGGGACACCAACCTTAACATTTAATCCTGTAGAATTTTCACCACTAAAATTAACACATTGAGTTCTGTCTTCAAGGTAAGACTTTATAAAATTTAAAGTATCCCTTCCAAATCCATAATATTTTAGTTTTTGTAGTAAAATTTTGTGATCTACTGTATCAAATGCTTTCGACACATCAAATGATCGAAAGCAAACCAGTTTTCTTTCTTCAATTATATTAATTGTATCCTTAATAAATTTATTAACTGCCATATTTGCATTAAATTCTCTCCTAAATCCAAATTGATTTTTATTGAATAATTGATTCTCTTCAAAAAAATTATAAATTTGATTATACATGATTTTTTCCATTACTTTTGATATTACTGGCACTATGGATATTGGTCTAAAATTACAATATTCAATCTTCCCACCTTTGTGTATTGGTATAACTTTCACCTGTTTGCAAATTTTTGGGAATCTTTTTTCATCCAGGCTGTTGTTAAATAAAATTGTCATAACTTCACAAATTTCCTTTGAGATTAATTTCAAAATTTTAGGACTAATACCAAAAATATCTGGACAGTTGCTAGATTTTAAGCTCTGTATTATACTGAATACTTCCTCAACAGTAACATGTTTAATTTCAAATTTACTACCTTCATTTTTCTTGCATGTTTTTAAAAAGTGGTCAAAGTCATTGGTAGTATTTTGTATATTTTTTATTATATTATTCGCACTGCCTAAAAACGTTTTATTGAAACCTTCTGCATCCAAATGCCCCTTAGATAGACCTATATTGTTGACTTTTCTTACACCAGCTCCTGTAATATTTTTGATTACATTCCATATAGCTTTAGATCTATTGTTTTCATTCATTTCAATGATGTAACTGTTATATTCTATTTTTGCTGTTTTGACATTTCTTTTATATGTTTTTAATAATTTGTTATATTTATCTTTAATGCATTGAGAACCAGTCTTTTTAAATTCCTTGTATATTTTCAAACATTCTCCTTTTAATTTCCTTAAGTCATTTTTATACCATTTATTTATTTGTCTTTTAGTAGAGTGTTTTATTTGCTTAAAAGGAAAAGCTATATTTAATGTCTCAACGATTTTATCATATAAAATTTCAAATTTCTCCTCAAAATTTTTGTTATTATATATATCTAACCAATTTGTTTTATATATCATCTCCTTAAATACCATTGTATTATAGTTAGACATGTCTCTAACATATTCAATTTCTAAAGAGTCTTTATTTAATGAACTTTTATTTTCTATTTTAATATCAAACTTTAATATTGTAGCATTATGGTCAGAATTGAGTGTCTTCAATAAATTTCCTTGGAATTTATCTGGAGATAGACTTGTAAATATATTATCTATGCAGCTGCCTTCATTTATTATTCCTGGCCTAGTGATTTCATATATAGTTCTACGAAGCCCAAAACTATCCATTGTTTCTATTAACATTGAAGAATCCCATGTTTTTTCATTCAAATCAATATTGAAATCCCCAGCAATAAAAATTTTACATTTAAATTGGATTACCTTATTGAGAACTTCAGTAAGCTTAGTAAAAAATTGCTTTAATTTTCTTGAATCTTTAGTATAAGGCCTGCATATTGACAATACAATCAAATTATATTCCATAATTTTAATAGCAGCAATTTCAAAAATCATTTCTTCTGAATAACTGTTAATATGTTTCAATATTTTGAATTGTATACCCTCTTTTATAAAAATTACACTTCCACCTCTAATTACATTTGGTCTGCAATATGACGCTCCAGTGTTGTAACCTGGTATATAAATGTGTTCTAAGTCAGATTCTTTAAACCAGTGTTCAGTTAAGCAAACAAAGTCAGGATTTTGTTCTTCTAACATTATATTTAAAATGTCAATTTTTTTAAATAAACCACGTACATTCCAGTTCAAAAGAGTAAATTTCTTTATAAAAAACAGTTCATCCCTAAAAAATTATTGTTTTTTGTCATATTTATTACAGAGTAATTATTTTGAGGACACAATTTAGAGTTGAGAATTAAATTTCTTATCATGGTTGAGTATTTAATTTTTCCAATCTTGTTTAAATGTAGACCATGTCGAGTATAGAACATTCTACTCATGCCTGTCAACGGTAAAAACTGAGCATGTTTATAATCATTAACAATTTTCCTTAAATTAAAATTTATATTTCTTATTTTCCCATTCAAAAACGGACAATCAAATCTGAAGGGAATACTAGAAACTATAACATTTGTATTTTTTGATGCTTCGAGTGTTTTAGTGAGTTCTTTATACATAACATCTAAATCAGTATTAACATCTACATCATTAGTTCCACCTAGAAGTATTAGGAAATCACTGTTCGTCATCTTACCTGCCTCTGATTGTGCATTTTGTGCTATATCTACAAATTTTCCATTTGGCTTGATAAAACTTTTAACTTTATAACTTGTATAAAGTTTTTCGCTAATAAGATTATTTATATCACGACCATGACTATCCCCAAAGATCTCAATTTTATAAGGAGATGAATTTTTCAAGTCCAATATTTCTTTTTGATCCTTATTAATGTAATTTTGTGTATTTTCTTCATCATATATAATCTCATTTTGACAGTCAGTAATTTCATTTAGTATGTTATTAGATGAACTTGACATTTGAATATCTTGATTTGTCATTGACTGGGCAGAATAGTGAGATTGACCATGTATAATAGTGTTATTTATTTCACTAACTTCTGACTTTAATAAAGAATCAATATCATAAGACTCATTGATGTTTTGTTTGGTTAAGATATCAAACAAAATGAGTCTCAAATTAACAATTACATTAATTCCACATTCAAAATAATTTTTCTGTTGTACACATTCTAATATTGTGATATTGTCCTTCAAAATATGTAATTTTTTAGCTATTCTTCTCGCAGAATCATAGTTAGTTCTTGAAGCCGAGTCTAAGTATAGGGCTTTGTTGTCCTGAGGTAGACAGACTAACAAACTCCAATGGCTACCACTCAAATCCATATCAAGATTTTCACTATCATTAACTACTAAAAACACATATTTTTTATCATGATAAGACAAAGCTCTTAAGTGTTGATCAACACAATTTTGTTCTTCATGTTTAATTAAATGACTAGTCATAATGTCAATTATCATTATGTCATCTCTACCATTCATACTATGTGTTATTGAGTTCAAGTAGGCTTGTAAAATAGAGTCATCTAGCCATTTACTGGTATCATTTCTAGTTTTATTTTTTAATTGATCTAAACTTGATTTAACCATGTTATTTTCAGATTGTAGTTTCGACACCTTTCTTTCTAATAATTGGTTTTTGTTATTCAAATTAGTCAAAAGAATTCTTAAGTCTTTATTTTCTCCCTTAAGCTTAGATTTATCAGAATGCATTCCACTCAAATAACTTTGCACTTTTGGAACATTAGTTTTCAAAATTTCACTTGATGTGTACTTTTTAGTAGCCTTATCTTTCAAGATCTTATTAGAATCAATAGTCATACTATCTTGTGTTAATTCCATACAGTCCCTATGAGTTCCTTTTAAGTGAGAATCCAATCTTTTGAAATTAAGATTGCAATAAGGGCATAATTCACTTGGTTTGAAACTATTTTCTTTTACTAGTGTATTACTTTGTGGTCCTGGGTTTAACTCAATATCTCCAGATAACAAAATCAAAGTAATTATTATAGTTGATAAATTCTTAACTATCTTTGTAAGCGAATTGCAATTTTCAATATGTTTTATTTGTAAGTAATCGCTTTTCTTTGAGTTCAACCTTCTAAAACATACTTTATTCAGTCCTTGAATATGCAATTGATAGGAAAGACTATTAATGATAAAGTCATTCTGAGAATCTATGTCTGGTAATATACATTCTACACCACCACTGAATATGATAAATATTTTAAGAAAAACAAGAGTTTTCAAGTAAGTGACAAACACTGTTTTGTTTACCATTTTAAATATTACCAGCACTGATTGAGGTTAGTTAAATATTTTTACCCTTTAAATAATGCTTATCTTGTAAAATTACTATCTATTCAATTGTAACTTACATTAGTGATAATTCCTTGAACTAAATTACTATTTATCGCCTTAAATAATTTCAATATTCAATTTTAACATAAAAATATCAATAGAGAAAAGTTTTGAACATGTTTGTTGCTATGCAGATCAGCTGTCTTTATGTCTTTATCAGCTGTATAACATCACTAAATCACTAAATCACCATCAAACGTCTAATTTCAACATTTTGACTTCCATAAAGTCCTTTTGTCTGTACAGTAACAAATTTTCTGCTGAACACAACAAGGGAATCAGGCCATCCCCAATATTTTTCTCCTTTAACAGCAATCTACAAATAAATGTGATCGCTTTCAACGGATCGTTGGTATTATACTGACCACACAAGCATAAGGAAAGCCAAATAAGATTTTGGTTGGGTTTGTTCATAAGATATTTTTGTATAAAAGTCAAGTCAATAAATACAACATGTGGTGGTGTAAAAATTTCAGATTTGCCCAATAAATTTAAATTAATTTGCCAAGAATAAAAAGGAGACTGATTTATACAGGAAAATGTAAATTGTTGCCAAAATTTAAACATACCACTGCATTGTATGCTAACCAGTACCCTGCCCTCAGAAGCAGCCAAGACGCCCTGACGTGGCGGCTGGTGGAGCCGGAGCCGGGGGGGTGTGAGGCGGGGGACCCTCCGGACCCCCTCAGGACATCGTGCCCCACCGCTCACCTCTTCATCAACGTGGCCCCCAAAGCTAAACTCGGCTGTGGGTGAGTTACACCTTAGGTACATTATTCAGGGAATGAAAGATTTTGCTCAATTTTTGAATGGTGCCTAGTAGTCCAGGAAATTTAGGCTCATATAGGGCCAAACCTCAAACAAATTGCAATAGAAATTAAAATTATACTATGAAGTCCGGTAAGGCGTCTTACATACCATACACAAAATCGGCCAAAATCGGACTGGTAGAAATCCGCCATTTTGGCAAAAACCACCGCCATCTTGGATTTATGCAAGCTTTTGGTAAATTAAATACTAAAATATGTTTTCATTGACTTAAAACATTGAAATTCATTTTATTGGATTCCTCTTTGAATTTACTTAAAGGGAAATACAGATTTAATGTATATCACAAAGGATTAAATAGTATTTATAAACATTAAAAGAATAAAAATATACAAAAATTGCACTTTTTCAAGATACCACTTTTATTTTTGTGCACTTGTTCCTCCAATACACAACTTGACACTTATTATATATTGCTTAAAAATATTTCTAGTATACATAATATCAAAATGTTCCATCCAGAACATATTTTGAGATGGTAGGTACGACCTCAGTTTAAAGAAGTATACAGGGAACGTACGGTGTTGCGCCGGTTGCGCGCTGCGGACCATCTGCCGAGCCGACCTCATCGACGCTCGTTGTGTCGGGACAAGTTCTAGTATATCGATGTTCAGTCGTTGGTTTTCAACCAACATTTACAATAATTATCACTTATTTCACAGTACTAGTCGTATCACATTTATTTTTATTAAGGTCAAACTATAGTCTATCTAAAATTTATTTTGTAATAAATATTAAAAGAGTTAATATGAATGTTTTTTTTTAAATTTTACTGTATAATTTTTATTGTATTCGAGATTTATCCCTATAGGGAATACGCTATTACGGAGTAGGCATGATGAGTCCAGGACCATGTTATTTGTTCATTTTGCGGTCCCCAGAGAAGCCAAAAACACAATTCGTTCATTTAATGTATATGCACAGTATCTATGTATATTACAGTATCTATGTCTACCATCATACACAATATTGTATATTGTGTGTCCGTGGTACTGATAACTTTGAATGGAACGTCCGATTTTTGTGAAATTTGGCATGGACGTGTAAGACTAGGTCTACTTTCATGAGTTCGCAAAGCAGCATGATCGGAATATGTTAACAGGATTTTTTGGGGGTTTTAAAAGGGTCAAAAATGGGTTTTAAACATTTTAATTTCGAAATTTCGAAATTCAAAATTTTATTTGAAACCATCTAACAAAAGCAAAATAATAAAAATTTACAATTTTTAGTTTTTAACTTAGCATAACTGGTTACGGAGGAAATCCCAAAATGTGTTCCCATGTTATTCTTAAGGGAAATCAACAAAACCCTGTATCTTACTTCTGTATTGACATAGCTTAATCAAATTTGGTAGTTACATTATCCAGACAGGGTTTAACTTAAACTTGCTTACAAAACCCATATAGCGGCAAACCTACATGCTCACCTCCATGGGATTTACGGGGAAGATAAAAAAGGGCCAGATATGATAACATTTCGTGTTTACCTACACCAATGAGGGATTAACCTACACTTTCTAACAACACTCCATGGCAGCAAACCTATATTCTCAATCCTGTGGGATATAAGGAGAAATAAAAAATCTGAAATTCCATTGGAAATTCGCTCAGTACACAGGTTTGCAGCGACTGGGGTATTTTTATTATATATGTTGTAGATGACACAGCTGTCTTTGTACTATTATGTTACTATTGAAAGTTTAACAACAACGGGTAATTTTTAGGAATGAACCTAAGATGGGATCAACAGGAAACAGAACATGGAACATACAATCTACAAAGAAAAATCTGGGACTAGAAGTTTTTCTTGTCTATACTGTTTATGCAAGCATTATTAGGTTGTGATACTACTTCTAAGTTGTATGGCATTGGAAAAGATTTAAGTTATAACAAAAGAATCGTCTCATTAATCGATGTTCCAAAGTAAACAGACCCGCTTCTGAAAAATCGGACATAGTTTCTGTTGGAGAGGAGACTATTTTTTGTTCGGTGGGAAATCTTCTGATACGTTCGATTACAAACGTTTTAGTTCTAAAGCTGCAAGCAGACGAACCAGGTAAGCAGTACAACCTAAGACACTGCCACCAACATCCGCAGCTGACAAGTACCACATTTTAAGAGTTTATTTTCAAGTTAAAGAATGAAATTGAAACGAAACATTATCTCCTTTGGAATGAGGGTGGAGGTTAAATGCTGGAAAGTTGCACCCTATAATGACAAATTTAAAGCCAGTCCCTGCAAAAAAATATATGTCAGATGTAACTGTAAGGTACACTGTAGATCTTCCCGCTGTATCTGCAGGCTAAACGGTATAAAATGTCATCTATGTGCGGGGAATGTCATGTTTTTTTATTTTTTTTTATTTAAGAATTCCATTGATATTGAAGTTTGAGAAGAAAACTACGAAGACATTTGAAATGAAGTATGATTACCAATTAAACCATTGTATCAATGATAGACTATGCTATTAAAGTTAATACGAAACTTTTAAGATTTTAAAATAACAAATGCGTTATACGCGATACTTTTAATAGTTATACTTTGCAATAAAACCCTAAATTCGTTATTTTATCACTGATATATCATTTTTTCAAATCAGTTTTAAAACTAAGGATCCTTAGGGATCATAGCAGGTAGTTGAGTGGTTAAAGAGCCTTTGAATCTGAGGTTGCCGCGGTTCGATCCTGAGAAAAGTTTGTGCTTTTTGAATGGTTCGATACTGGACCAAGCTGCCTTTGGTCATTGGGCTATTAATTAATCATCCTGACAAATGAAACAGCTGCTATTTGTCATTAACAAAGCTAAACTTCATCGGATCCATTACAATCATCACACTCACCCTTCAGTCATACTCGTCTTAAAATAGGCACCTGAGAGTGCTTAGGTGTTTTAAATAAAGTAGGCTATCCAAAGTAGGCAAAAGCATATAAAAGTTAAATATTGGTCTAAAAGATCGTTTCAGTAATAAAACAAACTTATCAATGCTATAAGAAAATTAATTACAGATTCATCAATACTATCAGGGTAAGTTAAAATTGTCTAACATCACTGCTACTGAATTTGAAAACTACCAACTACTGGAAACACCAGTATAGGCCTACTGATATACCGGCACGGCAGATGACGCGTCGTCGCGCGCACCACCGTACGCGCTCCCCGTCTACTTGTTTCAAATAAGACTGTACCCACCATAACACCTAAAATATGTTCTGGATGGATTATTTTGATATTATGCTTACTAGAAATATATTTTGCAATAAATCGTGTCAAGTTGTATATTGGAGTAACAGGAATTAAAAAAAAAAAAAAAATAAATAAATAAGAGCGGTACCTTCAAAAATTGCATTTTTTATACTTTAGTGATTATAAAACCTATTTGATACATCATCAGATACATTGAAGTTATATTTTTCTATAAGAAAATTTAAAGAGGAATCCCATAAAATTAATTTTAATGCTCTAAATCAATTTAAACACACTTTAATAATAACTTTTTGGACATCTTGCATAAATCCAAGATGGCGGATGGTTTTTCTCCAAAATGGCGAGTTTCCGCCAGTCCGATTTTGGCCGATTTGTAATATCCTATATAAGACGGCTTTAGGTACCTTGTGCAATAACTTTCATTTCTATTGCAATTTGTTTGACCTTTTACGATAAATTTCCTGGACTTTAGTTAGAATGAGTGGGATGAATTGAAATACCTGATAACTTTAATCTGTGCACGGATTGGCTTATGGGGCGGTTGTGATAATAGTATGGTTCTAAAACGTAGTCAGATAGAAATTTTAATAGCTGTGTCCCCTCTCACCGCCTCATGCTCTACAATGTTGTCATTTGTGTTTATGTTTACCATGTGAAATATCGTATAAAAATATTTGATTTTGGCTAGAATTTTTATCAATGCATCGACTCTCATTGGAATTTTTGCAAACCTTACTATGTTTAAGAATGATGATTTTTCCAATTTCATAACATCATTTAAATCATTGACATCATGTTAAATTTTTGTAGCAAGCCATTATAATTCTCTCCGTTATATTTTGTGTGTTTGTTTTTAAAGTGTCATTCACTGAAACTGAATAACTACGGGACCCCAGGGACATAACTAGGAATCTTAGTGCCCAGGGTAAAAACTCAATAATGCGCCCCCCCCTCCCCCCCCATCAACATTGAACCGGATCCTCTAGATAGTCTAAAGATAGACTATCTAGTTCCTTCTGTTCAGAACAAGTATATATTGAGTACAGTACTTAATAGACCTAGATAATTTTTTAACATAAACACTCAATTTTTTGGGCTCTACTGAATTAGTTTTCTGTTAGTCAGTGAGAGGGCACACCAGGAGTTAAAAGAAAAACCTTAAATGCTTAAGCATAAGTCAATATGTACATCAAATTAAAGGTTCCACTAGCATAGTGCAATGCCACTACAGTAGACTCCCTCTTAACCGGCCACCTTTTATTAGGTCTCCGCTTTAACGGGCCTACTCTGGCACAAACACATCGTCTTTTTAACTGGCCATTTTTTATCTCAACATTGCTTTAACCGGCCATGTTTCGCGTTAATCTTTGTTTTCTTATCTAATGTATCATTCAATTCCACATTATATCATGATGTTCTCAAACCACTTAAAATGTACTATCCTGGACTAAAGTGTATGCCACTGGAAGTGAATGTGTTTGGACCTGCTATCCAATAGATAATATAGGAAACGAATTATTATTAGTTTTTTTTGTCACTGATTTCATCGGTGTCGGATGTTAGCTATAAATTATATAGAGTAATATATTTATAGTTGGTTTTTTCAAGCCATAATTGCATTTAGGCCATATGAAATTGTAGGCTGGAATTTTTAAATGTACATCGGTTTAACCGGCCTAATCATTAACCGGCCGAGGCCTGGTCCCGAGATGGCCGGTTAAGAGGGAGTCTACTGTATATTTTACCCTTAAGGATGACAAGTTAAGGCCAGGCATGCGGTTTGCACGTGACGCGCTATGGGCCCGAGAGATATTTGCGCCCCCCCCCCCCTTTGACATGAATCTCCAAATAAATACACTATCATGGGTATTTAACTATTTGACACAGGCATTCACATCAATGGCAGAACTAAGTAAATAATTTTATTGTGTTGACTCTCGATCGTTAATCTGTGCCGGTCGCTGTTAATAAGCGAACCCTCTTTCTAAAGTAAAAATGTAAACCACTACCATTTGGTTTGTTACTCATTCCACAAAGAAGCGTGGGATTATATTGTGTACAATGTTTGATCAAATACAAAACTCACCATGTATACAATCATATTTTTCATATAGTTAGCAAAAACACGTTAATAAACTTATTCACAAGCCAAATGCGGAGAGAGTGTCTCAAACGGAACAATACAAACTGACTGACAAAGAAAGACAACTCTATCTAAGATCTAGTAGCAACACATATAATGCATAGGCAGTGGCAGTAATGAGCCTTGAGTAAGAACCGAGAGTCGGAAGATTCCATTAAGCCGAAATTTATTTTTTTATTTTGCTTGCGCCCCCAACAAACCTAAAACCTCTTGGGCCCCTGGTCCCGGGCCCACTGGGCCCATTTACAAAATCGGCCATGGTTAAGGCAATCAAACTATCTATAAAAAATCTTATGGACAAATCTTAAAAATATTTTAACTTCCAAGATATTTGACCTTTTGAGGTCAGGTATTTGGTATATCGCTCTGATTTAAAAGATTAAAATTATGTATACTGTGATACGGACTAATGGTAACTTTATATCTAACAGACGTCCCCCTTGGAGGTGTTTAAGAAAAGTTACTTTTTTTATCACATCTTAAATAAATATAAAAGGAACTTATTAAATTCAGAATAATATGTCATAAACTTTGATCCAAAAGGCCTAGCATCTTGGAAGTTATAGAATTTTTAAGTTCTGTTAAATGGCAATGAATTGTTTGATTGGTCGACATGTTCAAATGATAATGACTCAGGTGTGGCCAACCAGTTGGTCACAGTTGCTTTTCAGTGACTCAAGCTCTACCATTGATTTTTTTTAAAACTTTGGTGGAGTCCCAATAAGAAAATTACTAGACAAGCTGCATGATAATTCTTTGGTGTTGTTGCAGGATATGCAAGGGTCCCGAGTGGAAGCCTGGAATTTTCGTTCAATTCACCAAAGAGAACAGCCTGGCGAGAGGAGCGGGGCTGAGGCCTGGCGACCAGATCATCCAGTGCAATAATGTCGTCTTCACTCCAGACACGCCGTTCTCAGAGGTACCTTTACTGCCTACTTTTGTTTCTAGATTTTGTTTTGTTATTCTTTAATGCAAATTTTAGACTTGTTATACTAACCTCTGATCCATCATATGAGGATCTGAGTTACAGTTATACTAAAAACAGATTAAAAAGAGATTATTTATCATCAAGCAGAAACAATTATCTCTGCCAAATGAAAATGAATTTATAATTTTTATTTCGCGTTGGTTTAGAAAATTTATAGTAATTGTACGACTGAGCCAAGTCCAGTGATCTTAAATCTGTAAAATAAGGACAAACATTATCAGGATTTCAAAGAAATGAATCGAATCTGTAATGCAACATACTCACGAAGGGTAGGGGATGTTAAGAATAAAAAAAGTCCAAATGCATGTGTAGGTAGAAATATTTAAGATTTTAGTTTACAAAGATAATTTAAAATTGAAATAAACATTATTTGTCTTCAAGGTTGCCTGTCATTTTGGCCAAGGAATATCAACAAAATTTAAACAAAAGCACAATTGTTTTCCTGGTGCAATATCTTTCTGGTTTGTGTTATTATTAATTATATTAAGGCCATGGGTCCCCAGACCCCAGTCTATCAGTTTAGTCTATTTATCACACGGCATAAACACTAGTATACTTGTTGCTTGAAATCAAATTGTTTAATTTAGACTCTTTGTTAAAATGTCAATTTTAGTCCTAACTCAATTACTCTCGTCCAATAATATTGTGGTTAGGCCCGGTACACATAAGTGCAAGGATTGACCGAGGCGAGGACGAAGCGAGGGCCAATCAAGGAATGTATTGGTTTATGAAACACCCGTTCAAATGGAGCAGTACACATTGAACCGAGGAGTGACCGAGGCGAGGACGAGGCTGCGGCGAGCTCGGTCGGCCCTCGGTGGGTTTGTAGTTGTTGCACAGTTTTTCTCGGTCCTTGGTCAGTACTCGGCGAGTCTGTGTGTTTATGTTTTAGAGTTTTTGATGGTTTATTCTTAACATTATTGTCATTTCCAAACGTTTTTTCTCGACAATGTGTATTGCAGCGACAGAGGACACACTCATCGCTTAGCCCTCGCTTCATCCTCACCTTGGTCAATCCTCGCACCTTGCCTTATCAGTAGGGCACAGCTGTACATTAACAGATGTTTTAAATGAACAACTCAATCCCAATGTTATTCTAAAGGGAAGTTTTCAAATTAAGTGATGAATAGCATCTTTATTTTGATTTTCAACAAATTTTGGCAGAAACAAACAATGATCAAGCTCTATCCAATGCCACAAAAACCTGAAAATCGGATGAAAATTGTAAGAGGAGTTCTCTTAACAAAAAGAGCCTTAGCTTATTAAATAAGTAACTTTCTAATCCATTACTAAGGACTTACAACAAAATGCTAACAAAAATGTTGGCCCCCCAAAACCCCCGAAACTGATATGATGCAATGTGTTGCCCCCAGGCTGTGTCTATCCTGAAGTGCTGTGGGGTGCTGGAGCTAGTGGTGGTCAAGGGGGCCGGAGTGGATCTCTTCCCTGGGGAGAGCTCCGGATACAATAGCTCCGCCTCCAGCCTGGCGGGGGACCAGAGCCCCGACGCCTGGCCCCACAAGCGGCTCTCTGTCGTCAGAGAGGAGTCCCTCATTGACACAGACAGGTAATTATTCATGTCCTAAAAATTTATTTATTTATATTTATTTTCCTCAAGAAATTGATTTTTTTTTAACTGAAAAGTTCGAAAAATAAAATTTTAAAAGGCTCTATCATAACACACTGGTTATACCTTCATCCTTTCAGGGCTAAAAAATATTATTTAACTTTTGAAAAGTGCGGGTCAATTATTCATGTAACTTCCGAAAAAATCTAGGGCAGCCAAGGGAGCGGAGGCAAGCGCATGAGATAAAAAAAATATTTTAACCCAACAAGTGCTAGTCAACGATATTTTGTATCTCGACGGATGGAAAATCGAACGAAGTCATCGGTGTTTCAAAATAACAATCGAGACAACCGATATTCCCGTTTAAGTTTGCAGTATCAATACCGGCCGATATATTGTTGCTTTGCACTTTTCAGATGAAAAGTGAGAGACAATATATCATTGCTTACCATTTCCTTTTTTTTTGGGGAAAAGACGATTAACGATATGTCGTTCCATAGCACCAAAAGCGTTAACAATCAAAAATATAAAATTAACAAGTATTAAGTGTTTTTAAATACATTTTTACAATGCAATACGTTGTTTTTTTTTTTCTAGATAAGCTAGATCCGGGTATTGGACTTTTCTGAGTATTTTTTCAACAATGAAAAACTGATTTTTTATTTTGTTATTAATATATCTGAAGCACACAAATGCCACACATTTTGCCAGGTCATTGTTCATACTCCTCATTCCTCACTGTGGCTCATGAGGCAGTGGATGTTGTCCCTAGGGATAGGATGGGGGGGGCAGGATGCAAATTTCTACTTCATAACATTCAGTATATTGATTGCAACTGTATTAGTATTACGTGTCAAAGAGAAAGTTGAATGAAAAAAACCATGGCAAAAAAATTTTTTTAGTTGAGCTGAAAGTTAGAACAAGTATGATTGGAGAAAGAACCATAACCAAATCCAACAAATAGTGTCTATCCCAATTCAGAGTATTTATGGAACGTCTGTCTGCTCCTTCACGCTGGTGCTGCACCGTGATGGCTGTCTTTCGTGTCCACTGATCTATTGCTAATTATGATTGAAAAAACTGGGAACCAACAGTAAAGTACCCACCCCTCTTGAGTGTTTCCCCAATAAATAAACAAAGGTGAGCATCCCAAATAAACAGGTTTGATTTTGACAGAGCCACCAATGACGGCAGTGTAGCCAACATCATTTTAACTTTTGGCAGGCATTTTAGCGAATTTCCCATAGGGAATAAGCTATTACCGTAGGTCTCATGGTAAGACCTAAGTCTGGAACCATGTTACTTTTTCGTTTTGAGGTGCCCAGAGACAAAAAATAATAGTCATTAAAATTTATATATATATATATATATGTGTATGTATGTATGTATGTATGTGTCCCTAGACACGATAACTCTCGTAAAAACGGTCCGATCGACACCAAATTTGGTAGAGATGTGTAATCCTACGTTTATTCGGATGAGTTCGTAAACCAGACATATCGACCTATCGGTAGGGGTAGTTTTGGGGGGTTTTGTACCCCAAAAATGGGTTTTTTGCATTTTTTACATATAGTTTTTAAAAATATTTAATTTTTATTTTCACCATTGGATTTAGCTCAAAAAAACACACAATTTAGTATTTTGAAGCTTTGCTCTATCTCCATTGGTTACCGAGATATTAAAAAGTCTAAAGACAGTACGTTGTATTTTGAGGCTCCAATGTTAATCTTATGGAGGATAAGGATTTGATAATATTTCACTTATTAACCAATATTTTTGGGTGTAACTTGGTATTTAGCTTCATTTGGTTGAGCTTAATTTATTTATGGTAAAAAATCTTGGTTTTTGGGCTTATCATGGCAGCAAACCTGCATACTCTTTTCCAATGTTAATCATATGGAAAATAAGCGAACTTGTTTATTTATGGACAGATGTAGATGAAAATAAGTTTATGGCTTCATATGTTCGAGATAGTTTTTTTTTTTATGCTAAAAACGTACTTTTAGTGTTCCCCCATGGCAGCATACCTGCATACTCTTACCCTATATTTATCAGGAGAATAGACATTTATTTCCCTTTTTATGAGCACGTGATTAAATTTTGTTTACAGATTTATCTGGTCAAATTAATATTACTAATTTGGAAATTCGCTGAGTACGCAGGTTTGCTGCGACGGGGTGTATTTAGTATGAATTATAGTGCAAAGCGTAGCCCCAACAATCTCCACGACTCACAGAGATATGCTCGCAAGCCTCTACGCCCATCCATCCGTCTCTTCCCCAGACAAAAACAGAGGAATGCTGACTTCTAAGTCCTAAACCATTCTTCATGATTTTTTTGTCAAATATAAGGGAATAATATGTGGATTTGAAGAATTTCCTTAAGAGTCTGCATTACCTCCGCCATCTTGATTTTTAGTCCCATAAGAAAAATGTTAATTATAGGTGTCTTCGAAACAATTTATCTTGATACTGCATCGGATTCGGACGAAACTTGAATATGTTCACCATAATGGTATGATGGTTCATATGACGCGAATAAAATGCTTAATAAACCTCCTAAAAATGGGTTTTCTTGGTTTAAAAATGGTGTTAATATACATTGTTTTATTATTCGTTATTTGAGTAATTTTCTATCACGTCAAATGAAGGACACTATAGTAACATTTAAAATGACATCAAGTTTGTAATTTTCAGACGAAAAGCAAACTCACAGTCATGTTTCAAATTTAACATTGTTCTTATGGGACAAAATACCAAAATGGCGTAGGTACTGCAGACTGTTAAAGTATAATGATCATCCTTATGGTTAGGTCCTAGCTTTTTAAAATTTCAGGGTAATGTAACTCTTATGGAAGAGTAAAATTTAGTTGAAATTTAAAGCCAACGAGGTTAAATAGATATAGAGTGCTCACCAGATAGGGAAAAGTGACCCTTTTTGACTGGTGCCATGTTACCCACGATTCCCCCCGTTTCCTTGGTAACCAGTCCTTTGTTTACATTTTTCCAACAGTAATTTACCATTTTACCCACACCTATCCGACGTTCCTATGGTAACCAACTTCAATAGCCTGCTCACAGACCATCAAATCAAACTCATTTAAAAACAAACAACAAATAAACATGTGTTTTTAAAATATCATCAGTAATTTTTTAAGCTTGTAGCGACCATTCAGAATAGCTAAAACTAGTAACTAAGGAAGTGAGAGT
Organism: Neoaliturus tenellus; assembly: GCA_030545055.2. Lineage (NCBI taxonomy): Eukaryota > Metazoa > Arthropoda > Insecta > Hemiptera > Cicadellidae > Neoaliturus > Neoaliturus tenellus. The sequence goes on along the minus strand of CM061533.1, from coordinate 256,911,766 downwards.
AAAGTGTGGGGTGGTTGCCAAGGAAACGGCGGGAATTATGGGTAAAATGGCGCAAATCAAAAAGGGACACAAAATTAACTTGTGATGAGCACTCTATATCTATTTAACCTCGTTGTTTAAAGCTGTTTAGTAATCATATGAGAGACGTTTGATATTATTTACATAACGTCACTTTGGTATATACCGTTTTTTATCATAGCGGAGCATGGCCATATAGCTAGTATAGAATATTTTCTTGGAGTCATACTTCTAATAACTTATAAAATCACTAAATTCAATTAAAACACGAGTACGCTGGCCTGCTGCAATGGGATCATCATACTGTTAAAAGACAATTTGAGTGTATTTAATGTTTTTTATTCTTCTGTTTTCCTCTGCTAGTCAGGCATTTTTTCTAATCCAAATCCACCCTAGTCCAATGCCTGTTCAATTCGTGACATTCTACTGTTTAATTTTTGTCAGTCTACTTTTGGCTAACTTAATCAAACTAATTTTCAAACCTTTATTTTCAGCAGACTGTCAGGAGAGAGAAATAAAGACTCAAACAGAGCTGTTCCTTCATCGCAGTTTTCTGTCAAACCACAAACCACAGGTGACTGAATCTATATTCTATATATAACTGTAGCAAAGTAACTTAAACGTTCTTAGTTTAAGAATCCTATTCTTGCTACTTACTTTCTTGTGGAATAAATACAGTAGGCCCTAGTCAATTAAAGATCTTCATGATTATTTGTTGCGTAAATGGTAGTGCCTGAGAGGGTGCACCAGAGAAAAAAGAAAAGACCAAGTTTTTTTTAATAACCAAGCAAGCCCTACAAATTCTAGAAGAAAAGTTTAATATTTGTGTACACAGTATTTTGATTTGATATATTGACATTTCAACTGTTTTATTAAATATGACTTCAAGAATATTAATTTTTATTGATTCTTCACTGTCAACATGAATCCAATTTTGATTGTGAATTAACATTACACCTGAATAGTGGTGGTTGTTTTATACTTTTTAATTTTTTTCTATATCTGTCACTTTTTATAGTAAAAATATTTTGTCTTCTACTGATAACCTTGAATTAATTAACAAAAGTGAAGTTTAAGTGTAATCCACGAATGATACCATATGTTACAAAGTAAGCAGATTAAAACATTGTATGGAAACATTTTTACTGCAATGAATCAATGTGTTAAATAAAGGTGTAATTGCAGATTGAAAAAGCTCTTGTATTACAGTTCTTACATCTTTTTTTCTTAAACTAATTTAAGGTTTCAATTTCAGATGGTCCTTGTACAGTTATTCGAGTTGGGCCAGAATCAGAGAACGAGAAAAATTCATGTACAAAGGTAAAAATCTTTATATGCTGCTTTTTCATTTTTAATACAAATTATTTAGTTAGACATTTTCCTCTGATTACTAAACAATGTAAATAATTTCTGAATGGGTAGTTTGAAATGTGTAATCTTATTAATTCAAGATTTTTTTACTTTAAACTCACCCATTTTGTTGAGGTGTGCAGTCACAAACTTATTCGCAAAAAGAAATTGGAAAAGAATTTTGTAATATACAACTTTAAGTAAAGAAAACACTAACCAGTACAAAAAACATCACATAGGCTATCTTAAATAATAAAAAAAACTTTTACAATACAATTTGTGCAGAATTATGACTTTTTTACTTTGACTTTATCAAAACAAAGAATTTATAAAATAATACCCTTGAACCTTGAGTCTGAGTAATGTTCAAGATTATTGCACCCTTTCGATCTTCCCCTTCACCACTGACTGATGGCTTGCTTCTTTGAATCAAATTAAGTTTATGCAGTAACAACTCTAATATTAAATCCGCATATTTTTTTCTAACTGTACCTGAAGTTACAATTGCTTGAGATGAAGGTGAAACTTTGTTAGCATTAACGTTGACAATATCGGCATTTGCTCAAGTGTGTTGGTCCGAACAAGATGTTAATTTGGATGAAAAGCTTCAGTTAGTGCTAATAAGTTTCCTTCTTTAAAGTTTGATCCTCATTAATATATTAACAACTGATTTATTAATGACTGTTGCAGTTAGCAGAAATCTGTATGGTCTCACAGCAGCTAGAAACTAAAACCACAACGGTGCTAGTGGAAGTGCATCAAAGTGGGGACGAAGAAAATGTTAATAATCAGGTGAGAAGTTAATTATGATATTAAAAATATCTCGTCAAGTATGAAAGATTTAAACATATATTCAATGAGTAAGGCTACTCGATGATTTACTCAGGGCCGCATTTAGCCAAACGGCGCCCCTAGGTACAAAAAACAGTTGCGCCCTCCCTGCCGCAATACCAGCCACAAAATATAAATAAAGTCGCGATTATTTTTTTTCGATACTTGTAGTTTCAAAATGACGGCCACTTAAAGTCCAAATATCTCAAAACCGGTAAATTGTAGAAAAAGGTTGACAGATAAACTAACTAACGGTACCAATATTTTACAGATCTATCAACGAATAACGGAGTTATTCATTACGGCGGCACGCGTCGGACGGGAGTCATGGCACTGCCCGCAGTTTTTTGAGCGGTTGCGCGTACTCGCACATATTCTGTGGTACTAGCGGACTCCCGGCGATCCGGCCATCCGCACTTTCCGTCAAAAGAGATCAGTCGTTTTAACAACTTAATTTGCTATTGCGAGCTGGGTAGAACGATGAAAATAACGTACCGTCCGTCTCGGAGAGCCGTCACGGTTGGTACGGTATCTCGGAAATGTCCTGAGATTCCTTCTCCCGAATCTTTTGCAAAATTGCGGTAGGTGCGAATCGTCCAGGAGTGTCCGTTGCGTGCCGTATCGCCGTAGTTCGCGCACTCTTATTAGTAAAAATTGCGGTACTGTACCGCCCATCCGTCTGTGCCGTGCCGCCCTTGTGCGGGCGTAGCTTTTAAATAAAATAACCTTAATTTTCATGAATTACAATAAAATCGAGGTTTTTATACAGAAAAATCTGAATAAATCAGTTACTTTTGTTAAATTCTTATATTGGTATCATTGGTTGTATAATTTATTTTGTTAAATGTTTTGTCTCCTGTAAAATATTGTTCAACTTTACCGGATTTGAAATATCTGAGTTAATTTTTTTAATGGTGACCATTTTTTAAAAATATTTGGAAAATATTTCCCCCCTGTAAATGAACATTGGTGTGATAAAATTTAATGCCGAATATTGAATTAATTTTATAGTGATCCGTTACGGATATAAAAATTAAGTGTAAAAACAAAGTGGCGGATAGATAATAAACAGAGCCGAAATAAAAAAATATAGGCCTACTTACACGTTTTAGATTTTTATTTTGATGTGTAGAATACAAATATGGATAGTCAGTGACGGGGTGGTGTTTAATGACATAATGTATACACAAATATATATTGTGATATTTTTAATAAAACAAATGCTCTAAAATGTATAATGTCATATTATAATTCGCAGTAATTGGCATATAACCTGTCACTGTTACTTCACTTCCTCAATCTTCTTCACTTCTTCAAAAATTCAGTCTTGAAGTGAAACATTGACAATACCATGTTGTATTGAAAGAAAAATGTGTGTAACCGCAGGTTTTAAATAAATAATAACTGTTGGTACGGTCAAAACTTTATTGGATGATGTAAAAAAACCTATTTGTTTCGTTTGGCCGCCGCCGCGCTGCAAAGCAACGCAGAAAGTTCTGCACGAGCCTTGCGTTGCGTTGCCCTATTTCGCAGGCGTTTACACGGCAATAATTACGCGTATGGATACCAAATTTCCCCTTTTTAACCTTTCGAAATTTTGCGCCCCCTAAAATTTTGCGCCCTAGGCCTGGGCCTAGTGGGCCTAGCGGGAAATGCGGTACTGGATTTACTCGTATATTGATCATATAAAAAAACTTGGTTATAAAAGATTTTGCCCCAGGAAGATGAAGAAAACACTCACTCACTTCAATAACTGACAAAATGACTTATTGGAAAATCAAGCATTGTGCTCTGGAAATGTTATAGTTGAGAAGTAGAAGTCTACATCATGTCCTTCTCATTTCACTGCCTAGCATCTGCCTCTGCTTTGAAAATTTCTTGTTTTTCATTTATTTTATTCAATATTTACATTTTCAACAACACAAAGAAGTGTTTACAATGGGTTTTTGCTTCACCTATAATGGTTATTTCTTTACAAAATAAGATAAAACATTTCTGGATTGCATTAAGGCATGGTATCAGCCCTTTTGAATGACTGGCATTTGTAGTTAAATAAAAAATCTTTTGTAGTTAAATGAAAAAAAGCCTTTGATTGCGTAGATCATGAAATATTCGAAATAAAGTATATAAACAAGGGATATGAGGAATTCCTTTAATGTAGGTAAAATCATATCTACAGAATAGAAATCAAAAGGTTGAAGTACAGAGTAAATTATCAAGTTCTATTAAGTTATAATATGGTGTCCCTCAAGGATCCATTCTCGTCCTGATATTATTTTAAATTTATGTAAATGATTGCAATTTATCTATAAAACTCTGCAATTTAACACAATATGCTGATAATACAACAATATGTATATCAACTGGAGATAGAAATGATCTTGAGATAAAAATTTGGCGCCAATCAGAAGCGCCAATCGCTAACCAATAAATAACTGACTGGGTAGCTGAGTGGTTATAGTGCTCGCCTTTGAATCCAAAGGTTGCCGGTTCGATCCTGAGGAAAGTTAGTAGCTTTTTAAAGGATCGATTCCGGACCCAGTTGCCATTTGTCATTGGGCTATTAATTAATGATGCTTTCTAACAACTGGTCGATGTTAGATAGTAACAAGACTGGGTTTGGGTTTGGACCGTTCCCCGTCAAAACGTTAAAAAATGCCTCTGGCGTAGATAGACACAAAATCAAAATACAAATACAAAAAATACTGCGGACCATGAATACTTTACCGCTGTCATGTTTAAAGCCAACATCGTGGAGGGGGCGCGCAACATTAACTGTAGCCTAGGGGTGATAAAACACTTAATCATTGATAACTTTTCCGCTTGTTGCAGAGTGACAGTAGTCTATGCCAGTTGACCAACAGTTCGTCAGTTAGTTCCTTCTCCAGCAATACCAGTGCGGGAGCCAATAGTCTGTGTAGTGCAATCAGCCAGGAGTTACAGAGGAGATCAGAGGTAAGCGTTGTTCTCAACGTTAATTTTCACTCTCAACAAAAAGATTTTTATTTTACTTTGCTGTGGAATAAAAATGTTTTTTGTTGTAAGGAATAATTACTGTTTATTTATTAATTGAACAGTCATGCATTATAATCTCTATGTATAAAATGAATCCTTATTTCTCTGGTCACAACATCACACGTGAACGGTTGGACCGATTTCGCTAATTCTTTTTGTTGTTGTGTTTGTTATTGTAAGGAGAAGGTTCTTATGAAAGAAAAATTTAAGAAAATTCCACAGTTCTCCGCCCCTCACGTCTTCAAAGTTACCATGTTATTCTAATGGAAGCAACATTTTTTTATTGAAACACATGATTTTATTTAGAAATTTAATTATACAAACAGCTGTTTACATTTAAAGTATTGAAAGGAGATTGGGAATAACAAAAACTAGAGGATATTATAGACTTGCTGAGAGTGAGCGTAGTGAACGAGCTGAACCTGACGGCCAGTGAGCGTAGCAAACGAGCTAAACCTGACAATGAGTGAGCGGAACGAACGAGCTAAACCTAACGGCAAATGAGCTTAGCTCACCTGAATGGCAAAAACGTCTTCATGTTGGCATTGCAAAGCATGCCGGGTAATCTAGTAGTGTTTATAAAATAAACTATAGTAAATTGCACAAAAATAGTCCAATGAAAATTTAAACTGCTGGGTTACCCTTCACCCCTTCTTGCCCAGCAATGTTGTCATTTATGGTTAAGTTTTAGGTCAGCTTATGGTTGTGTAATACAGTGTACGATTCTGGGTAGATTTGGCAACAATGCATCAACTGTCATTGGACTATGTTTGTGCATTCTACTTTAGTACAGATTACAACTTGACAAAATTTATAAATTTTGAAAATGACTATAGTTTTGTAGGATTGTAATATAAATTGTAGTCATATCATATTGTTTATTTTACAAATCATTACAGAAGCGTGCCAAAGAAGCAAATGGTGAAATAAAGCCATCTAAAGTTGAACTTCACAAATGTGGAATGGACAAAGAAAAAGTAGAGCAACATCAGCAGCTTATGGAGGAGTTTAGGAGAGCGCACAAAAAAATGTTTGCTCACACATTGAGTGAAGAAAGTAAGACTGAACCTAACCGGACTTGTCCCCTGTCCTCCAAGGAGGTGAGTGGTGTAAACTAGAAAGTTAAATAACCCAGGAAACGTATCTCAGTTGTCTGATTAAATGTTATACCTCATTGATAAGGACTTACTCTTTGACTCTTTGATAGGGACCCTATCAAAAATTTTAGGATAGTCTTACATTACCCCTATAACTTCTATTTCATACTCTCCATTTTACCCTCTAACCTCTTTTGCCCTTATGAAAAAGTTTGTATCTGGCCTTGCCAGATTAAATCAGAACTGCCAGATCTGGTGGATAAGATTTCGGCCCATCCCAGCTCTGCCAGATATGGTCAGATCTGAAATTCATATAAAGCTAGATCTGAGACCTCAGGACTTTTCTATAAGGTGTTGATTTAAAGCCCAAGATATTCTGTGAAATAGTTTCTTTACCTTTAACTCCTCAGTCTTTCTACCCTGATAGCCATCTTTTTTGTTAACTTAGTTGGTTCAACTAAGGTTTGAAATTTGCCTTTAGATTTAAATTACTTTATATTTTTAATCAACCCTATAAAATATTGTTAAAATCCATACAATAATGTCTTGTGTGAAGTATAATCTTATTATTTGTTAAAATAAACAAATTTTTTAGATATTTTTGATGAAATAAACTTAATATATTTTAATAACTGAGAGTGGGTTAAGGGTACAAGGGCAGCCATTCTCTTGTGTTGTTAACAAAGAACTGATTAATTAATTAATCAGTGGGAACACAACTTCATTGTCTTGAGGTAGGATTGCTCCACAACCAATGAATGCAGTGAACTGGTTGAGCGATTCTCTTGGTCTTCATTCAATATTTTGTGGTTGTTTATAATTATTAATTTACAGCAGATAACTTCAGTATCATGCAAAGGTCTAAATAATAACAATAAGTATGATCCAGGATAATTTAGAAATTGTTCATAGTCTGGGTAGTTTTCGTATTTGATATTTTTCTAAAATATAAAAAGTTTGCTTGGCAAAAATTTACCATAGAAAAGATTGCCTTCAATGAATTGCAACGTTTTGATTCAACTACAGAATTTGAGATCACTTGAAATTTCTATTAATTGTTGAAAGAACGTCTGTTTAGCAGTTTTTTTTACACAGATCATTTACTCCCACTACAATTTAAAAATTGTAACTAATTTAAATACAATCACAAAGTTAGGCATAGAGTAATCTAAAGAAATAGAATTGTTTACATGTGTGTGTTATGAGGAGGGGGAGCGGGAGAGAGGTGGGAGGGGGAGGGGAGAGGGGAGAGGAGAGGAGAGGAGAGAGCGGGCAGTGGTTCCCACTCCCAGCATCTGCTGTTACTGTACTCACTGGTCTTGTCTTTTCCATTGTATTATTTAGCTGCTAGTTGTGACACTAACATTTCCCCATGCATGTGACTACGGGCTCCAAACCTGCCTTTACCTTGCAGACTTATCAGGTACAATTTAATAATAATTTTTGTTTGTGCTGAGATTGATTATTAATTTGTATAAAATAAAAAAAGCTTGAGAAATTGTATAGTTAAATTTATACAATTTTTTTTCTTATCTTTGATGTTTTTCATTTGACTATGCTCAAAATTGTCATGAAAAAAAATAAATAAAAACAAATTTTTTTTTTCAGATTTAATTTGTAGTTTTTCATCCTTTTAATTCCATAAGGGTTTCGTCTGCTACATCCCTTTTTCTCTTGATCCACTTAACCGATTTTAAGATTGAGGTGTCATTTTAAAGCTTATGATCTACTGCATGTGCGATTGGTGATTAAAAAGATCACTTTGTTTCGGGCTTTGCCTTTGATTAATTTCTAGAGGGTGCTATAAAATGTCAACCAACTTTCATTATAATATTTTTAAATGTAAATTGTAACTTAACTTAATTATCTTCAGAAGAATTTTTAAGTAAGATTATAAAAACGTAGATCGTCTCTCTCTGTATAATCAATATTGCTAAAACATTCACATTTTTATTTTCTTATGAAATTTTTTCTCCTTGATAGTTTAACGTTTGTTAATAAAATTTTAATTTTTCTCATTATATTTAAGATTTATTTACCTGGCAATATAATTAATATAATTTAATTTCACATTAAAAGTTTACTTTATAATAACAGTGAGTTTAAAGTCATAATTCCTTTCAATTTTACTGTAGGTGAGTTTCTAACAAACAGAAAGAAATACTTTATAAAATGCCAACGGGTCCTTTATTTTTATCATAAATTTAAATTTATCATGCAGTCTCATCGACAGTATAATTGAAGTGAATAAGAGTATGATGGTTGAGACAGTTAGGGAATCAACGAGATTCAGATTTTCAACTTCGTTTGTTACTGTCTAAATAAAAATTTTGTCCAGAATTTTTATATCTTTTTTTGCTTTGAGAATATTCCTCCCTTTTCTCCTTCCCAATGTTATCAGAGCAATCCGATAAATTTGGTGATGGTTTGATGTTGGACTTATCTGCCAATGGTCAGGTTCACGTTCATCCACCGCATCCATTGCAACCCGGATTTAGATAATCACGTGACAAATCCCAATATGGTCACGTGATAAATCCCAGTAGATCCTATAGTGACGTCATTTTGCTGCCGTCTCATGAACCCACCGGGATTTTGATTGTTGACGTTTACAGGCCTTTTTTGCTAACCGCAAAAAAAATCCACCGAATCCCGGTTGCGGTGGATTGCGGTGGATGAACGTGAACCCGACCAATGATTATAGGCTTTAATTTTATGATCCAGCGATGAATCAGCTGGCAACAATCACTCAAGCCATCATGATTTGACAGTAATCATTCATTGAAATCGGCCTTAAAATGCGCATTTATAAAGCCGGCATGTAAATGGTGATTTATAATATTGTAAGTTTTCAATGACAATCTTGATAATTCTTGATCTGATCACTTAGGCCATTTAAGAAAGTTTGAAATTACTCTTGTCTTCAAATTTGGTGATGGCTTAAAAAGATGAATTACAAATTCTCCAGAGACAATTCCATTTAGTACAGGATGCTGCACACTTGCAGAAAAAAAAAAAAAAACAATAGCAAGCAAATAAATGAACATAAACATCCTAAATTGTGTAATTAATATAAAAAACTAATGAATCATGCAAGACTTGAAGGTTGATGGTAAAAAAGCTCAAAATATATAAGGTCAAAATTTAAAAATCCATTAGGTGAAGCTGTAGATTTAAATACATTCAATACTTTTGGAATGACAGATGCTTTCATACTTTTCCGTCTTGTTTGAATTAAAATGTAAGTCCTTAAATTACATGGGATGCATTTCTTTGTAAAGCTAGTCCTTATAAGGGATTGAAAAGGATATCAACCGTCACAAAAGAGGAGGCAAAATACTTAGGCTTCCTTATCATAGAACTTATAATTTTTGTCTTTTACTGGTACAAATTATGCTTAGTGCATCATTATCAATGGATTATATCACCATGCAAATGTTATCAACTTTACTGTCACTACCAACTCATGACCTTGTCGCGTTCCTTAATCATTCATTACTCCCACTTTTTGAGGTAAATATAACTACGAATCATAAGAAGTTTACATACAGTTTTTGACTCTGCTCAGTGAAACTTATATAGTATATGTTAAATCTATTCTCTAGTTTAGTATTTGAACTAGACACATAGAGGTGAGGTTATTTATAAATAAAATAGTGCTCACAGTAAGTATTTTTTAATACCCCGCCCCGTCGCAGCAGACTGCGTACTCAGAGAAAATTCCAAATTGGTAATATTATTTTTTACCAGATGAATCTGGAAACAAAATTTCATTGTGTGCTCATAAATAAGGAAATTATTATCTATTCTCCATAAATATAGGGAAAGAGTATGCAGGTATGGCTGCAATGGAGAACACTGGAAGGAGGTATTTTTAGCATAAAAAATTTATTTTGACCATATAAAGCCTTATACTAAGTTTCATCAATATCTGTCTATAAATAAAGGAGTTTGTTTATTCTTCATATGATTAACATGGGAAAAGAGTATGCAGGTTTGCTGCCATGATAATGACAAAAACCAAAATTTTTTACCATAAATGGATGGATCTCAACCAAACGAAGCTAAATACCAAGTTTCACCCAAAAATATTGGTCAATAAGTGAAATATTAACACATCCTTACTCTCCATAAGATTAACATTGGAGACCCAAAATACAATGTACTGTCTTTTAGATCTCGGTAACCAATGGAGATATAGAAAAACTTCAAAATACTAAGTTGTGTGTTTTTTAAGCTAATTCCAGTGGTAAATTTAACACATTTAAAATTTAATATGTAAAACGCAAAAAACCCATTTTTGGGTTACAAAACCCCCCAAAACTACCCCTTCCGGTTGTTCCATATATACGGTTTACGACCTCATCCAAATAAAGGTAGAATTACACATCTTCACCAAATTTGGTCTCGATCAGACCGTTTTTACGAGAGTTATTGTGTCTAGGGACACATATATATATTTAATGACTATTATTTTTAGCACTTAAAAACGAAAAAGTAACATGGTCCCGGGCTTAGGTCTTATTATGAGACCCACAGTAATAGTTTCTTCCCTATGGGAAATTCGCTAAAAAAAAAAAAAAAAAAAAACATCTTTATGGTGAAACAATCTGTTGATTTATAATAAAAGGTTCTCTGTGAACATAACTTATAGTAGTAATTAAATGTGAGCTCATGTCAAAGCATTTAGTGAACAAAACTATTGTTGGAACACCATCTTTAGTTATTTTTGGTCATCTCATTAAAATAATGCAAAATTGACTTTGTCATTTCAATGTGGTGCTTGTGTATTTATTGGGCAAGGCCGGGAACCACTGCATTGCGCAGTTTCGTGTGTGGAAACAGAGGATGTCTGATTAGCAATGGTGGATCTTTGTTCCCTGAAACCAATCAATTACTGCACTTGATATTGTTTCTGTTCACATTGTGTATGTTTATAGGTGGGTTTGTGACATGTTAATTTTTATTGAAAGAAGTAAACTAGATAAAAAACGGCAGTTCTAAACAGCACATGTTTTAATTTAATGCAATTAACAGAGACATGTTATACCCAAGTTTAAAGTACAGTTTTTCAGATTGAGATAATCAAAGCGCATAGGTAGTTTTTATTACCGTTATCCGTCTTTCATGGAATTTCACTCAGTAACTATATATATATTTCAACAATCATTTCATTCCACATTACTGTCTTTCTATCTCATTTCCATTCTCTACATCTGTAATAAACTGAAATAAAATGCCACATTCGGTAATTAAATTACATATAAATAGTTTGTGAGTGAATTAATTGGTACTTTAGTTTTGCTATAAGCTTGATAGATTTTGTGTTTTTTTAGTCACAGAAATGTGGATTTAATTGCATATACAGATGAAGTTATAGGCTTCTTACAGCCCATATAAATTGAAATGGTTCATATCATGTTAGTTCATATAATTTTCTAACTCATTATTTTATATGTAGATGTGTATGATAGTTTTTCTCAATAATTTATCTTAACTAGACCTAGTAGAGGTTTCCTTTATTAAAAAAGTTCAGAATTTAAGAACAAACATGATTGGAAGGATAACAAACTTAACAAATGTTATCCTTCCAATTATGTTTGTTCTTAAATTCTGAAATTTTCTGAAATTTGTAAAATTTAAGATATTTTTGATACTATTTTACTCTTAGTTATAAATTATTCAACCAATTTTTTTCCAGGAAAGAGAATCATTCAGGATAAAGAGGCAACAGAAGGAGGAGCAGTATGCGGTGAAAATGAGCCAGGAACGAGCGGTGGTTGCCGTGAAGGAGCGGGACTTGCGTCTGGAGAGAGACAAGCAGGACACAACGGAGGCGGAGAGAGAGCTGCTGCGGCTGGGGCGGCGCCAGAACAGCTCCGCACCGCCCCCACCTCCCCCGGTGAGGCAGCCATTTTTGTGTACGGTGGAGACTCGATAACCGGAACTTCAATAATCCTTGAATCAAACTTTTTTTTGTGTGAAATAAATAAGAAACCAAGCGGCAATGATTTAAATGTTTACTTTACAATGTGGGTACTCTTATTAATGATCAAAAGTTATCACAACAATAACACTTCTGTCATAGTTACGCTGCTGACATTATGATATTTATGTAATGATTTTTATAAAGGAGGGGCAAATATCTCTCGGGCCCATGGCATGTCATGTACAGAAATGTCTAGATTGATGACTCATTTGGTTCAAGATATACAGTATCATACTACCAAGCACGTCCGGCTTTTAAATGGCAGACTATCAAGAGTTGACTGCTATTTTTCACATATTTAGTTAACATTGAATTTAAACATGTTTTATATTAAGAGGTGTATTTTTTAAGTAAGTACCGTTTTGAAATTAAAAATAAACGGAAAGATTTTTTAAATAATTTTATTTTTACACAAAAGTACTGTAGTCTACTTTTCTATGTAATTTCCGCCATTACTAAGGCATTTGTTATATCCTCCAATTAGCTTTACAAGTCTATCATCAAAGAATTCTGCCACCTGCCTTGAGAACCTCTCCAACAGCCGTTTTGACATCATCGTCTTTGTCGTGGCGCACTGCTTAGGTCTTTCACCAAATGAACATGTGACAGACACTTGACGCTAGATCGGGACTGTAGGGAGGATGGTCAAGTTGTTTCCAACCAAATCCAGGGTTCGATTCGCTGCGTATGTATGGTCAGCCATTATTGTGAAGCAAAATGATGCCGTTTCTCATCATGCACAATTGTTGAGCCATCTTTAAGAGTCATCTTCACCCCTGGGACATTAGACCATTGTTGCGCTGTCGGCAATGTTAACCATACGGCTTTTAATGCAAAACATGGTATCGCATTCCCCTGTTTCGGACGCCGTTTTTCAACAGATTTTCTTTAAACTTGGTAAGTGTTTAGTTGAATAGTTATACTATGTCGCCCATACCTCGGAATTTTGAAAATTTTACTAAATTTTGAAATATTCCTAAGGAAAATCGAGTTACTTTGCGACGTCTCAAAGAGTAATATTTGTTAAATTTTCAAAATTCCGAGGTATGAGCAACATAGTATAACTATTCAACTAAACACTTACCAAGTTTAAAGCAAATTGGTTGAAAAACGGCGTCCGAAACAGGGGAATGCGATACCATGTTTTGCATTAAAAGCCGTATGGTTAACATTGCCGACTGCACAACAATGGGCTAATGGCCCAGGGGTGAAGATGACTCTTAAACGCCCTAACCCTCTTTCATACCATTCCATCGCTCACAATGTTTTCTTCGAACACTCAACAGTTCTTGCAATGAATATCGATTGATTTAGCCTACAGAAAAAAGATAACAAACTGTATTACACTGTTGGCAAGACTCTCAATGGGCAAAGCCTTCTTAAAAACAAAAAAAATCAGAATACAGCCGTAACAAATTCTGTAATGGCGTTTGTGGGTTACCAAAAAATGTAGGTAAACAGCGTTTATGAGCGTAACGCCAACCACAGCTCTGCAGTGGCAGGATTTCAAAACAGTATTTACAGTAGACTCCCTCTTAACCGGCCACCTTTTAACCGGTCTCCGCTTTAACCGGCCTACCCTGACCAAAAACAACATCTTTTTAACCGATCATTTTTTATCTCATCAAGTGCTTTAACCGGTCATATATCACCGATTTCACCAGAAACTAAGTTTCCTTATCAACTGTATCATTCAATTCAACGTTATATCATATTGACGTTCTTGTTCTGAAGGACATTATTGGTGGGGTATTTGATATTAATTTCAATTATTGGGCACTACCCACCTCCAGGTTTATGGCGACCGTCAGAAGAGCGAAGATACAGCCAGATATCCTCTTGTCAGAAAAATAAAATTATTTTGAATTTACACAAGACACAAACACAAACACTAACATTGACGCCACAAAATTGATACCCGACGTTTCGAGAAACCGCACAACGTTTCCCGTTATCTAGGGCGAACTTGAGGTTAAAAATTCACGCGATTACGCAACCTTGCCGAGCGCCGGACCACGACGAAAAACGAAATTTGGTGGAATCCTTGTTTATGGCGGTGGAACAAACACCTATTTCCCAACCATCGGTGGAAATAAGCCCGGTGTATTTGGAAGTGGCGAGAGAGGAAATAAAACATCTGTCTGATAACGCACGGCGACCCTCGTTATCAGTGATAGGACCGAACAGGACTCCAGCCCCCCCTCCCCCTCCACCCCTAGGCGATGATTCACCTGCAGTCGTGGTCCGGCGCTCGGCAAGGTTGCGTAATCGCGTGAATTTTTAACCTCAAGTTCGCCCTAGATAACGGGAAACGTTGTGCGGTTTCTCGAAACGTCGGGTATCAATTTTGTGGCGTCAATGTTCATTCATTCATTCATTCATTCAATGGGGCGGACCTAATCCCATGGCGCGTCAGCCGCAAGGGCTTTTTGCGCTCCCCTAATGTAGTTTCAGAGCTCATCCCTGTTTAGAAACTTGATGAACTTCTGTATCCTGCAGACAAGCTCCTCTTGAGGAAGGAAAGTGCCCCTCCGTAGTCCTCCAAGGGCCCTCTCTCTAGCCTCTTCCAGCTCCCCACAGTCAAACAGCACGTGATCAGCAGTTTCTTCAGACTGCCCACACCTCCTGCATACCGGGTCACCATTGTAGAGACTCAAGCGCTGCAGGTGCTTCCTTAAAGAACAATGTCCTGTTATAAGCCCTGTTACCTGTTTAATTTGCCCCCTCTCCAGCTGCAGAATACTGGAGGCAATTTTCCGAGATGGAGAGTGAAGCATGAGCTTACTTACCCTCAATTGAGGAAGTCTGAACCAGGCCTTACGATGCTCCTCCCTCGCCCATGACATGACCGCTTGGCACGCATACTCACGAGAGACAGCACAGAAAGGCTCCGGACCAGTAAATTCTGAAGATGAAGCTGCATTGGCAAGGGCGTCCGCAGCCTCATTCCCAGGTATCCCTGTGTGACCAGGGACCCAGCAGAGCGTCACGCTGTTGCATCTACCTAGCGCAGATACTGTGGTGAAGCAGTCCCAGACGATCTTTGACCTGAACTCGCAGGAGTCCAGAGCCCTTAGAGCTGCCTGGCTGTCTGAGAAAATGGAAATGCTCCTGTCCCTGACACCATGCACCAGGTTTACTCTGGCGCACTCCATTATCGCAGCAACCTCCGCTTGGAACACCGTGGGATGCATCCCCATAGGGAGACGAATCCCTACCCCCGCTTGCACCCCATGTACTCCAGCTCCTGTTCCTCCTCTTACCTTGGACCCGTCTGTGAACCATTCCAGATCCGCAGGTGGAAGAGGGTTTCCTCCAGACAGCCAATCCTCCCTCGCTGGAAGAAGGACCCTAAATGACTTACCGAAGGCATATTTGACCGACATGTAGTCCGAGGGCATGTCCAAAACATTCCCCTGTACAGTCAGAATGATCCGAGAGTGACCCCGGAATTCTCCAGTGTCTATCCAAAGATTCTCACATTTGAGTCGATGAGCAGCTTTCCTTGCCGTGGTCTTGATGAAAAGATCGATCGGCAACAAGTTGAGAAGACAGTCCAGGGAAGCCCCAGGACTGGAACTCAGGGCTCCTGTGATGAGGAGACAGGCGAGTCTTTGAACTCCCGCCAATCCCCTCACCGCCACCCCCGAGTCCATCTTGGGCCACCATACAAGCGAACCGTAGGTAATGGCAGGTCTGACCACAGAGACGTAAAGCCAGTGCATCAGTTTTGGCTTCACTCCCCATGTCCCTCCCACCAATCGCCTGCATGCCATGAGAGACCACTTACCTCGGTCTATTACCTTTTGGAGTTGTGGTCCCCAGTGAAGCGTCCGGTCCAGAGTTACCCCCAGATACTTCACCTGATTCTGCAATTCTATATTAGAGCCTTGCAGTACTAAGGGGTCGATCCCTCTCAGGTTCCTCCTCCTCGTGAAAGGAACCACCACAATCTTCGAAGGATTGATTGAGAGACCTACCTCTTCGCACCAGCGTCCAACAGACCTCAGAGCCCCATTCATGAGATCCCTGACTGTGTCGTTGAACCTACCTGACACCAGAACCACTATGTCATCAGCGTATCCCTGTGCGTATACACCGCTTTCATTGAGAGTTCTGATGAGATCGTCTACCACAAGGTTCCAGAGGAGTGGAGACAAGACCCCACCCTGGGGACAACCTCGAGTTGTTCTTGCCACTATCTCCTCGTTGTTGAGTGATAGTTTTACGTTTCTATTTCTCAAGAGGGCTTCGATCCATCCCCTTGCAACCTCGTGGAAACCATGAGCTGTGGCTGCATTGATGACAGCCTGAGTCTCAGTGTTATCAAAGGCACCTTGAATGTCTAGGAAGGCCCCAAGTGCAACTTCCTTACACTCTAGCGACTTTTCGATCCTACTTACCAGCTGATGTAGGGCAGACTCACATGATCTTCCTGGTAAGTAGGCGTGTTGGCGTTCGTGGAGCGGGTGAGCCCTAAGCGCCGTTTCCCCCACATACCTTGATACCAGCTTCTCCAGAGTCTTCAGCAGAAAAGAAGACAATGAAATTGGGCGGAAGGACTTCGGATCCGTATACCTAGCCTTACCAGGTTTTGGAATGAAGACTATCCGAGAGCTGCTCCAGACTGCTGGAATATGTCCCAGGGCCAAACTGGCCCTAAACAGTACCGTCAGAACTGGTAGCAAAAACTCCAATCCCTTTTGAAGAAAGACGGGCCTCACCTGATCAGGTCCCGGTGACTTGTAGGGGTTTAGAGTGTTGACTGCCCAGCGTATCCGACTGTGAGTAACGATGCGACCCGCCACCCTCCATCGAGTGAAGTTGGCCCGCCGCACATTCGTACTCACCTCATCAGTTGGCCGGGTGATTATACTCCCTGGAAAGTGTGTGCTTGCCATGATTTCAAGCACATCCCTGGGATTATGAACCATGATGCCATCCGGACCCTCAAGAGATCCAAGACAAGAGGGCCTATCTTTCGATAAGATCTTGTGGATCCTTGAAGTCTCACAGACACCTTCGAGATCACTGCAGAAGTTTTTCCAAGAGAGCCTCTTTGCTCTCCTGACTGCAATGTTGTACTGGGTGAGCAATCTGTGATAAGCGTCCCAGCAGTTACTTAGCTTCGCCCGTTTGAATAGAGCCCTTACCCTTTTCCTTAGGCTTCCAAGTTCCGAATTCCACCACCCAGACTTACCCTGCCGTCCCGCCGACAGTGGACAGCAGTCCTCGAATGAGGACACAATGTCCCCGCGCAGGCGATCCGCAGCCAAGTCAAGATGATTTGTGTCTCTGACGCAGGAGTACAGAGGACCTGAATCCTCTATTCTCTTCTGCAGAACAGTCTTGTATTTCGCCCAGTCCGTCCTTTTGGGATTTCTGAACGTGTTCTTTTCAGGTGAAAAGTTTCCTACCATAAATTTTATGTGTCTGTGATCAGAGAGAGATGGCTCCTGAGACACATGCCAATCAGCGATCTCAGCCCTCATCCCCTCTGTATACAATGTGAGGTCAGTTACCGATTGTCCGACTCGACTGACAAAAGTCGGTTCCGACCCCACATTGGCGATCATGAGTCCATTGGAGACTAGATAATCTAACAGTATATTACCTTTATTATCGTTCCTCCTGCAGCCCCATGCCGTGTTGTGTGCGTTGGTGTCACAACCCAGCAAGAGGTCGGTACCAGAACCGATCGCATGATCGATCAGCCTCCGGACTTCCTCCTGCGGGGGTTGTGTGATGTCCATTGGCATGTAGACAGAGGCCAACAGTAGGTGTCTTCCAGAAGACTGGCACGTAGTCCTGACCGTAGTGACGTCCCTGGAACAGAATTCCAGAACCGGCACGCACTTGATCCCATTACAGGCCCAAATGCAGGTTCTGGGGTTATTGACATGACCAGAAATGGTCCGCCCTCTAGGGGCCCCCAAGCCTGAAATCATGTTGTTCCTGACCCAGGGTTCCTGGATCAGTACAAAGTCGACCATCCCTCTGGAGATGGTCTCGCATAGTACCGCCGTGGCGGCTTTACTATGCTGGATGTTCGCCTGGAGGACCCGGATCATCAGGGGGAGCCCCAGAGAGAACCCTGAGCTGCACCCTGTTCAGACCCAGGAAAATCCTCCAGCCTTGGTCCCTCAGTGTCTTGGCCGAACCGCCGTCAACCGCAAGCACGAGAGTCTGGCTATCCTCCTCTCTCCTGCAGCTGATGACCCGCCAATCCACCGTAGAGACTCCTGGGTTTTGCCTGCTGACACAGTCAAAAATTTCCTTTGGCTCCTTCTTGGCGAGAATCCAATCGGTCCGAAGGAGAACCTTGGTGACACGCAGGAGATCCTTGTAATCCCCCACAATGACACCGGGCCCCCCCTCCCCGATCGGACCCAAACCAGGAACCACTTCAAGAAGCCAGGCCCGGGTGACCTCGCTACCACAAGTGATGACAAGAGCACCCTTCTCTGGATATGTCCTCTGGATCTGCTGCGGAGAGGTGGCTGAAATCACCTTCTCGAACAACATCTCCTGCAGAGTCCTCAACTGCCCCTCGGTGAACCTGGAATCAGGATAATCAACGGGAGCAATTGCCATTTTCCAGCTGGTGAGCTGGTCCTTGAAAGTCAGCTGATTGTCCGCAGGGGCTGCAGCTCCTGACGCCCCCGGCGGCACATCCCATCTCTTGGGTCGCTTCGGGGTCTGTCGCTGCTGCTGCCTCTCCTGCTCTGCAACAACCAGATTAGTATTTCGTCGCAAGGGAGAGATCCCAGAGCCCTGCTGGTCTTGTGCAGGGCTAGGAGTCCCGTCCTCCCTCTTCCTTTTCGCGTGTTTCTTGGGAAGACCTTTTGTCTTTCGCCATTCCACGTAGGGCAGCCACGTGCCCTCAGCCTCCTTCCTAGCCTTGATCAGCTTCCTAGCTTCGCTTTTCCGCTGTCTCGACTTGAAGGAATCCTGCTTGTCATCGGTTCCTGGAACAGATGTATTAGTTTCCTGGACCTCCATGCCGAGGTCGTGCGTTTCCGCGTCCTCAGCTCGGGGGTCCAGGGTACATTTGTCGACACTGAAACTCGAGGGGGATGCACCGTCCGAAACGGATCGGTGTGCCCACTCGAGCATGTCGAGAGAACTCTGGTCGGTGTGGGCGGACTCAGCGAGGGAACTCCCGACCGAAGTCTCCGCTCCCTCAGCTGTGTGCCCCCCACCAAAACGAAGTTTCGAGACGTCAATACCAGCAGACAAGTTGCCCTCCCCAGAATCCACGGGCTTGCCCTCCACAAGGGAGGGGTGGGATTCACGCCGGGGCGTTGACCCACCTGGGGTAGATTCCATTTGTTGTCTTTCTGCCATGTTTTGAAGTCTGAAACAGACATGGTTAGCAGTGTGACGACCGTTCCGTGCTCCTTGCACTCCGCCCGTCAGTAGATCCCCAGAACCGCTGCACACATACCAGAACTGGGTTGGCAGTGCAGCAGCCGTACCGCGACCCTCTCGCTCCGCCTGCCGCTGAAGTGGACGCTGAGCCGTTCCGATGTGCCTCACCTCCGCCCCAGGTCCTTACCAGAGTCGCTGCTCCCCGACTCTGGAGCTGTTTATCGACCGCCAAGTCTAGATCCGCCGCCTTTAGCTAGGGCAGTGGCACCCCGTGCAGGCTGTGATACCCATCACAGTGCAGTTGCCCGAAGCAACTGACTCACAGCGGTCTTGGGGAAAGGTCCGCCGCCCCTCTAATGAGAGCCGACCCCCGATCCCCCTGAGGGGCTTGCGCTTACCTCTCGCCACCACAACAATGGGCTAATGGCCCAGGGGTGAAGATGACTCTTAAACGCCCTAACCCTCTTTCATACCATTCCATCGCTCACAATGTTTTCTTCGAACACTCAACAGTTCTTGCAATGAATATCGATTGATTTAGCCTACAGAAAAAAGATAACAAACTGTATTACACTGTTGGCAAGACTCTCAATGGGCAAAGCCTTCTTAAAAACAAAAAAAAATCAGAATACAGCCGTAACAAATTCTGTAATGGCGTTTGTGGGTTACCAAAAAATGTAGGTAAACAGCGTTTATGAGCGTAACGCCAACCACAGCTCTGCAGTGGCAGGATTTCAAAACAGTATTTACAGTAGACTCCCTCTTAACCGGCCACCTTTTAACCGGTCTCCGCTTTAACCGGCCTACCCTGACCAAAAACAACATCTTTTTAACCGATCATTTTTTATCTCATCAAGTGCTTTAACCGGTCATATATCACCGATTTCACCAGAAACTAAGTTTCCTTATCAACTGTATCATTCAATTCAACGTTATATCATATTGACGTTCTTGTTCTGAAGGACATTATTGGTGGGGTATTTGATATTAATTTCAATTATTGGGCACTACCCACCTCCAGGTTTATGGCGACCGTCAGAAGAGCGAAGATACAGCCAGATATCCTCTTGTCAGAAAAATAAAATTATTTTGAATTTACACAAGACACAAACACAAACACTAACATTGACGCCACAAAATTGATACCCGATGTTTCGAGAAACCGCACAACGTTTCCCGTTATCTAGGGCGAACTTGAGGTTAAAAATTCACGCGATTACGCAACCTTGCCGAGCGCCGGACCACGACGAAAAACGAAATTTGGTGGAATCCTTGTTTATGGCGGTGGAACAAACACCTATTTCCCAACCATCGGTGGAAATAAGCCCGGTGTATTTGGAAGTGGCGAGAGAGGAAATAAAACATCTGTCTGATAACGCACGGCGACCCTCGTTATCAGTGATAGGACCGAACAGGACTCCAGCCCCCCCTCCCCCTCCACCCCTAGGCGATGATTCACCTGCAGTCGTGGTCCGGCGCTCGGCAAGGTTGCGTAATCGCGTGAATTTTTAACCTCAAGTTCGCCCTAGATAACGGGAAACGTTGTGCGGTTTCTCGAAACGTCGGGTATCAACTTTGTGGCGTCAATGTTAGTGTTTGTGTTTGTGTCTTGTGTAAATTCAAAATAATTTTATTTTTCTGACAAGAGGATATCTGGCTGTATCTTCGCTCTTCTGACGGTCGCCATAAACCTGGAGGTGGGTAGTGCCCAATAATTGAAATTCATATTGACGTTCTCAAACCAATTCAAATGTACACTGTCCTGGACGGAAGTGAACGTCAACGGAAATGAATGCTTTTGGACCTACTATTGAGTAGACCACAATAAAGAGAGGAATTATTATACCAGTAAATCATATACAGTGATGTATTTAAAGTTTTTTTTTTCAAGTCATAATTGTATTTAGGCCTTATAAAATTGGCGTTTTTTAATGTACATCGGTTTAACCGGCCAATTTATTATCCGGCCGTGGCCTGGTCCCGAGGTGGCCGGTTAAGAGGTAGTCTACTGTACTTAAAAAATACCCCTCGTAGTAATGATTTTACTTAATCTGAAATATTCGTTGATCCAAAATGGGTCCAGTCACAATCATTTTAAATTATCAAGACTCCACTATAACTTTATTTTCTAAAACATAAAAAAATGTTACTACAGCTGAGCTATGGTGGGCAGTTGGTTGTTTGATGGGTAAAATTGTGTACGGCAATTAGACTATTAACTGCTGTAATAGTGTTGGTGGAGAATAGACCCATTAGTCCAATCTCTGCCAATGATGCATAGGTCTAGGATGTTTTTGGAGCCCAGAAGTGCCTTATTTAAACCATTGAATGAAATTAAAATGATAGCCTATAAGGCTTGTTACCCTTTCAGCAAGATGGTGCTTATCCTCATGTATTTATTTATTTCCAAGTGAATTACACCACTTTACATTGACCATAGACATTAAGTAGATTAGCAAAAATAAACTTGCAAAAACATAAAAAGTTAATAACAACAATAATAAATGAATAAGTAACTTACAGATGTTATAAAAGTACAAAAATTAAAAGAATTTCCTTTCTTTTAATATAATTTTACAAAATTTAGATACAATCATCAATACAATATTTTTTCTACAAGCAATCATCAATACATTACAAAAAACGCTCTATTGATTTGTGGACACCAAGTATTTTAATCAAAAAACTTAAACTTTAGAAAACTTTATGGAACATTCTGACTATTTAAGTATAACTGTAATAAAATATGTTTCAGATGCCCTCAAATGACCTGGAATCAAAACCAGTGAATGGCTTCAGTCCCCTGGATGCCACCCTGCCTCCGTTACCTCCGTACCCTCCAGACACGCCCACGCCCGACTACGACCAAACAAGTCTCGCCTCTGAAGCAAGCACAACCACCAAGAACATCAAAGCCGCAACCACCCTCAAAATAGTCAATGGCTCCAGCAAAAACGGCAATGCTGACTTTGTTGAAATGCAATCCTTAGAGTCCTTCAAACTCACAAACCCAGAAGTCACCAGGCCAAAGCCACCACCCATATACTTCCAACACAATGCTAACAACTCCATGTCATCTAGTTCAAGGTAAGGCCAAACTCAGTTCTCACAAAAATCTTTATCTATATATTAATAGGCAAGCTTGATTCATTTCCTCCTTTTTTCTTAGCTCATGTGCATCGTAGGAGAAATCCGCGCATACCGTTAGAAAGGTATAGTCCTGTAGATAAGCAGTATCCCATCCTATTTCATATCGGACTCCAGGACTACGCCCTACAGGCTTTCAAAGTTCCAATGTTAAAGGAGAATTGATTCAATCATATTGGACTGCTGTTGTAAAAACAACGCTAGAAAAACAGGAATAACAGATGTTTCAGTTATAAAATGTTTTTGAACTTCTTGGGTCCAGATCAACAGAAATTTTGGTCGAATTTCGATTAGGAGGCTATCTCTAGTTCATATTACTTCTTGTATTACAATGAATGTTTTTCGAGGTTATCTTGTGGATCTTATAATGGATTAAAATCATGTAAGGAATACTACTGCTAATTCAGGTATATATTGGTTGTCATAAGTTTCTTTTTTCCTTCTGTTATAAACTGAATGGGCTCTTAAAATTTATTCAACAATATATACAACTTAGGGAATTTAATAAAACAATACAGTTGTTATAACACATATTTTACCTTACCCTTGATGGGAAAGATTAAGCTAGCTTGGATGTAGTTTTTACTCTCAGTGAGTTTCATCTCATTTTTAAGCCACTCAAGAAAACCAGAGCTGATATTCTATTTTACTTTTGCTCTTATACACAACCTGCATAGTTAATCAATTTCAAGTTTTGAAATTACTACTCAGTATCTTTACCCAACAGCAAAACTTCAGAGGTCAAGCCAACGATAACAATCAGAGAGTACCCGAAAAATGTGGAGAGGAAGAATCCGGAAAGGTTCCAGTTCCTCGGCCAGAACGGATGTAACCTAGGGAGTGATGAGCCGATCACGGCACGACTTCAAGATGAGCTCACGCAGACACTGTCCAAGGCTAACCTGAAGTGTGATGCATCACCCATGGTGAGTGGTCATGGGCCAAATTGACTTCAAAAATAAAAAATAAAACAAAATTGTGATGAAATTCAATTTTTATATTTTAAATCCATATTATTGACATGCCTGATCATGATACAATATGTGTCTGTGTTAAAGACCCCCTTGTTTGGGGAATTAAAAAAATTATTGACACTAGGGGACACGCCGTTACAATTCACAAAACGACGATTGTAAGTCATTTTTTACAAAATTTGTTAATAATACAAAGAAACCATAGTAATTTAAAATGTTGAACTGCTACAAGTCAAGATCTCGACTGCTCAGGTTCATGTCTGACCACTGATTGAAGCGCTATTGTCACTCTGTTAGCAGTGACTTGTACTAATTTGGTTGGGGACCGCCATTACTCTAAATCCTGGGGGACATGCTAAAAAATATCTAACTCTGAAATGTGATAGCTGTTCAAAAAAAGCTCATTGGTAGTTTGTTTTAGACTATTTATAAAGTTTACGCTGTCCACTACAACATTAAATTTTAACAGCCATTTCAACAAAATTAGTAGTTTCAAACAACCTGAGGTATAGTGAGGACACGGGACCTCCATTAAATTTTTTAAGTTACAATCTTTTTTCACATGAACGAATTTAAAAAAATCCAACTCTTGCCTGAACATTTACCATAAGCTATGTATTTAAATAACATCTCAGGGACTTAAATTGGCCCAAAGTAAAATATTGGCCCTCGTAGCAAAACTGACGTCCACCTTCTTATGTTTACAACATCTTCTGCTTACAAGATACGTAGAAGAAATCATAACTGCTCTCAAAGGTCTGTTGTATAACTTTTTTTGTGTTCCGGATATGAAGCGTAAAAATTAAACACTTTTTTTATTAGCTGTTTTATGGCTGTTTTTCATTTCTGAAAATTAAAATGAAAGTCAAGTTACATTATAATATTTACCATTACACAACTGATTGAAGAAGCTGATGGAGCAGTGTTGCTACGGGTACGATATTTATCATAATGACACCATATTACTCTATTTCACATTTAAATTATTAGTTGTTATCAAACCATTAGCTTTGACTATGTACACTAACATAAATAGACCTCTCATAGCATAGGCGTGTTTGAAACAAATTTACGGTAGTGCGATCTTCCAGAGGTACATTGAGGTATAAGTGACATATCGTAGGTAAATCAGTATTACCACTCTTCTTAAACAACGATGAAACATTTTATAACTGAGGGTTGTGTTTATGTTGTGATATAGTATATTTCGTCACTAGTCCGGAAAGTGGTCGTTATTGGTGCAAGATTGAGTTTGAATTCGACGAGTTATGAACAGTACTTTTCATCATACCACCTTTAATAAATTTACAGTTTGGATAAAAATTAATAAATTTTAACCTATACCCCCTCTTACGTTGTTATTTGTTTATATTGTATTTGAACTATTTACAACTAAACAGACAGCTGTTTGACATTTATATATTGGAGTCAACGAGGTTTAAGTTATTGTAAACAGAATAGCAGCGCTAGTGGTGTCAAACATTAAAAGTTTTTTTCCGGCCTAGTCCCAAAAACCACTGTTTCGAGGTCTAGTCCCGAAAACTTTGTTTACCAACACGTTTATCCAACCCACCGGGAATCAACTAGTTTCGATCACAGCTGACAGTTCCGAAAACACCGTTTATCGCAATAGTATGATGAAAAAGTGTTTTTGCAGCACTGTAAATCGAGCTGAATAATTACAACATCGACTACAACGAATCTGCTGTGACATACACTAACATTCCACATATTGGTATTAAACAAAACTAATTGGATGAGTCTATTAATGTAAGTGTATATATATTTTGTGAACTTTTAAATCGTGAAACACAGTAAGAGACTTATGTTAATTTCCATACAATGTCAAATATTGTCAGTGGCATAAATGTTATTATTATTATATTATTACATTATGAGTTTAGAATCATGAGTAAGTTGAGTGTACAAAAATACTGTATTCATTTACTTCTCAATTATTTCTATTCTACGTTACCCATATACTCCAGTCCCCACCAAACTTTTCTGGATCGGAAGCTGGATCCTCGGATAATGGCACTAGAACTGCTCCTCTATTGTACTTATTTATTATATCCTTTTCTATGTGATCTACTAAATCTGGATATTGATCCGCTAAATTATTCTGCTCACATGGATCTTCTAGGATTTTAAACAGACAGGGCTGGTCTGAACAGTTCATCACTTTGTCGGCGTACTGGTTGCAACTGATGGAAGCTTGTTTCCTGAGCTCATGAATATCATTCAAAGAAATTTTGTGTTTCGTATACTTCTGTATTGCTTGCCATGCCAACGAAGAAGCAATGGTATTAGTATTGTATTTGGGTTGTTTTGGTGAAAATATGGTGTCTGTGTTTAAGAATCGGCTGACCTCAGGACTCTCACGTGATGAAATTGGACCTAGAAAATAGTGTTACTAATTCAAAATGCATTCCACTTCTTTTTTTGTTTTGTTCAACAAATGAAACAATGCAATTAAAGTTGGGAATGAGTGAGTTCCGGATTCAACTAAACTAATTAATATACCGGGTGTCCACAAAAGAAGTAAACAACTTTGTTTAAACAACACAAGTTTTAATAATTTATAAATAGTAATATACACCATTAGGAAGATAAAATTCTCAAGTTTTTTCCTGTACATTAGAGGTGCTCAATACTTGAGCCACAGCTTGCTCTGGAGAGATCAAGTCTAAAGTCTAATTCTGACCAAACTTGAGCATTAACGTTGCTGGTCTTCCGGAGCTCTTCCCTTTTCTTAAGCAACCACACATTTTGAATTTTCGATGGCAATCGTACATAGATTTTCTATTTAGAGCGGTTTTGCGATAATTTGTCCAAAAAATAACGTTGAACAGTTGGAGCAGATAAAATCCTTTCAAATTCCAACACACGGAAAGACTTTTCAGTAAGTGTATTAACCATTTTCATCCAAATCACTAAACAGCGACTTTTACAACATTGTTGGTATTGTTGACAGCAGTCAGCTTTGTGGAAAGAAAACTTGAAGTGTTTTCCAAACTATTGTTACGAACCGCAGCGATGTCGGACATGAAGTTTAAGTTTAATTGACCTATAAAGTTGTTTACTTCTTTTGTGGACAACCGGTACTGTGGCAAAATCTTGGTAATCCAGTACTTCACAATTCTGGCTCTTCAATATGTTTGTTAAATAAAATTAAATTTAGGTAATTTAAAATCTTTTATTATTCTGGTATCACTCTCTTCTGATGAGAAATGATATCTGTCATGTTTGTAGGAGTCTATGATGTTTCAGTCAGGGTCTATTATTCATCCTTATGATGATTTGATGGACCCAGCACATAATGTCGTATAATATGGTATATATTATAATATTAATGTCACTTGGTTGAATCTACTCTCTTAAATAAGATATAATTCTACTGTAATCATGAATTTCAATAAAAAATATTAAATGGAATGAAAATTAATGTTATTAAAAATATCTTTGTGACAAACAAGATTAAAAACAGTTTAATGACATGCATTTTTAATAATAAATGCTGAAGAAAACAATATTTGATATTTTAAAGGAATGACTTAAAATAAGGATTCCTCAAATGAAAAAATATTGTACTATAAATTTGTTGTATTTTGAGGAATTTACCTTTAACATACTTGTAGGATTTACAAACCAATGCATTCATCTTCTTTTCTTCGTCAATATCAATGACAACTTGTTCTCGAGCCCCAGGAACGTTTTTAGATATGGCGTCCCATTGGTTAATACCATCTATGTTCAAAATATCATCCTTGAACTCTGAAAAATATAATTACATCAACAATAGCATAAGTTTGATTTCTTTGAACAATCTTAAAATCTATCTATATATTAATAGGCAAGCATGTTTCTTTTCCTCGTTTTTCCTCAGTTTGTGCCCACAGTAGGAGAAATCAGCGGATACTGTTAGAAAGGTAGTGACCTGCAGATGAGCAGACTCCCATTATAATTCATATCGGTCCCCAGGGCTTTGCCCTACAGGCTTTATTTCCATACTTGGGAATAACGAATAGAAATTCTAACGATTAGCGATATTCGTTAGTTTTTTCGGCTAACTTCTATTTTATTCGTTAGTTTTTAAAAAGTAATGGAAATAACTTCTAATCAGTTAGATTCGAGCTAACGAATAGATAATATATTCGTTTGTATTTTTTGAGTTTAAATCGTTAGATTTTTGGACGGACGAAAATATCTCAAATACGCGACCGGTGAGGGTTGCGTGTGGCCTTGAGCTCGGGCCGCTCGGGGTCAGCGTCCTTGATGACAAACAATGCGGTGGGGGTGGGTGCGGGGAAAGTCCAGTTGCTTTGGTATGCCAGTATGCAATCGCATCCAATTACAACACAACAAGAATTGAGGGTTGGAAAAGGAAGGGGTTGGGGGAATGTTTGTTAATTTGTCATCTCAAATTATTTGTCTTCAGTTGATGTTCATTGTCTGACAAGTGAGAAGCCATTTTTTCTGTGGTAGCAACTTGCTGTTTATATTTCGTTGTTATATTTTAGTGATAGTTAAGTAATAGTTATAATTATTAATAGTTATTAAGACGAATAGTTTTAATTAAGTGGATTAATTACTTGTTAGCGATGGCGGGCGAGCGCGATTTTCAGTGGCCAAACATATACGGCATCTTTCAACAGCTTGAAAAAATGAAAAGGGTGGAATTTCGTTAAAATGTTAATTGAGATTACCCAAAACACAATTAGTTACCAAGATGTGTCATTATTTCATTTCATACGAAATCCTTTAAAACAACTGCCAAAAAACATGTTTGTTTTTTGGATGCAAACTCCTCCAAAAATTAACTTAATTTTTCTATCAGTTAGTTTTTAACTAACTAATAACTTCTATCAGTTAGTTTTTCAACTAACTAGTAACTTCTATCAGTTAGTTTTTTAACCAACTAACTAATAACTTCTATCAGTTACTTTTTACGGGTCTAACTAATAACTTCTAACTAGTTAGAATTATTGACTAACTTTCCCAACTATGAAATAAATTATTTCAAAGTTTTAATGTTAACCTTATGGGAGAAGGACAATTGATTGAATCATTAGACAGCTGTTATAATAACAAATGCTTGCAATACAGGAAGAACAGATGGGGAAAACTGCTGTAATGTAATAGACAAGGGCTGTTTCATTAGCGCTAGCGGGTAAAACGATATAAAAATTAGTACCCAAAACGTCACTAGCCTGATCAGCTGATACATGTTATTCTTATGGACATCAGATTGATTACGTCACCGGCCTGACTCAAAAGCGGCATTTTCCAATATCAAAGGAATGAAACAGCCCTTCTTTTGTCCATATGTTCTCCGCAGTCCTGTGTTTCAGTGATAAAACCTTTTGAAATGAAATCGGCTCAATATGAATTGAGTTGTTGGTCGAATCTCGACCAATGGGCGATCCCTAGTCTATATATATAATTCCGTAAGCGAATCGGTCCCCACGAAATATCTCGAGTTAGAAGAAAGATAGGGAATAGGAGTTTATTTACAGTATTAATGGGATTATGTTGTATTTAACTATTTTATTTACTCAAGTTACAAACTCATCATGATCATGTTTAAGGTTTAAACTATTTTTACTGCGTTTGACAGTATAATACTGCAAAATTTTTTCTTTCTTTCCACAAAATAGACTACTGTAGGGGACATTTATTGGTAAATTACAGATTTGATATCGCCAAAAAGTTTTGTCAAGAGTAGGAAATATTTTTTTTTTTAGAAAACCCATATTTACACTACAGCTTGAGAAAAATACAGTAATACTGCAAGGAGGTGGTAAATTGAAACTTATTTTTGGAGACAACCTCACCATTTTGATTTTTAGGGGCCTTTGCCCCTACAAGCCACTAGTTTCCATAATTACTATAGCACTAGCTTCTTTTTAATGCATTCAATGCTGTTGCTCCAGATTCTATCAGTCATCGGTAGGTAATAGCACAACACAGACAGCAGATTGGAAGGAGGGCATGGGTTTATGCCTGCTGAGTGGCATGCCTGTTTTTGCACAAAGCATAATTTTTAAAGATAACCAATGTCCGAATTTCCACTATGTTATCCTTACGAGGAAAAAACTTCACTGGCTATCATTATCTCCTAAACTATTGATACGCATTCAGTAATAGTAGTATTAAAATTATGCAAGGAAAAATAATGCCATGAATGAAGGGGTTATATCTAAAATTAATAATTATTTATGGCTTTTTCAATATTTCTTTTGTATATAAGTTTATACATGCTTTTTTGTGAAAAAATCCTTCTTAAAAGGGTTATACGTTTGGTCGGGGACACCTAGTTTGACTCAAACATTGATACCTCAGCTGTGGATTTTTTATTATATTTTGCGTGTTAGCAGCTATTTTAATTCATTCATTGCAGAAAATTTTCAATTTCCGCACATTCTAACCAATCGAGTGCATGAGGTGATAGTAAAAAGTGTACCTTTGTGTGGGTTGCCATGCACTGCCGCCAGAAGCGTGGGCAGCCAGTCGGATATGTGCATCAGGTCATTGTAGACTCTAGAAGGCTCAGAGATCAACGGACTCCAGATGAGAGAAGGGGTTCGTACAGCGCCTTCCCACAGAGTCGCTTTTTGCTGTAAAACTTTTTTGTTTATATTCTGTCTATAATTGCCTACTGTAACCAATTCCTCGGTTACCTTGACATTTTCCTTTATACAAAAAAAAAAAAAAAAAAAAAAAAAAAAAAAAAACCAGGCTTAAGAAAACTATCATTTACTTTTATTTCACACAACATAAGAATGGTTTTAGGTCCAGAATCAAAGCTTAAAAAAAACTAATAACTTTTTCAGGATTTAACCGTTTACCTTTGTTTTCAAAGACTAGGTCTATAACCATTCCGCTACCCAGCCAGTTATTATAAAATAAAAAATTATTAGCCTATATTAATATATCTATCAATAGTAAGGTATAATATATATTTATTCAGAACTGTTAAAATTCAACTTTAATCAAGATTCAATTAAAATTGATTAATTTTAAATTAATCAATTTAATTTTATAAATAAGAGCAATTAAAACTCTTATATTGTACTTGAACAGTGCAAAGATTTTATTACCATACCCAAAATATGCAGATGCAGCAAATTTTCTAATATTTTTACAGAATTTTCAGATGTTAACATGAAGCTAAAACTTATTACCATGTGATCTAACTGTATTGGCTTATTATGTTGTTCTATATAGAATTTTCCCTTAAGTTTAACATGGCCAAACACAAACAAAAATTGGTCTTTAACAAAGTTTAATAGCAATTTGAAATAAATGCTTAAATAAACGTTGCAATACCTACTCCTCTCCAAGGGTAGTTGGATCCCCAGTTTTGGTAAACTCCAACATTGGGAGAGCCGTTGTCAGAAACAAAAACAATGATGGAATTCTTCAGCATCCCTTTCGTATCAAGCGCTCTTACCACTTCCCCAACTGATTGGTCAAGTTTTGACACCATGGCTGGAAAATAATACATCATCTATATTCATAAGAGAGGATGTTTGTATATAAATATACATATTTGTATATTTGTGACTGATGGACTCGGAAACCACTGGACCGTTTTCCATGAAACTGCATAAGCAGCTGTTCTCATTAAAAATATTGAGGGAAGTTCTAATTTAGTACTGAGGGCAGATTGGTAATTGAAACTAGAGGATATAGGGTTGCTGCGTGTAAGTGTAGAGAACGAGCTTAACCTGATTGTGAGTGAGCTTAGCAAACAAGCTCACCTGAAGGGCAAAATATTTGCCAGGTTGGCTTTTTAAAGCATGCCGGGTATCAGATAGTAATATAAATTTTTCAGATCACTACATAGAAAGTTTTATTTACTAAGTTATACTAAGTAGTTGTAAAACTTAACAATAAGGTTATAGTTGTAAAAAACTTATTAGTCAAAATTAAAACGAATTGTTGTAAACACAATAGTTACAAATATTTTATAACTTGGGCTCCCTAACATAAAGTAATCTTTCATCCCATAGATTGTCTAGGTTTTTTACCCAACAAAGGAGGAGTTTACTAATTCACTATTTTGAGACAGGGACCTCACATCGTGGGTATTTTAACCTGAATACAAATGAGAGATGAGTGTAGGATGATTGTGGCGCGATTTTGTAGTCTTGTTACTGACTAAGGACGACATTCTCCTTAGGCAGGACTGTTAATTAATAGCCCAACAGCCAATGGTGTCTAGGGACCTACAGTTTACCGTGGGATCCGACCACAATTTCAACCTCATATTCACGAATGTAGGTTGTGAGTTCATCCCTTTCTTTATTTTTTTCCCACAGTTATGACACCACAGCTTGAGCCCAGCTCCATCTTCCAATTCAATTTTTTAAGCATCTGAACTAAAACTGGTTACTATAGGTTTACTATATGGTTTACTATAGGTTTACTATGGTTACCTTGGTTCTAGGATAGGTTTACTGTAATGTCCTTAAGTCCCTCTATTTGTCAAAGATTAAAATATAATTATCATCAATTTTACTGAAGGAAATCAAAAACTATTTAATTTATAAAAGAAAATAAAATTATTTGATATTTCATAATCTTATATGTTAAATGGGTTAGTTTTCTGTAAAATAAGTTATACATAAAAAATCTGGTTGAATATAAATTTTACTAGTACTAGTTTAGCGATTTAATTTCTTAATCTCTCACTTTATCAAACTGAAAAAATACCAAGCATTTTGAAAAGTTTAATACCGTATTAGATGGGTTTACAATTGATTATTAGCTCTTCTGCAATTGCAATTTATATTAAATTTTAAGGTATTTGTTTCCCCTTTACTTAACTACAACAGAAATAAGTGATTAGTTTGTGTGTGTGCCCGGGATTTCTAATTTAAATGAACGAATGAACTAATGAAAATGAACGTCAGTATCATCTCATACTTCCAAAATTCAATAATCTGCTTTCCTACGATCTCTTGTAAAGGTTATGAATATTTTGCTTCAATATCTATTTTATCTCTAATAAAAAATGTATCAAAAAGTTACCTGCATATGACCTTCTATTTGGATTACTGATGTAGGCAAATTTCTCAACCTCTTCTTGAGGCGCCTCCAGCCACTTGCCCTGGTTGCCGGCGTGCACGGCCAAATGAGAGAGAAACATGAACATCGGCTTATTAGCATTGTGTTCCTTTATCACCTTGATGGCGTGGTTGGTGAACAAGTCTGTAGCGTACTGGCCCACCAGGTCATAAGCCGGGGTGTAGTTCCTCCTCATGTCGTGTCCACTGTACTTCAGTGTAGGGATCTAAAAAAGGTTTCAATCTAATCCACTCTAAATTTATGGTAAAATTGGATTCGGTAAAGTTGATTTGTTATTACAGTAGAAGCCCTCAAATCCAGCCACCTTGGGACCGGACCACCGGCCGGATGAACCAGCGGTATATTAAATGAGTTTACCAGAGACCTGTATTATATGTTTGTTCCAACAATAAACTATTAGGATGTATTTAACAATGAATGGTATCATACTTGCCCAATCAACGCTATGTATCAATTTTTTAACTATCATAATTTGCTCCCTCTCAGACGTTGTAGCGCTGAAATGACGATCGGAAACAGACAAACGGTCGCTAGTGATGAACTTTCGTTTAACAGACAATAATACTGGTCTTCTGTCAACTAAAGACTCTAACGTATATATGGGACTGTAAAAGCCCCAGAATCTGTGTAGTGACCTAACTTCCGTGTTACATCGACGATCGGGCAGCAAAACATCCAACAAAAAGATAACGATCAAAAATAGAAAACTAACACAAAGTTTTAGATGACATATGAAGCCGAATAGTTCGGGAATAATCAATTGAACTGATATATTTTAGTGATATAACAAGGGACAGGTTGACTCTTGTCTATTTTTTCCGTGGGATACACCCGCGGCTGAACATTTCATATCAGGAATACTGCGGCCGGATCAACCGGCGGCCGAACTATCCGAGGCCGTACTAGAGGGCTTCTACTGTATGTTTGACATTTTTATAAACTCAAATATCATAAAAATGATCTTTAATAATTTCTTTATTCCATTGTTTATTAATGTATACTAGGTTCACTTCATTGTGAAAGAATGAAAAATCACTTCTTGCCTTACTGTACAATCTTCATTGTGGGTTTTCCGAGATTTTGTTATGAATTTCCAAACATTGCCATTAAGAATTATGCAAAACAAAATTTCAAAAACAATATTTTTTCATAACCAGGGGTACTACCATAGCCCAATTTACCACATTAATTAAGCAGATCAGGTTGACGTATCAGTAGTTTGATTGGTCCTACAGTATTTTACATTTAACATGTGTTGGTACTTTGATTTAATATCAACAGCTGTTTTAGTTTCCAACTCAATGGACCCGTTCACGTTCCTCAGTGGTGGAACGGGATTGAGTGTTTTTTTTTTGCAGTTAGTGACAGATGCCCGTGAACGTAAACCTACAAAATCCCGGTGAATTCACTAGACGACAGCAAAGTGACTAGGATCCACCAGGATTTATCACGTGATCACTGGGATTTATCATGTGATACATCAAATCCCGGTTGCGGTGGATGCGGTGGATGAATGTGAACGGGACCAATAAGAATTACCAAAACCCCCTCCCCCCACACACACCTTTAATCTATCTTATGGACAAAAAAACCTTAACGTATGCTCTTTCCCTTCAAAATATAAAAAGCCTATGTAAACTCTAAAACCTTATTGCAAAGCTACGAACTGAGTATAAGTTTCTGACACCTCAAATGTTTAAACTAGTCAAGAAATAGGGGAGGAGTAGGGTTTATCAAAATCGGCTTCATATTATATACATAAGGATGTTGGTCAAGTTAACCTGATCCCGGTAGAAGACTTTGTTGTATGTTTCTTCAAACTTAATAGGGACCAAAAAGAGGGCATTCTAACAAATATACTGCATCACCCCTTAACATTATATAGGTCATTTACCTTTTAAAACATCCTTTTAAACACTCGACTCAATGAATTTAGATATTTCCCATTGGGCTTTACTCACAGGGTTTTCGTCAATGTGGTCGTAGTAACTGATCGCCCCAGTCCAGTAGCCAAAGTGAGAATCAAACCCTCTCTTCAGGGGTGTGAACTCTTCCTTATAGAACCCCAGGTGCCACTTGCCCACCAGGTGGGTCGAGTATCCGAGCTCCTTGAAATATTGTGGCATTATCTTCTCCGTCAAGGGCAGTCCTGCCCTGTGGGTTGGTAAAAAAGCATCATGGATACCTAGAAAAAATATAAAAATTATAAAAAACGAACTAACAACTGGCCTTGATAATTATTTGAGAATGTTGTTGTTGTTGTTGTTATTGGTGGATAAGGAGACCCCGGCCGAACCGTTGAGCACGTCTGCCTCAAAATGGGCATTTTGCGCAGGCCCCCGGAAGGATGGGATATTGAAGGAAGAGAAAGGGTGAGGCACGGGACAGACTGTCCACTCATGTTCCAGCTAGGGGTTTCTATGCCCGTCGCACTCCCTCTCCCCCTGCTGTCTTGAACATATGTTCCAGCTAGGGGTTTTCATGCCCATAGCATTTCTACTCACCCCCTGCCGTCTACATATATTCCAGCTAGGGATTCCATGCGGTTCGCATTAACCCCCCGCTGTCTTGAACATGAATGGGGTTTGGAGGAAGGGAAATTGTCATAGTGGACAGCCAAAAGACTTACCACAGTGTTATGACAACTTCGTTTGCTGTACCCAATGTCAACTTCGCAACTAGTATAAACCAGTTTTAAAGTTGTCCTGGGATTTATTTGAGAATATAGATAAATAATTGTGTAAGCAAATATTTGTAACAAACTTGTGAGTGTTTCACAAGTTATCGGATGATGGGAGTGTCAAGGTCATGGGTTTGTGTCGCTGGTGCGCATCAACTGCGCGAATTGACCTGAAATAGGTAGCCAGGGATGCATCAACTGCGCGAACCTCTCCAAAGGTAGACAAGATGTGCCTTAACCTGCGCAAAGTGGTAGGTCTATTTCAATATCATAACATGAGACAACATTTAAAGTTTTAATATTTACAAATTAGATGATTTTACACCAAAGTGAAACGAAAAATGAAAAACTAAAACATATTCATTAATTTTTCTTTTTGGTGACTTATTTCCTGATGGAAATCCTGGTGGGCCGCTTGTCAATACTGTTAACTGCCTTCCTCTTGACGCTATGGATAAATTTGTTGACTGGAAATCTGTTCACCCGATGAAGCGGAGTAGCTTCATGGTTATGTTCATTTCCATGACGGGGGATAAATTCTTGTATTTAATTTAAATATAGTTCCCATACGGACGATGTGTTATCCTACTCTGACGATTTCAAATTATTAAATTTTATACCATTTCACCGATGAATTTCTCCATCAAAAAATATATGTCCTAAATCATTATAAAAATTTTAAAAAAAAAAAAGATACGGTAAGTAGTTTTACAAAGCAAACAACAAAATAATTACAGTTAGAACACTTACAAAAAACATATATTTACAAAAATATCCAAGGCAACATGGATGATATTGTCACCAGGGACGTAACTAGAGATTTTAGTGACTGAGGCAGGAACTTGGTTTGGCGCCCATTTTCACATCTGAACATCTAGAGAAATTGATTTTAAACTTGAAAAATCTGCTTAAGCTTAGTGAAACATAATCTAATAGTTACAACTTGATCTTACGAGCTTTCTTAGCCGCAAAAGTGTCCACAATGCCCGGTCTACCCCTGGCGCGCCACTAAAAAAATGCAAGTTTTTAGAATCGTGTTATCTTCTGCAAAATGCAGCCTATAGAGCTATAAACAAGTTGTCATATTAAAGAAGAATAACAGTACTAAATTTCCTTTGTTCGACTTTGGTAATTACATTTGATCAAAACTAATAGAATACTTCAGTTAAAAATCTAGAAAAACAAATAATTTTAGACAATTAGAGCTGAAATAAAAAATTTTATCAAAAAGTTATTAAGCTATTAACCCAGAGAAGATGAGATCTGTCTTTTTACTTTTAGAAAAAATCAAGAGCCAATCTCTATTTTAATTGGTTAATTTTAAAACACAATTCCCGTAAACCTCTGAGTCTAAAAAACTCGCAACTATAGAAAACAGATGATTTTAGACGGTTATAACTGGAATTAGAAATTTTATTTAAAAATTCTAACGCCAGAGAAGGCGAGATCCGTCTTTCTAGTAAAAAAAAGTTAAGAGTCAATCTCTATCTTAATTGGTTAATTTTAAAACACGATTATCATAAAACTCGATCAGCGCTACGGCCGCGGCCACGAGGCGGTGTCGGGCTGGGGCTCAGGTAGAGCGGAGCCTTAAGAGTCATCTTCACCCCTGTGCCAGTAGCCCATTGCAGTCGGAAATGTTAACCATATGGCTTTTACTGCAAAACATGGTATTTTATTCCCATCAGGGGCGGATTAAAGGGGGGCGGGTGGGGGGGGGCCTGCAGCACAGTTTTATCTCCCTGTAATAGTTTTCAAATTTTACAATAGATATTTTATCTTTGTAATGAAAAAGAAAAAAATAGTAGGTGGAAAAGCCGAGAACAGTTTTAGGTACTTTGGTTTGCTTAAATTTCTTTGTTATTTTGTTCCTATTAAGACGCCTCAAGCCCCTTTACTTTTTTAGTGAATTTGAAAATAGTTTTGTATCAACATTTAAATTTTCTAACCTGAAGATATGACCAACAAACAATAATTTTGTCTCGGAAATAATCTACTTCCAGAGTTTATATGCAGTCGCTCAGTGGTGTAGTGGCACATTTTACAGTGTGGGAACGCTTGTTATATTTTTTGTCAAATTCCCTGCAAAGTAAGATATGACTTCCCGAATTTCCCGGGTTTTCGAAAACCAGTGTGGGAACGCCGTTCCCACCCGTTCCCGCACCACTACACCACTGCAGTCGCTTTTGAGATAGAGTAAACTGTGGAAACAGTCAAGAGAACCTTACCCATAAATCAAATAGACATATTGACCCAGGTGCTCTGCACTATTTATTTTTACTATTTATTTTGCAGTATTTATTTTATTTTTCTTACCATTTGGTGGGTGGCTAAATGATCCATACGATATAAAAAACCTTGGTTGAAAACCCCTTAGCTTATTAGTTTTTGTGGGTCTGCACTTCGCTGGGGGAAGTCGGATGATTCACTTCTATATATATAAACACAGAGATTTATCACATATAAAAAAAAAAAAAAAAGAAAAGAAAAGAAAAGGTAATTTTGGAAGGGGGAGTGCGTCGTTGCCTTGTATCATTGCTTTGGGTTGGGGGGGGGGGGGGGGCAGGGGTTGCGTCGTTGGGGTAGGGGGATGGGCACCTCTGGTTTGAAATGTAGTACTCAAAATGTGTATGCAAATGGCAAAAGCGTTAGGATCATAGTACTCGAATGTTTATGCAAATCACAAAAGCGTTTGGATCTTAATGGGGGTGCAATGGGCGATGAATTGTGGCTCGAGGAACACCTACTTTGTTTACATTATAGCATGTGTTTTGGTTTGATTTGAAAATGAGAGTCAAATGAGCTCATTAAGTGAAGATGACATATTATTTCAAACTCATAGTGTGGCAGTCAGCAAAGTGTTGGTATTCTGTTGGTGTAATATCCCCAGATAATTTTGGGCATTTCGGCATTACATAAATTGCAGAATGATAGGAGACAGTTAACTGTTGTTTGTCAGAAAAATGGCAGCTTGACTTACAAAATGTCAAAAACTTTCAACTTAATTTAGAATTAACATGAAAGATTTTACATGAAAAGTATAGTGATTAAAAAAGTCCGCTTTGTTTACCCAAAAATGTATTTTTTTTATTAGAAGAGCTGAATATTGGCATTGAATGAAGATAATCTACTTAGAGTTGCTGTGTTAAAATTATTACTGTAAATAATATTAAAAATAATAAAATCTGGTTTGAGTGAAAATATTCAATAAACTTATGGACAAACGAGAGAGTGAAATATTTTGAAACTGGATTGTGTATGAACACTATTTATCAACCCTGAAAGGGGTCTAAATTTAAAATTATTCAACACCAATATACTTTTTAGTTTTTTATTTTCACGGTAAAATATATTAAACTAAAAGGTATATTGGTGTTGAATAATTTTAAATTTAGATTTGTGCCAATATAGAGCTGTTAACCTATCCTGAAAGGGGTGTTGAGCACCGTCCAATTTTTCTCTCATTGCCACTTTTCTGTTATATTAATAGGTTGACTTGGCTCAAGGCCTGTTATTACTTTTATAACCTCATTTTTATGGTCAATATAGGTTCATTAATAGTCAAAATGAAGCATTCATAATGAGCGTCTTAGTAGAATAGGTAAAGATTGATGTTGGAGGCATCTGCCTCCAATGCAAATACTATATTGTTAAATTATCAATATAAAGTAAATCTTGTGGAAACTTTTGTAGTGCGAAGTACTGGTAATCCACTATGGCCTACACTATTTTTAATTTTATGATTAGGGGCTTTTGCCCCTACAAGCCACTAGTTTAGATATAATTTTCTTACAATTAACCTCCATGAATTGTTTTTATGGACAGCGGTCCACAAAAGTCTTCAAAAAGTTTAACTAGCTGGCTGCCTACCTGTGTGGATGGCGTATTTGCCGGTCATGAGGGAAGCTCGTGACGGTGTACACAAGGGGGCCGTGTAGTGTCGGTTGAGGATCACCCCATTGTAGGCGAGGGCGTCAATGTTGGGGGTGGGGATCTGGTCGGACCCGTGGAAACTGACGTCGTTCCACCCCTGGAAACAAAAGTGATCAAATCAATTAAATATTTTAAAATTTTATAAATGTTGAAGTTTTTTATGAATGAAAAACATATTTTTTTAATAAAAAGTCCGGATGTGCAGAAAAAAAGAGATTATGGTTACAGAGTGTTGCTTAGAGGAACACCTTTTTAGATATTGTTGATTGACCTTACACCTATTTTTATTTACTTTTCGTAATAAACTCAAGAATATTTTGTAGTCTATAATATTAGGTTGTTAATTTATATGGCTTGATATCTGATCTTACTTTATTCTATCGTATTATTCAAATTGATGAAACCAGTCAAACAATGTTTCATAATAGTTTCACAAGTGAAAGTCTTGTTCGTAGCCTCTAGTTTACAATGCAGTTCGACATAATTTTACGTGTGTTATCTTAGTCGTGCCTGTTAGCCTTGAAGTCATTATCTGTGGCTGGATAAAGTCATACTATTAAAAGATAATTTAGCTCAATTGGTGCTATAAATATTATCTGTTATTTCCTCATGCAGTCTAAAAGAAATTTGTAGTAGATATCATCTACATGTAGGTAGCATGACATGAATAATTTCATGTCATTTTCTGATAGTAGGATAAAAAAACATTTTTGAGGGTGCTTACTAAAAAAAATCATATAGTTTTTTCTTAAATTGCACATTTTCCTCCATATCTTATGAATATGTCAAAGCCAGAAATAAAAATTTCTCTTCTAACAGTTGATTATATTGAGTTCAGTGCATTGTGTGCGTGTGACATTAAGATACTGATTGCAAGGTGGATGCAATGATGCAATAATGGCAGATTCAGTTCAAACTATGCTTTAATTGTCCTAGAGCTGGGTGTTTTAGCTCCGCCTCAGTTTTATTTTGGTGTTATCAAGTTAAGTCTTATTAAAGCAGAAACAAAAAAAATTCATAATTTTTGAGGAGAATGAAAAGCAAATGAATATTTTTGAAACAATAAATAATTTATACTGTCTTACTAGTTTGTGCACCTGAAGCATGGACTAATTGAAGAATTAAGGTGTTTTAGATGTAAATCCGTTAACTTCTTGAATACAGTTCATTGAATATTCATTCTTGCTTCGAAATATGGTCGTTTTAGCTGTAAGTAACAATTTACACAAAACCAAGTTTTCACTTTTGAATACTCTAAGAACAACAGCAAGGATCATTTGACTTTTAAACCAAACCTTGGGGTTTAATGAATTAAACTTTTTGCAATAGTGATGCCTGCTTATTAATTAAGAACTTATTAATTAATAACAAGCCAGTTTTATTACTCAATCACTCATGGGAAAATTGCAGTTCAAATAATGTTTTAATTAAAACACTCACTATGATTACACTAACATAACACTTATTTTATCATTCTAATTTATGTAATTCATAACTCTTTGTTTGAAATTGTAACTTCTCCTTGGAGTTGATTAGACAACTTTTTAAGTTTCCATGTGAACATGGTCATTTGATGTCGTTTGATAAGAGAGACACACTATACAAACATTAATCCGGGGTAAAACTTACTGATTCCCTTCATGATATCACCAAGCAAACTTTAATTATTTACTGAAATCAAAATTTAAATATGTAAATAGCAAAAAAGTGTAAAAAAGTTTTTCAAAATAAACTTAACGGTTAAGCTTTTTTAACGGTATTATTTAAATTATCTACTTATTGCTTCACAATTATTTTTTTTTGGAGTATTTGGAAATATTTTTGTAAGTAGAGGCTTTATTGGAAGTTAAATAAATATTATGTTTGTTAAATTTGTGTTTATTAATTATTATGGCGAATGAGAGTAAATTTTCATTGTGTTACCAACATCTTCAGTATTACAAAAATAAACTAAACTAGTGTACATGTTGCTCGAAATCCAGCAATTGATTTCGAGCTCTTACAACCTTACATTAGCACAACTGGACTAACCAACTGGGCTCCATTTTTATATAAAAACCAAACTAACCAGCTGGGCTTTAATTTTTATAGAAAAAATATCTGGAGGTCTGGAATTGAAATTTTTGAATTTAAAAACCATTATTCAAATCAGTTTGTTACGCTTTTTTCGAGTTATATTGCCTAAATTAAAAATCTAAATCCAGTTGGCAAATGTACACACATAAACACATGTTTTAGTGAATAATATGTGGGGGTAAATCTTAGAACAAAAAAGCCTTATCGTCTACAAAGTTTCCATGTAGCATATTAATAATATAGATAACAGTTTACAATTTATTAATACAATAAAAATACCACAGATTATTACACGTACAAAATTACAAAAAAATGTTTTTAAAATTATAAAAAATATAAACTTTCCATAAATTTCAAACAAAAATATTGCAAATTTTTAACACTATATAATATATACAGTATTTTGAAATACCATATATTGTGTATGCTACTTGTAAATAACACAAATCAGATTGACTTTACTAATAATCAAAATGTTGCCATTATTTTAGTTTCTTTAAAGAAATAAATATAGACAAATGTACATAGGTTCTTCTATGTAGACAAATTAATATATTCATAAGCGACAGAGTATGGTTTAAACTATTACCATACGGTTAAACATTGAAAGCTAATAACATAATTAGTAAATGAAAATTGAGCACATGTTAGAAACATATTTTGTTTACTTAAATCATTGAATACCACCTACAAACACTTAAAGGTGTATGTATTACATTACAACTATTTGATTGTTTGTTTTTACTAACTACCGATCTGAAATTAAAAATTCCTATGAAATTATTTTTGACTAAATTAAAAACAAAAATACAGACCATATCATCTGCGAGTATGTAGATGACATGAGGGTGGGAGGGATCCGAACCAACAATTGACACAGAAAACAGACAAACGAAACACGAACACCAAAACACCTTGTGTGTGGTCATGACAGCAACAGACGACAGACACACAAGAACAAGAACACAACACGGAACACAACACAAGGTGTGATAACCTTGAGTGAATGGTTCTCCCACCATCTACACAACTTGTATCTTACCCTTGCAGCTGTAACCAATACCAGTGTTTTGCAACAATTAATTGAGACTGTCACATAAGAGATATTTGCATAAGTTTTTTTGTTATTTATAGGTGCATTGGAAGGGATTATAAGGGAAATAATTTTTATTTTCTGTTAGTGTTCATCATGTAGTCAATATACTTCATTTTTCAGGGAATTTAAATAAATAAATAAATAATTGAATACAAGTTTTGTTTTTCTAATAAGTTCATTATTTTATTGTAATTGGATCAGCGGACATTACTTATGGAAAACGTTTTAACAATAGTTAATTAAGGATGTACATGTTATGCTACTAAAGTGTGTCTTATGTTTTCAACACTAAAAAATGTAGGATCATGTGAGGCTTAGGAACACACTGAAAATTTGTTAAAACTATAATTAAAATATAATTTGTTAATATATGTTGTTTTGTATGTAATTTGCTATTTACCACTTAATGAAAACTCTAATTTTATTTTGTGTTTTTGACTAAATTTACCTTTGATGTATTTCTAGAACTTTTTCAAAAAAATAAAAACAAGATCAAATTAGTCCCAAAATTAAGAACATGTATTATTTATTGCATACATTAAAAAAAT
Organism: Neoaliturus tenellus; assembly: GCA_030545055.2. NCBI lineage: Eukaryota > Metazoa > Arthropoda > Insecta > Hemiptera > Cicadellidae > Neoaliturus > Neoaliturus tenellus. The sequence goes on along the minus strand of CM061533.1, from coordinate 256,868,548 downwards.
ATCCATACAGTACACACTTTAGAAACCTCTAGTGGATTAATGTATGGAAAAACCAAATTTTTGTTTACCATATTTTGTTGGTTATTGTAGCCTCATCGAGCTTCAGATGAAGTTTTTTACTGCAATAAGACAGTTCATATTACAATGGTGTCATTTTTTAATTAATCAATTCAATGAACACACTTTGAATTTGAACATTATCCGATCCTCTTTTGAAAAAGACTTTTGATACGGTTTATAAATCATTTTTCAAATTTCTTTCTCTGTTTCAGACTGTGACCCCAGCACCTCCCAGGCCAATAGGAAAGAACACAGTGACTATATCAATAAATGCTCAACCAAACCCACAACACAAGCTGGAAAATGGAACAGCCGGGAAACAAGCTCCGTTTTACCTGCACAACAAGAATGACAGTAACCATATGACAAGTAATGGGAAAGAAACCCAGAGGAAGATCAGTACGACTGTGATAAGTCCATCGTTTACAAACGGCAAACATGAAGAGATTATCGGCAAGAACTGTGTTAGCTTTAATCTAGGTCAAACCCGAGACAAGGATGGCAAGTCAGTCAGTGTTGTGCAGCCCAACGGAATTCTCAAGAACGGAATCGCGGCGAGTGTCGGGCAGGTGCAGATCAACTCGACTCAGCCCAGCAAGTCCCCGTTGAAGAGCATCAAGTTCGCTGGCATGTAGGTAGTGATAATTTGTGTGTTTTGCGGTATTATATATTTTATACTTTGTTATTTAACATAAAAGGTGTCTATAAAAAACATTTACAACTTTACCATCCTCCCATCCTCTTTCCATGTAACATACAAGTTTTCTAAAACCACCACATGAAAGAGTAGTTCAAAGCGTTTTAATCAGTAGCAGTTTCATCAGCTGATTGTTTTATATTGTTGCTTGATAAACAATAACAAATAATTTGTGAGTACCATAAGAATTGCAATGGATGTTCATATTAAATCGCAGTGTGGAGTAGTTATTGAAACCAAGTCCTAATTGTTGGTCTTGAAGGAGGAATCCTATTTTATCTAGTCCAAAATCTCCGTTGAACAACAAGATCAAACTTGGTTTCAATAAACCACTCCACACATTGCGCTTTAATACGAAAATCCATTGCGATTCTTAAGGGACTTACAAATTATTTGTTATTGCTTACCAGGCAACAATAAAAAACAATCAGCTGATAAAACTGTTACTGATTAAAACTTTTTGAGCCACTCTCTCATGTGGTGCTTCTAGAAAACTTGTATGTTACTTTTAATGGGGATGGGAGGATGGTAAATTTGTAAAGGTTTTTCATAGACACCCTGAGTGTATATATCTCAATCAATAAGGGATGGGTTTGGACCATTCCCCTTCAAAATGTTATAAAATACGTCAGACATACACAAAATCTTATACTCTATGACAAGCATGTTTGTAAAGGCTAAATTTTTTTCTGTCCAAGGATTTTTGATATTTTGTTTGAATATAGGGGTTTTAGCCACGAGGAAGAGAGCGAGTAAGCGGAGCGAACGAGCTTTATGTGAGAATGAAAGTTATGATTTTACCGATCTTGAGCTCGTCCCCCCTGGTATTAATAATAAAAATAAAATAAAATATGATAAGTGGTCATTATAAATCTCTGACCAACGTGGATTCACTCTCTGGGAAAGTATACTAGCCTACATGTATAGGCTTATGAATTAAATGAAATTTTTAGACACAGTACAACATTCAGCTATTATTTAAAATTCATATAAGATTAGCGAATACCATACTTTTCATGCAATTAACATTTTTCAGGCATACCCTCCCTCAGATAAAAGACCACCAGACAAAATTGAGGGTACAGTACAGGATTTGTTAATTCCCTCTACCATGAACAATTAAGTATAACTTATGATCCTCCAAATGGGCTTCTGAATTCAAATTTATGTCTGCAGTTGTAATATTCATCATTTGTGATTTTTATAACTAACTAGTGTACTTGTTGCTCGATATCGAGCAGTTCAGTTTTGATAATTTTTACTGTTTATGCTTTTTGCAGATGGTTAATCAGTGCATCCTCCAAGGTTTAAAACATGCCCTCTCTAGTATTAATAGACAGATGCTCTCACTGGTGTACTGTGTTTGTTTACCGGTTACAGCTTTTAAACTTTAAAATATTTTTAATTTCCTTATCGATGTTAATCTATTGAGGAAATATAGAACTTTCTTGAAGGCTTCTAGGGCACTTCCATTTGGATAATATTTACCAATTTGCTTTGGAAATTATTTCACGCTGAACTCCATCCAATGACACAAAAATCATTAAAATTGGTTAATAATTGTAGGAGGAGTTCCTTGTACAAAAAATGTGCAACGTGTTAAATATGTATAGATTATGAAATTTTCCCGCCAAAGAGTGCTTTCCTGTTTGTAAACACAATTAATGTGCATAAGTTTTTGATGGTCCCAGGACAACTTTAAAACTGTTTATACTAGTTGCGGAGTTGACATTGGGTACAACAAACGAAGTTGTCATAACACTGTGGTAAGTCTTTTGGCTGTCCACTATGACAATTATGTCCCTTCCTTCATAATCCATTCATGTTCAAGATTGCGTGGGTGAGGAATGCATCGGGCATGGAAACCCCTAGCTGAAACATATTCATGTTCAAGACAGCAGAGGGTGAGGGAATACAGCGGGCATGGAATCCCCTAGCTGGAACATAAGTTGACTATAGTCGGTTGACTCGTTTGGTTAGTTGGCAATTTAGAGGGCAGAGCGGACAGCTGTCACAGTACATGGGGGTTGGCCCTCTGAATGGTCAAACGGCTGTCTGATGTTCCGTCTCTCACCCTTTATTTTCCTTCAACATCCCATCCCTCCGAGGGGCTTGTGCAAAATGCCCATTAGAGGCAGACGTGCTTAACGGTTTGGCCAGGGTCTCCTTATCCTCCAATAACAACATAACAACAACAAGTTATTGATGAAAAAATTAAATTGTTTTAACATCCTGAAACTGACAAGTGTTTAAAGTTTTGTAAAAATCAGGTACCGGTAGTGCATTCTCCAGTTTCATCCGATGGGGACTTAAAAAAGAGAATTGTACAATGATTTAGAATATGAAAACTTGTCAATAAGTTGCCTCTATGTAATTTTAATGTATGACCTAGTTTAAAATCAAATAGTTTTTTGCTGATTTTCAGACTTTGTATAGTTTAAACACGAAACATCAATTGAGTTACTTATTTAAGTTTTTGTTTCAGAACTACAGCACAAGTTCAAGAACCAAAGAAATGAATGATTGAAGATATTGTACTACTATTACCACTCTAAGTGTAATTCTATATGTGTAATATTCTGTTTAATATTGTATAAAATAAAGTAAGACTTTCAATATAGTTAAGTACTATTTTTATTTCTTTACACTTAAATCATCTCAAATTGTGTTTCCATTACTGTGATTAGCCTCTTCGAACAGGACTCCTAAATCGTATTAAACATTTTTTAATGTTTTAAATATAAATTATAAAAAGTAAAATAAAATATAGTTTTTATTAAATTAAAAATAATACTGTAGTACATAGTAAATTATGTGGGCCTAAAATTAATTAAATTTAAAAATTTAAAATAAAATAAATCTTATAGTTTTAAGGTCTATGAATGATTTTATAACACTAAATTTCCAATTCTAGAAATGATAGCCATATGAAATTTTAAACTTTATTTACTGTTCTTGCTTTCAAATTACGGTTGGAAATTCAGGAGAAGAACTCTATCAACAATGCTTTTATTCAGTACAGTTCTCCTCTCCTGACTCGCCAACGTTATATTCCCATACATCTTTATAACAAAATGTTCTAAATTCGGAAGTAGTAAAGAACCGTCACTCCGGGGCCATGAGGGGGTATGAGGGGTATGAATTTCCTAACAGTCCTGTAGGCCTATTTTTAACCGGTTTTTGGTGATTTTTGCCTACTTTTTGGCAATTTCACAGCACTTTTCAGGAATTCCAAGGCATAAAAAACTTGATAGAGGAGGGTGACTGCGCCATAAGGGGGTACAAATTTCCTAACAGTCCTAGACCCGCAGACCCATTTTTAACCGGTTTTCAGTGATTTTTGTCTACTTTTTGGCAATTTTACAGCACTTTTCAGGAATTCCGAGGCATAAAAACCTGATAGAGGAGGGTGACTGCGCCATGAGACAACAAGGACTAGTCCGTTTGCTATCGTATTTAGATGGCCCTGCGTGGGGACTAGTCCAGCGTGCTATTGTATTTAGATGGTGCTGCATGAGGACTAGTCCTGTGCAAGGACTGTTGAATTTAAATAGTCCGGCGTGGGGACTATTATTTAAGTAGTCCGGCATGGGGACTATTGTATTTAAATGGCCCGGCGTGGGGACTATTGTATTTTAATGGTCCGGGGACTATTTTATTCAAATGGTCCTGCAAATCCCTAAAACCTAGCAGCTAAGGCTATGACCCGTGAATAGAAACTATTAGCCACCAGCTTAGACCTAATGAGCTGTACCTAATATCTAAACCTAAGGTCTTATACCTGAGTCCAAAGCTCTAAAACCTAGCAGCTAAAGCTTTGACCTGTGAATAGGACAAATTAGCCACCAGCTTATGTGTTGGACCTAAGATCTAAACCTAACACCTTACACATGATTCCAAAGCCCACAAACCTAGCAGCTAACGCTTTGGCCTATAAAAGAGACCTATTAGCTCTTATCTTATGCCGGATGTGTTGGACCTAAGATCTTAACCCAAGACCTTACACCTGGGTCCAAACACCAAACCTAGCTGCTTAGGCTTTGAGGACCTATTAGCCATTGGCATAGACCTAATGAGTTGCACCTAAGATCTTAACCTAATGCCTTAAACCTTAGTGCAAAACACCTTAGACTAGACTAATTCCTTCGACGTAAGATATAATTCCTTAGACCCGAGGCCCTGACCAAGCCCTTAAACCTAGCAGCTAGGGTTTTGACCTGTGAAAAGGGCCTATTAGCCACCAGGTTAGACCTAATGTGTTGCACCTAAGATCTCAACTTAAGGCCTTGCACCTGAGTTCAAAGCTCTAAAACATAGCACCTAAGGCTTTGACCTGTGAATAGTGCCTATTAGCCAACAGCCTAAACCTAATGTGTTGGCACTAAGATGTAAACCCAAGCCCTTGCACCTGAGTCCAATGCCCTAAAACCTAGCAGCTAAGGCTTTGACCTGTGAATATCGCCTATTATCCACCAGCTTAGACGTAATGTGTTGGACCTAAGTTTTATACCTAAGCCTTTGCACCTGAGTCCAAAGCCCTAAAACCTAGCAGCTAAGGCTTTGACCTGTGAATAGGGCCTATTATCCACCAGCTTAGACGTAATGTGTTGGACCTAAGTTCTATACCTAAGATTTTGCACATGAGTCCAAAGCCCTAACACCTAGCAGCTAAGGCTTTGACCTGTGAATAGGGCCTATTATCCATCAGTTTAGGCCTAATGTGTTGGACCTAAGATCTAAAACTAAGACCTTACACATGGTTCCTATAAGACCAAATGCCTTGGACTAAATTAAATCCTTAGACCAACGATCTAATTCCATAGACCCAAGGCCTTAGACTTAGGTCCTAAAACCTAGCAGCTAAGGATTTGACCTGTGAATAGTGCATATTAACCAACAGCCTAAACCTAATCTGTTGGTACTAAGATGTAAACCTAAGCCCTTGCACCTGAGTCCGAAGCCCTAAAACCTAGCAGCTAAGGATTTGACCTGTGAATAGGGCCTATTAGCCAACAGCCTAAACCTAATGTGTTGGGACTAAGATGTAAACCTAAGGCCTTGCAACTGAGTCCAAAGCCCTAAAACCTAGCATCTAAGGATTTGACCTGTAAATGAGGCCTTTTAGCCACGAGCCAGGACCTAATGTGTTGCACCTAAGTTCTAAACCTAAGGCCATACACCTGAGTCCAAAACCCTAAAACTTTGCAGCTAAGGCTTTGACCTGTGAATAGGGCCTATTATCTATCTGCTTAGGCCTAATGTGTTGGACCTAAAACCTAAACCCAAGGCCTTACACATGGTTCCTAAGACCAAATGCATTGGATCAAATTAAATCCTTAGACCAACGATCTAATTCCATAGACCCAAGGCCTTAGACTTAGGTCCTAAAACCTAGCAGCTAAGGATTTGACCTGTAAATGGGGCCTATTAGCAAACAGCCTAAACCTAATGTGTTTGGACTAAGATGTAAACCTAAGGCCTTGCATCTGAGTCCAAAGCCCTAAAACCTAGCATCTAAGGATTTGACCTGTGAATGAGGCCTATTAGCCACGAGCCAGGACCTAATGTGTTGCACCTAAGTTCTAAACCTAAGGCCATACACCTGAGTCCAAAACCCTAAAACTTAGCAGCTAAGGCTTTGACCTGTGAATAGGGCCTATTATCTATCTGCTTAGGCCTAATGTGTTGGACCTAAAACCTAAACCCAAGGCCTTACACATGGTTCCTAAGACCAAATGCATTGGATCAAATTAAATCCTTAGACCAACGATCTAATTCCATAGACCCAAGGCCTTAGACTTAGGTCCTAAAACCTAGCAGCTAAGGATTTGACCTGTGAAAGGGGACTATTAGCCAACAGCCTAAACCTAATGTGTTGGTACTAAGATGTAAACCTAAGGCCTTGCAACTGAGTCCAAAGCCCTAAAACCTAGCATCTAAGGATTTGACCTGTAAATGGGGCCTATTAGCAAACAGCCTAAACCTAATGTGTTTGGACTAAGATGTAAACCTAAGGCCTTGCACCTGAGTCCAAAGCCCTAAAACCTATCAGCTAACGATTTGACCTGTGAATAGGGCCTATAAGCCAACTGCCTAGACCTAATGTGTTGGACCTATGATCTAAACCTAAGGCCTTACACCCAAGTCCAAAGCCCTACAACCTATCAGCTATGGATTTGACCTGCCTATTAGACAACAGCCTAGACCTAATGTGTTGGGACTAAGATGTAAGCTTAAGACCTTGCACCTGAGTCCAAAGCCCTAAAACCTAGCAGCTAAGGCTTTGACCTGTGAATAGGACCAGGAGGCCTTAGACTTAAGACCTAAGACCTAGCGGCTGAAGTGACCTATGAGCCATTAGCTTAGAACTAATGAATTAGACCTAAGATCCAAAGCTAAGGCCTTACATTGCACCTGAGTCCAAAGTCCAAACACCCTAGACTAGAATAATTCCTTAAACCCAAGATCTAATTCCTAAGACCCAAGGCCTTAGACTTAAGACCTAAGAACCTACAAGGGGGCCGCGATTCACAGCCCCTAATCAATTGAGCAAACATTAGACAACGAGGTTTTATTTATTTGATTGTAAAAACATGATCAGAAATGGTTATCACATTCAGATTGGAGTATTTGAAGACCAACCTCCATCCATCTTACCCAAGACCTAAGGCCCTACCGCATGGACTTGACCCAAGACCTATGGCCTTACACCATGGTCTAGGCTTTTAAGCTATTAGACCCAAGACCTAAGTCTCTACACCATGGTCTAGACCCAAGATCTAAGGCCTGCGGTCTAGGCTATAGGTTCTTAGCCCCAAGATCTAAGGCCTGAGGTCTAGGCCTTTAGGTTCTTAGCCCCAAGACCTAAGGCCCGTGGTCTAGGCCTTTAGGTTCTTAGACCCAAGGCCCTACATCATGGTCTAGACCCTAAACATAAGGCCTGTGATCTAGGTCTCTAAGTTCATAGGCCCTAGGTATAAAGCCTTACACCGTTGTCTAGACCCTAGACCTAAGGCCTGTGGACTAGGCCTTTAGGTTCTTAGACCCAAGCCCTAAGATCCGTGGTCTAGGCTTTTAGGTTCTTAGACCTAAAATACGGCTCGTGGACTAGGCCTTTAGGTTCTTTGACCCAAGACCATGCACCGTGTTCTAATACTCGTTTTAAAGGTGGCCAGGCCTAAGGCCCTACCGCATGGGATAGACCCAACACCTAAGGATATACACCATGGTCTGGGCTTTTAAGTTCTTAGACCCAAGACCTGAGGCCGTAGAGTTAAGACCTGAAAACTTACAAAGAGGGTCGCGATTCACGACCCCCCTGAACAGACACTGTGGTCTAAACCTAAGACCTAAAGCCATACACCGTGGTCTAAGCTTTTATGTTCTTATACCCAAGACCTAAGACCCAACACCATGGTCTAGCCCCAAGATCTAAGGCCTGTAGTCTAGGCATTTAGGTTCTCAGCCTCTAAATCTAAGGCCCGTGGTCTACGCCTTTAGGTTCTTATATCCAAGGCCTAAGACCGTACATCATGGTCTAGACCCTAAACGTAAGGCCTGTGATATAGGTCTCTAAGTTCTTAGACCCAAGACCTAAGGCCCTATCACATGGACTAGACCCAACACCTAAGGCTATACACCTTGGACTAGGCTTTTAAGTTCTTAGACCCAAGACCTGAGGCCATATAGTTAAGACCTGAACACTTACAAGGGGGGTCGCGATTCACTCCTTGAACAGACACTGTGGTCTAGACCCAAGACCTAAGACCTTACACTGTGGTCTAGACTTTTAGGTTCTCAGACCCAAGACGTAAGGCCATACACCGTGGGCTAGGCTTTTAAGCTCTTAGATCCAAGACCTAAGGCTTTCCGCATGGACTAGACTCAAGACCTAAAGCCATACACCGTGTTCTACGCTTTTAAGCACTTAGACCCAAGGCCTGAGGCCATAAAGACCTGAAAAATTACAAGGGAGTCGCGATTTACGACCTCTGAACACACACTGTGGTGTATACCCAAGACCTAAGGCCTTACACCGTGGTCTAGGCTTTTAAGCTCTTAGACTCAAGCTCTAAGGTGGCCCGCATGGGCTAGACTCAAGACCTAAGGCCATACACCGTAGTCTAGGCTTTCAAGCTCTTAGACCCAAGACCTAAGACCCTACACCGTAGGCTAGGCTTTAAAGCTCTTAGACCCAATTCCCTAAAGCCCTACACCGTTGTCTAGACTGAAGATCTGAGGTCCTACACCATGACTTAGAGCCTAAGTCCAAAGGCTTACACCATGGTCTAGTACTCGGCATAAACCGTTTGCAGCTGTGGTTGTTTCATCTATAGCTTGAGGAAAGTCGGCCTCTAAGTTCTTAGACCCTAAGACCAAAGGCCTTACACCATGGTCTAGTACTCGGATAAACCGTTTGCAGTTGTGACTGTTTCATCTATAGCGACAGGTAAGTTGGCCTCTAAGTTCTTAGACCCTAAGACCAAAAGCCTTATACCATGGCCTAGTACTCGGCATAAACCTAGAAGGAAGTCGGCCTTTAAGTTCTTAAACATAAGACCTAAGGCCCCACACCACGGTCTAGACTCTAGACCTAAGGCAATATCCCAAGGTCTAGTACTCGTTTTAAACCGTGTGCAATTGTAGTTGTTTCGTATATTTTTAGAGAAAACTTGGTCTTTTATGTTCTTAGACCTGAGACCTAAGCCTTAACACCGTGGTCTAGTACTTGTCTTAAACCGTATGCAGTTGTTGGTGCTTCATCTATAGCTGGGCGAAGATTGGCCTTTTAAAGCGCCAATGCTGTATATTAACGTATATTAAAGCGCCAATGCTGGAGACTTAACTACCCCGTTCCTAGACCCAAAGCTTAACACCCTACACCATGGTCTGGTACTCGTCTTAAACTGTGTGTAGTTATTACTGTTTCGTCTCGAAAAAGAGAATGTTTAAGCTTTTACACCATAACTTCGAACGAAAACCCGTAGTCTTATTCCTAAAACCTAGGACCCTAGACCGATACCCTAGGACATAAGGGCTTAAACTTATTGCTTTAGATCTAAGGCAAAAGGAATTTAAATTAGGACCTAAGGCCACATAGTTTAGGCCAACCCCAATCCCAAGCATTTAAGGCATAAGACCATGGACCTTTATTTATATGACCTTAAACATTTGACCTAAGATCTAAGACTTTAACATAAGACTTAAGCCCTAAGACCCTACCCCATGGGCTAGTACTCATCCTACACCGCGTGGGACCGTGTAAAATGGCGTGCATAAAGCCAATCAAATGTATTATTTGAAATCACAGCGCACATGAACGCCTGTGTTTGCTGTTGGGCGTTTTAATGATTTGCGCTTTCGGGCGTTTTGCAAACTCGACCTGCATATTGCAAATCGATGTGTAGACGATGCCCTTTAATAATTTACGTCTGCGAACGTTTTTTAAAAACGATGTGTAGACGATACCCTTTAATATTTAACGTCTGCGAACGTATTTCAAAATCGATGTGTAGACGATACCTTTTAATAAATAACGTCTGCGAACGTTTTTCAAAAACGATGTGTAGACGATACCCTTTAATATTTAACGTCTGCGAACGTATTTCAAAATCGATGTGTAGACGATACCTTTTAATAAATAACGTCTGCGAACTCTTTTCAAAATCGATGTGTAGACGATGCCCTTTAATAATTAACGTCTGCGAACGTTTTTCAAAATCGATGCGTAGACGACACCTTTTAATAAATAACGTCTGCGAACGTTTTTCAAAATCGATGCCCAGACGCTTTTTAAAATAATCGACGTTTACGATCGTTTTTCAAAATCGATGTGTAAACGATGTTTTTTTAATAATTTACGTCTGCGATCGTTATTTCCGCGTCGAGTTTGCAAAACGCCCGAAAGCGCCAATCATTAAAACGCCCAACAGCAAACACAGGCGTTCATGTGCGCTGTGATTTCAAATAATACATTTGATTGGCTTTATGCACGCCATTTTACACGGTCCCACGCGGTGTAGGATGAGTACTAGCCCATGGGGTAGGGTCTTAGGGCTTAAGTCTTATGTTAAAGTCTTAGATCTTAGGTCAAATGTTTAAGGTCATATAAATAAAGGTCCATGGTCTTATGCCTTAAATGCTTGGGATTGGGGTTGGCCTAAACTATGTGGCCTTAGGTCCTAATTTAAATTCCTTTTGCCTTAGATCTAAAGCAATAAGTTTAAGCCCTTATGTCCTAGGGTATCGGTCTAGGGTCCTAGGTTTTAGGAATAAGACTACGGGTTTTCGTTCGAAGTTATGGTGTAAAAGCTTAAACATTCTCTTTTTCGAGACGAAACAGTAATAACTACACACAGTTTAAGACGAGTACCAGACCATGGTGTAGGGTGTTAAGCTTTGGGTCTAGGAACGGGGTAGTTAAGTCTCCAGCATTGGCGCTTTAATATACGTTAATATACAGCATTGGCGCTTTAAAAGGCCAATCTTCGCCCAGCTATAGATGAAGCACCAACAACTGCATACGGTTTAAGACAAGTACTAGACCACGGTGTTAAGGCTTAGGTCTCAGGTCTAAGAACATAAAAGACCAAGTTTTCTCTAAAAATATACGAAACAACTACAATTGCACACGGTTTAAAACGAGTACTAGACCTTGGGATATTGCCTTAGGTCTAGAGTCTAGACCGTGGTGTGGGGCCTTAGGTCTTATGTTTAAGAACTTAAAGGCCGACTTCCTTCTAGGTTTATGCCGAGTACTAGGCCATGGTATAAGGCTTTTGGTCTTAGGGTCTAAGAACTTAGAGGCCAACTTACCTGTCGCTATAGATGAAACAGTCACAACTGCAAACGGTTTATCCGAGTACTAGACCATGGTGTAAGGCCTTTGGTCTTAGGGTCTAAGAACTTAGAGGCCGACTTTCCTCAAGCTATAGATGAAACAACCACAGCTGCAAACGGTTTATGCCGAGTACTAGACCATGGTGTAAGCCTTTGGACTTAGGCTCTAAGTCATGGTGTAGGACCTCAGATCTTCAGTCTAGACAACGGTGTAGGGCTTTAGGGAATTGGGTCTAAGAGCTTTAAAGCCTAGCCTACGGTGTAGGGTCTTAAGACCACGGTTTATGGCTTTAGGTCTTGGGTCTAAGTACTTAAAAGCCTAGACTACGGTGTATGGCCTTAGGTCTTGAGTCTAGCCCATGCGGGCCACCTTAGAGCTTGAGTCTAAGAGCTTAAAAGCCTAGACCACGGTGTAAGGCCTTAGGTCTTGGGTATACACCACAGTGTGTGTTCAGAGGTCGTAAATCGCGACTCCCTTGTAATTTTTCAGGTCTTTATGGCCTCAGGCCTTGGGTCTAAGTGCTTAAAAGCGTAGAACACGGTGTATGGCTTTAGGTCTTGAGTCTAGTCCATGCGGAAAGCCTTAGGTCTTGGATCTAAGAGCTTAAAAGCCTAGCCCACGGTGTATGGCCTTACGTCTTGGGTCTGAGAACCTAAAAGTCTAGACCACAGTGTAAGGTCTTAGGTCTTGGGTCTAGACCACAGTGTCTGTTCAAGGAGTGAATCGCGACCCCCCTTGTAAGTGTTCAGGTCTTAACTCTATGGCCTCAGGTCTTGGGTCTAAGAACTTAAAAGCCTAGTCCAAGGTGTATAGCCTTAGGTGTTGGGTCTAGTCCATGTGATAGGGCCTTAGGTCTTGGGTCTAAGAACTTAGAGACCTATATCACAGGCCTTACGTTTAGGGTCTAGACCATGATGTACGGTCTTAGGCCTTGGATATAAGAACCTAAAGGCGTAGACCACGGGCCTTAGATTTAGAGGCTGAGAACCTAAATGCCTAGACTACAGGCCTTAGATCTTGGGGCTAGACCATGGTGTTGGGTCTTAGGTCTTGGGTATAAGAACATAAAAGCTTAGACCACGGTGTATGGCTTTAGGTCTTAGGTTTAGACCACAGTGTCTGTTCAGGGGGGTCGTGAATCGCGACCCTCTTTGTAAGTTTTCAGGTCTTAACTCTACGGCCTCAGGTCTTGGGTCTAAGAACTTAAAAGCCCAGACCATGGTGTATATCCTTAGGTGTTGGGTCTATCCCATGCGGTAGGGCCTTAGGCCTGGCCACCTTTAAAACGAGTATTAGAACACGGTGCATGGTCTTGGGTCAAAGAACCTAAAGGCCTAGTCCACGAGCCGTATTTTAGGTCTAAGAACCTAAAAGCCTAGACCACGGATCTTAGGGCTTGGGTCTAAGAACCTAAAGGCCTAGTCCACAGGCCTTAGGTCTAGGGTCTAGACAACGGTGTAAGGCTTTATACCTAGGGCCTATGAACTTAGAGACCTAGATCACAGGCCTTATGTTTAGGGTCTAGACCATGATGTAGGGCCTTGGGTCTAAGAACCTAAAGGCCTAGACCACGGGCCTTAGGTCTTGGGGCTAAGAACCTAAAGGCCTAGACCTCAGGCCTTAGATCTTGGGGCTAAGAACCTATAGCCTAGACCGCAGGCCTTAGATCTTGGGTCTAGACCATGGTGTAGAGACTTAGGTCTTGGGTCTAATAGCTTAAAAGCCTAGACCATGGTGTAAGGCCATAGGTCTTGGGTCAAGTCCATGCGGTAGGGCCTTAGGTCTTGGGTAAGATGGATGGAGGTTGGTCTTCAAATACTCCAATCTGAATGTGATAACCATTTCTGATCATGTTTTTACAATCAAATAAATAAAACCTCGTTGTCTAATGTTTGCTCAATTGATTAGGGGCTGTGAATCGCGGCCCCCTTGTAGGTTCTTAGGTCTTAAGTCTAAGGCCTTGGGTCTTAGGAATTAGATCTTGGGTTTAAGGAATTATTCTAGTCTAGGGTGTTTGGACTTTGGACTCAGGTGCAATGTAAGGCCTTAGGTTTGGATCTTAGGTCTAATTCATTAGTTCTAAGCTAATGGCTCATAGGTCACTTCAGCCGCTAGGTCTTAGGTCTTAAGTCTAAGGCCTCCTGGTCCTATTCACAGGTCAAAGCCTTAGCTGCTAGGTTTTAGGGCTTTGGACTCAGGTGCAAGGTCTTAAGCTTACATCTTAGTCCCAACACATTAGGTCTAGGCTGTTGTCTAATAGGCAGGTCAAATCCATAGCTGATAGGTTGTAGGGCTTTGGACTTGGGTGTAAGGCCTTAGGTTTAGATCATAGGTCCAACACATTAGGTCTAGGCAGTTGGCTTATAGGCCCTATTCACAGGTCAAATCGTTAGCTGATAGGTTTTAGGGCTTTGGACTCAGGTGCAAGGCCTTAGGTTTACATCTTAGTCCAAACACATTAGGTTTAGGCTGTTTGCTAATAGGCCCCATTTACAGGTCAAATCCTTAGATGCTAGGTTTTAGGGCTTTGGACTCAGTTGCAAGGCCTTAGGTTTACATCTTAGTACCAACACATTAGGTTTAGGCTGTTGACTAATAGTCCCCTTTCACAGGTCAAATCCTTAGCTGCTAGGTTTTAGGACCTAAGTCTAAGGCCTTGGGTCTATGGAATTAGATCGTTGGTCTAAGGATTTAATTTGATCCAATGCATTTGGTCTTAGGAACCATGTGTAAGGCCTTGGGTTTAGGTTTTAGGTCCAACACATTAGGCCTAAGCAGATAGATAATAGGCCCTATTCACAGGTCAAAGCCTTAGCTGCTAAGATTTAGGGTTTTGGACTCAGGTGTATGGCCTTAGGTTTAGAACTTAGGTGCAACACATTAGGTCCTGGCTCGTGGCTAATAGGCCTCATTCACAGGTCAAATCCTTAGATGCTAGGTTTTAGGGCTTTGGACTCAGATGCAAGGCCTTAGGTTTACATCTTAGTCCAAACACATTAGGTTTAGGCTGTTTGCTAATAGGCCCCATTTACAGGTCAAATCCTTAGGTGCTAGGTTTTAGGGCTTTGGACTCAGTTGCAAGGCCTTAGGTTTACATCTTAGTACCAACACATTAGGTTTAGGCTGTTGGCTAATAGTCCCCTTTCACAGGTCAAATCCTTAGCTGCTAGGTTTTAGGACCTAAGTCTAAGGCCTTGGGTCTATGGAATTAGATCGTTGGTCTAAGGATTAAATTTGATCTAATGCATTTGGTCTTAGGAACCATGTGGAAGACCTTAGGTTTAGGTTTTAGGTCCAACACATTAGGCCTAAGCAGATAGATAATAGGCCCTATTCACAGGTCAAAGCCTTAGCTGCTAAGTTTTAGGGTTTTGGACTCAGGTGTATGGCCTTAGGTTTAGAACTTAGGTGCAACACATTAGGTCCTGGCTCGTGGCTAATAGGCCTCATTCACAGGTCAAATCCTTAGATGCTAGGTTTTAGGGCTTTGGACTCAGATGCAAGGCCTTAGGTTTACATCTTAGTCCAAACACATTAGGTTTAGGCTGTTTGCTAATAGGCCCCATTTACAGGTCAAATCCTTAGGTGCTAGGTTTTAGGGCTTTGGACTCAGTTGCAAGGCCTTAGGTTTACATCTTAGTACCAACACATTAGGTTTAGGCTGTTGGCTAATAGTCCCCTTTCACAGGTCAAATCCTTAGCTGCTAGGTTTTAGGACCTAAGTCTAAGGCCTTGGGTCTATGGAATTAGATCGTTGGTCTAAGAATTAAATTTGATCTAATGCATTTGGTCTTAGGAACCATGTGGAAGACCTTAGGTTTAGGTTTTAGGTCCAACACATTAGGCCTAAGCAGATAGATAATAGGCCCTATTCACAGGTCAAAGCCTTAGCTGCTAAGTTTTAGGGTTTTGGACTCAGGTGTATGGCCTTAGGTTTAGAACTTAGGTGCAACACATTAGGTCCTGGCTCGTGGCTAAAAGGCCTCATTTACAGGTCAAATCCTTAGATGCTAGATTTAGGGCTTTGGACTCAGTTGCAAGGCCTTAGGTTTACATATTAGTCCCAACACATTAGGTTTAGGCTGTTGGCTAATAGGCCCTATTCACAGGTCAAATCCTTAGCTGCTAGGTTTTAGGGCTTCGGACTCAGGTGCAAGGGCTTAGGTTTACATCTTAGTACCAACAGATTAGGTTTAGGCTGTTGGTTAATATGCACTATTCACAGGTCAAATCCTTAGCTGCTAGGTTTTAGGACCTAAGTCTAAGGCCTTGGGTCTATGGAATTAGATCGTTGGTCTAAGGATTTAATTTAGTCCAAGGCATTTGGTCTTATAGGAACCATGTGTAAGGTCTTAGTTTTAGATCTTAGGTCCAACACATTAGGCCTAAACTGATGGATAATAGGCCCTATTCACAGGTCAAAGCCTTAGCTGCTAGGTGTTAGGGCTTTGGACTCATGTGCAAAATCTTAGGTATAGAACTTAGGTCCAACACATTACGTCTAAGCTGGTGGATAATAGGCCCTATTCACAGGTCAAAACCTTAGCTGCTAGGTTTTAGGGCTTTGGACTCAGGTGCAAAGGCTTAGGTATAAAACTTAGGTCCAACACATTACGTCTAAGCTGGTGGATAATAGGCGATATTCACAGGTCAAAGCCTTAGCTGCTAGGTTTTAGGGCTTTGGACTCAGGTGCAAGGCCTTAGGTTTACATCTTAGTCCCAACACATTAGGTCTAGGCTGTTGGCCAATAGGCCTTATTCACAGGTCAAAGCCTTAGCTGCTAGGTTTTAGGGCATTGGACTCAGGTGCAAGGGCTTGGGTTTACATCTTAGTGCCAACACATTAGGTTTAGGCTGTTGGCTAATAGGCACTATTCACAGGTCAAAGCCTTAGGTGCTATGTTTTAGAGCTTTGAACTCAGGTGCAAGGCCTTAAGTTGAGATCTTAGGTGCAACTCATTAGGTCTAACCTGGTGGCTAATAGGCCCTTTTCACAGGTCAAAACCCTAGCTGCTAGGTTTAAGGGCTTGGTCAGGGCCTCGGGTCTAAGGAATTATATCTTACGTCGAAGGAATTAGTCTAGTCTAAGGTGTTTTGCACTAAGGTTTAAGGCATTAGGTTAAGATCTTAGGTGCAACTCATTAGGTCTATGCCAATGGCTAATAGGTCCTCAAAGCCTAAGCAGCTAGGTTTGGTGTTTGGACCCAGGTGTAAGGTCTTGGGTTAAGATCTTAGGTCCAACACATCCGGCATAAGATAAGAGCTAATAGGTCTCTTTTATAGGCCAAAGCGTTAGCTGCTAGGTTTGTGGGCTTTGGAATCATGTGTAAGATGTTAGGTTTAGATCTTAGGTCCAACACATAAGCTGGTGGCTAATTTGTCCTATTCACAGGTCAAAGCTTTAGCTGCTAGGTTTTAGAGCTTTGGACTCAGGTATAAGACCTTAGGTTTAGATATTAGGTACAGCTCATTAGGTCTAAGCTGGTGGCTAATAGTTTCTATTCACGGGTCATAGCCTTAGCTGCTAGGTTTTAGGGATTTGCAGGACCATTTGAATACAATAGTCCCCGGACCATTAAAATACAATAGTCCCCACGCCGGGCCATTTAAATACAATAGTCCCCATGCCGGACTACTTAAATAATAGTCCCCACGCCGGACTATTTAAATTCAACAGTCCTTGCACAGGACTAGTCCTCATGCAGCACCATCTAAATACAATAGCACGCTGGACTAGTCCCCACGCAGGGCCATCTAAATACGATAGCAAACGGACTAGTCCTTGTTGTCTCATGGCGCAGTCACCCTCCTCTATCAGGTTTTTATGCCTCGGAATTCCTGAAAAGTGCTGTAAAATTGCCAAAAAGTAGACAAAAATCACTGAAAACCGGTTAAAAATGGGTCTGCGGGTCTAGGACTGTTAGGAAATTTGTACCCCCTTATGGCGCAGTCACCCTCCTCTATCAAGTTTTTTATGCCTTGGAATTCCTGAAAAGTGCTGTGAAATTGCCAAAAAGTAGGCAAAAATCACCAAAAACCGGTTAAAAATAGGCCTACAGGACTGTTAGGAAATTCATACCCCTCATACCCCCTCATGGCCCCGGAGTGACGGTTCTTTACTACTTTCGGACCAAACAAAAAATGTTAATTTGAGTTTTGAAAAAAAAAACAATTACAAATTATGCCTTTTATTAGGGCCATCTCCAGTAACAGAGATGGTCATGCTTTTATTCGCTATTATTTTTGAATGTATACTATTTAAAGAAATTAATTAAGTATATTGATAAATTTTGTCAATATTTGATGCCATACATTTTCATTGTAATTTGAAAGATTCCCTTTTTTGTAATTGCCTATAATTAACATTTAAAGACTAAAAATTAAAAAAAGTAATGAGGAATTTTTCTAAGAACACACACAATTTAGAATGCAGTGGTAATAAAGGTAACCTACTAAGTGCAGACTTGCTGAGAGGTCTACAAATAGCACTCTAAACTTAAACCCCTAAGAGGGAGTAATTAAGAGTAGTAACAAAAATCAATTTAAAGTTTTATAAAGAACATCAAAACTAAAGTTATAAGGCTGGGAAAACATAAAGCAACAAAGAGATGTGCTTTAAAACACCCAAGAATTTTTCTTATCATAAACTAAATAGCCCCGTGGAAACGTCATTAATTTGTAATTTACTAATCAGTGATGGAAAATATCTGCAATTATTTACTAAACAACGTAAACTCACCATCACCAACAATGAAATTTAAACGAAGAAATACCCCCATCACAGCAGATCTGCGTACTCAGCTAATTTCCAATCGAACTTCAGATTTTTATTTACCGTACCCTATAAACACCGTAGGAATGAGTATTTAAGTTTGCTGCAATGTGATGTTGTTAGAAAATATAGGTTAATCCCTAATTAATGAAGGCAAATATAATACCCCCCGTCGCAGCAGACCTGCGTACTCAGCGAATTTCCAAATTAGTAATATTAATTTTGACCAGCTAAACTTGTAAACAAAATTTCATCACGTGCTCATAAATAGGGAAATAAATGTCTATTCTCCTTAAGATAACTATAGGGAAAGAGTATGCAGGTATGCTGCCATGGGGGACACTAAAAGTAGGTTTTTAGCATAGAAAAAATTTATTTCGACCTTATAAAGCCATATAGTAAGTTTCATCAATATCTGCCCATAAATAAAAGAGTTTGCCTATTCTCCATATGATTAACATGGGAAAAGAGTATGCAGGTTTGCTGCCATGATAAGTACAAAAACCAAGATTTTTTACCATAAATGGATGAATCTCAACCAAATGAAGCTAAATACTAAGTTTCATCCAAAAATATTGGTTAATAAGTGAAATATTAACACATCCTTACTCTCCATAAGATTAACATTGGAGCCCCAAAAGACAATGTACTGTCTTTAGACTTTGTAATATCTCGGTAACCAATGGAGATAGAGCAAAGCTTCAAAATACTAAATTGTGTGTTTTTTTGAGCTAAATCCAATGGTCAAAATAAAAATTTAAATTTTTTAAAATTTACATATGAAAAATGCAAAAAACCCATTTTTGGGGTACAAAACCCCCCAAAACTACCCCTTCCGGTAGGTCGATATGTCTGGTTTACGAACTCATCCGAATAAACGTAGGATTACACATCTCTACCAAATTTGGTGTCGATCGGACCGTTTTTACGAGAGTTATCATGCCTAGGGACACATACATATATATATATATACATATATATATACATATATATATACATATATATATAAAAATTTTAATGACTATTATTTTTGGTCTCTGGGCACCTAAAAACGAAAAAGTAACATGGTCCCGGGCTTAGGTCTTACCATGAGACCTACGGTAATAGCTTATTCCCTATGGGAAATTCGCTAAAATTGTATCAATATTTGACAGTTTCAAAATTTTACCCATAAACATCATCGGGATCAGGTTTGCTGCCATGAGGTTGTTGTAAGTTAATCCCTATCTGTTAAAGGTACACACCAAATTTTATCAAGTTAATATATAATATAAGGGGTTTTGTTGGTTTCCTATAAGAATAACATGAGAAACATGTATTTGGATTTTCTCCACAACAAGTTAAGGTAAGTTAAAAATTCAAACTAATGAGCTTTTTGTTTTTTACAGTGTTTTCCAATGGTGTTAAGTAAAAGAGTTGAATTTTTAAAATTTCATAAACCCATTTTTTGTACTGTTTTTAAATCTTATAAAACTCTATTACCATAATCTGAAATTATGGTACCATAATCTGAAAAATTAAGGGTTCATAATTAAAATTAATGACTTACGGTCTGGGTAGGTTACTTATGGAACACCCTGTACATTGAAATTATCATCAATGGATAGAGCGCAGCCGGTTTACCTATAATGGCACAATTTGTTTTTGTGAATAATTAGTTTTGCAGATTTTAAAAGGGTTGTACGGGTGGTCTGGGACACCCAACATAGACTAGCAACAGGACCCTTTTTAATTAAATACAATGGTCTGTAGAAAAATAGAACATACATTCTTTATTACCTGTAAAATACCTTAAAGTTAATTAGATTTATTTTTAAGAAATAAATTGTTATTAATAAAACTAGTTTTCTTATACATCAGAAATAAAAAATTAATTGTAACGTATTTATATAGGCCTACAGTGTATTTCTTTATAAACAACATTCTTTGTAAATACTTCATCGGAGTTTGTTTTAACAATCTCCTTTGATCTTTGTTAGGTAATTAAATAATGTCT
Source organism: Neoaliturus tenellus (assembly GCA_030545055.2). Lineage (NCBI taxonomy): Eukaryota > Metazoa > Arthropoda > Insecta > Hemiptera > Cicadellidae > Neoaliturus > Neoaliturus tenellus. The sequence continues at coordinate 256,848,183 of CM061533.1, read as the reverse complement.
TAGTTAATGTTTTAAAAAGTTTTAATTAATGTCTTCAAGTTAAACTATTCATTTTGCACAAATTGCTACTATGCATTTTATATAAAACACTGATAGCCTAAAAGATAGACAAAACTTGCCAACAATAATAAGTACATCGTCACGATCCAATTTTTCTCTGCCAATATTATCGTAGTTGAGAATCTTCTCAGCCAAACCCCCAGGCCTAACACAACCCACTGAATCAAATGTCTTATTATAGTGGTTGTTTAAATGGAAAGCTAAATTACGTCCATGGCTACCAGCACATAAGAGTATCTTTTGCTTCTTAGTATTGTTTATTATGACTACATTGCTACCTTTACACTTTTTGACCTTAATAATATTAACACTAGAGATTATTTTTGCATTAAAACCTGAAGACTATACATCTCCAAGAAAACCAGTTTGCACCACACCGTCTGATCTGACATCTTCCGAATTGTCTTGATCACCTGAAAGGGGTTTTTGTTAAGAAACTAGGTGCAGCTCTTGTCACGTCACCATCATGAATATTTGATTGTTATGATGAGAGATTGCAGTTACTCTCTGCCATTTATTAGCTGAGGAAAGGTTTTTAGGTATATAATTTTTACTTTCTCCCCCTATACAAAATATTTGGGGTATGGCCTCATCGAGAACAAAGCAAGTATTTAAATTACAGAAATCTGCATTAAGAACAATATTTAAATTAAGCAAAAAAGAATCATGCAAAGAGATATTTAAAAATTATGATCTGATGACATATTATTCTTTATATATATATGAAACATTAAATTTTGTAAAAAATAACCTGGATAAATTCGACATAAATAAACAAAGAAAATTCATGAATTATAATTTAAGAAGAGAAAACAAATTATCTTCAAGTTTTCACAGGACAACTTTTTTTGAAAAACATTTATTTTACAATGGAAGAAAACTTTATAATCACTTACCAAACTATATTAAAAATTTGGAAAATAAAGACTTCAAGAGGGAATTAAAATCACTGTTAACGGAAGTTCCAATATACTCAATTGAAGAATTTTATAAGAAAAATTATAATTCTAAAAACAAAATTAATTATAAGAATTATTGAATATTTTTGTAATGTCGATGCAATTTATATTGTCAAGACAAATAAATATTATTATTATTATTATTATTACAATAGTATATGGAGAAAGTATTGTTTTCGTAAAAGTATTCGGATTAGTTTGATGATGTATATGTCCATTTTGGAGCCCCCTTCCCCCTGTAAATGTGTATATGGAGAAAGTATTGGTTTCGTAAAAGTATTCGGATTAGTTTGATGATGTATATGTCCATTTTGGAGCCCCCTTCCCCCTGTAAATGTGTATATGGAGAAAGTATTGGTTTCGTAAAAGTATTCGGATTAGTTTGATGATGTATATGTCCATTTTGGAGCCCCCTTCCCCCTGTAAATGTGTATATGGAGAAAGTATTGGTTTCGTAAAAGTATTCGGATTAGTTTGATGATGTATATGTCCATTTTGGAGCCCCCTTCCCCCTGTAAATGTGTATATGGAGAAAGTATTGGTTTCGTAAAAGTATTCGGATTAGTTTGATGATGTATATGTCCATTTTGGAGCCCCCTTCCCCCTGTAAATGTGTATATGGAGAAAGTATTGGTTTCGTAAAAGTATTCGGATTAGTTTGATGATGTATATGTCCATTTTGGAGCCCCCTTCCCCCTGTAAATGTGTATATGGAGAAAGTATTGGTTTCGTAAAAGTATTCGGATTAGTTTGATGATGTATATGTCCATTTTGGAGCCCCCTTCCCCCTGTAAATGTGTATATGGAGAAAGTATTGGTTTCGTAAAAGTGTTCGGATTAGTTTGATGATGTATATGTCCATTTTGGAGCCCCCTTCCCCCTGTAAATGTGTATATGGAGAAAGTATTGGTTTCGTAAAAGTATTCGGATTAGTTTGATGATGTATATGTCCATTTTGGAGCCCCCTTCCCCCTGTAAATGTGTATATGGAGAAAGTATTGGTTTCGTAAAAGTATTCGGATTAGTTTGATGATGTATATGTCCATTTTGGAGCCCCCTTCCCCCTGTAAATGTGTATATGGAGAAAGTATTGTTTTCGTAAAAGTATTCGGATTAGTTTGATGATGTATATGTCCATTTTGGAGCCCCCTTCCCCCTGTAAATGTGTATATGGAGAAAGTATTGTTTTCGTAAAAGTATTCGGATTAGTTTGATGATGTATATGTCCATTTTGGAGCCCCCTTCCCCCTGTAAATGTGTATATGGAGAAAGTATTGTTTTCGTAAAAGTATTCGGATTAGTTTGATGATGTATATGTCCATTTTGGAGCCCCCTTCCCCCTGTAAATGTGTATATGGAGAAAGTATTGGTTTCGTAAAAGTATTCGGATTAGTTTGATGATGTATATGTCCATTTTGGAGCCCCCTTCCCCCTGTAAATGTGTATATGGAGAAAGTATTGGTTTCGTAAAAGTATTCGGATTAGTTTGATGATGTATATGTCCATTTTGGAGCCCCCTTCCCCCTGTAAATGTGTATATGGAGAAAGTATTGGTTTCATAAAAATTTTCGAATTTGAGTTGTTAGCAGGTCTGCTGCAATGGGGGTAATTTCATAAATGTTACTTGCAAATTACAGTACTTTTATTTAAAATGCTTTAATTAAAACAACAGTTTGGTAACTGATTAAACGTATAGGAGATTTATCATCAAAATATATGTTCCTGTTTATGCGACTGGTGACCGCAATCCTCTTACTTCTCAAGCGCATAACTTTGGCTTACCTTCAAACACCACCGAGCGCGTTATATATTTATCCTGCTTAAATAGATTGCACTTTTAAAGGTCCCAATTTAGAAAAACATTTATAAAACAAATCTTAAAGGTCTTTAATATATTTATATATTGAAATTTAGAAATTTAAAGTCGTAAAAATAACCACGTATATTTATTTAGTAAGTTTTAAATTATGTGTACCAAATTACGGTGATCCTTTTTTGAAAGGAAGCGTATTTTAGTAATTTTACTAGAACGGATAGATCCCCAAAATTATACGTTTGTGAAAAATGAGTGTAAATCGAAATAATATAGTATGGAAAGTAGTTCAAACCACAAATGATAGTTAAATGCATGGTTGATATTTTTCGTCATTAAATGTGATTGTGTCAATGCAACGTGGACCGCAATTCTCCAAATGAACCATAGTGCCACAGTGGAATGTGAGTGTAATTGTTCTCTTTACTGTTGTGCGGCCACAAGCTAACGAAGGCAATTACATGTTACTTGTGCTTAAAAAACCAATTGAGATCTGTTTATATGTCTGGCGATTAGTTGCGCTACAGTGGTGGGACTATTTTTTTATATACCGTATTAAATTTAGATTTTAATAACTTTGTTCATTTATGAGGGGGTAAACATTTCCTAAATTAAACATATATTAACTTTTATGTTTCTCTTCCTTTTAATTTTCCTCCCTAAACTACAGTATATGGAAAAAGAATTGTTTTCATCAAAATTGTCAAATTTGTGTTGTTGGTTGATTTATCAATTTTGGTTACCCCTGAGTCAGAAAACAGTTGTTTTCAGAGTAATGTCTCTCTGTGTGTGTGTAAGAGTGTGTTTGTGTGTTTGGTTGTTAACAGAGCTAAAGAATGCCACAATGGACAGACTTTGATGACATTTTGTTATGTATATCCAAATCCACTATAATTCAAGAAATTTTTTTTAATTTAAGTTTTTGACGGGAATTTACTCTCAAAAGCCCCCCTAAAAACATGAAAAACCAAAATTTCTCAAAAACGGTTCTAATGATCTTGATCCATATTTTTTTATTTACTGAATAAATGTCCAATTAAAATGACACCACCTGCATCTTTGAAAAAAAACCTCCTGTTCAAAAGCTGTAAAGCTTAAAGTGTGTTTAAAAAAAATTTTATAGAAACAAAACAAAAACAATTAACTTGAAATAAATTTTACTTATCACTATTAAATGGAGCTCATAAAACTAAAAATCCAGTACTTAAAAATTATTGCTCCATGTCATATGGTTGAGAAGAAAATTCCTTTTTTTGTTTAGTGGTAAATGCAGTACTTTGTTAAAAGTCACAGAGCCAAATTCATGATGCTCAGCTCGTAGCTATCCGACTGAGCCATCAAGACATTATTATTATTAGGAGAAATTATGTGTCAGATATATGATACTGTTTATTTTCCTTTGTTGAAACTGTTTATTGTCTACTGTTGTTTGGTTGTTTGTTATTTAAATCTTGGCTGTACAAATTACATACAGGAGTGGTCTGGCGAGTCTCGGTTGCTGAAATATGTTCAGGGTGCCCTGAACTGACACCTCAGCCCTCAACCCCCCCCCCCCCAAACCCACAATAACCAGAATTAGTCTATTTGCTTATATGCATCTACAAGCAATGTTCACTGTTGAATCATAATCTCAATAATCATGAAGTTATTCAACATAAATTTTGGTGAATGGTAAAATTTACTCCTCCAACCTCAGATGGTTTTATATTTACATAATAATTTGAAAAAAAAAAAAAAAAAAAACACAGACTAAATATAAAAATCTAAATCATCAAAAAAATACAATTTATTTTGACACTTTACACATTAAAGTTCATACACTTCCATTGGTTTAGATACATGTAAATATATGTTCAAAACACTAACCCAACCAGTTTTTTTATACTAAGCTATGTGCCTCATTGTCAGTTTGTTCTAGAACTTTGTCATAATAATGAAATGTTAACAGATTATATGGTAAAACACATTATTTATGGGTTTTTATTCATATTACTTTCTTTTCATGCACAAATTTACTCATTCTTTGTTAACAAGGAAAAACTACTAGTTGTAAAATTTTTTTGTGAATTTTATTCGTTTTTCAAAGTCCACAATTTAATTTACTTAGACATATAATTTTATTTGAGTATAATTACTCATCCACAATATATGGTGCTGATATACATAATAAGATTTATAGATAAATCAAATACATTAGCGAGATCTTAAACAAAACCTTAAACCATCCTTATTCCTCCTTCAACGTTAAAGTTTTCTCATTTTAAAGAGTTATGTGCTGCAAAACCCCTTTCAAACGCCTGTTGCTGTTAGATTTATGTTATGTTCAGATATACACAGCTGCAGGCAATTTGTTGGTTAACTTTTATTGCTTTTTCATTTGTTCTATACCCCAAGATTTAACAGAATCCTTTAATAAATCGTAGGTAAATAATTTTAGTTCACTTTAAGTAGTAAATCTCTTCATTTTTAAACATATTTTAGTGTTTAATATATTTAGTTTTATAATTACCGTGTTAAAGACTGACAATTCAGGGAATTTACAAGAGGGCTGATTATGTAGTTTTATTATGTGGTTTTAATTACGGTATTTTTCAAATTGTGCTACTGGTTTTGGGTACCATAGGGTTCTCTTTAGTAGTTTCTATTCACCTCTTGAAGGCAAAAATGTTTATAAAAAATAAGCAAACGATGTTATTCCTAAAAAAAATTGGCATTGGAAACATATTTTGTATTTTTAGCGAATTTCCCTATAGGGAATACGCTATTACGATAGTAGCCATGGTAAGACCTAAGCCCGGGACCATGTTACTTTTTCATTTTGAGGTCCCCAGAGGCCAAAAATACCGTTCGTTCATTTTCATATATATATGTATATATCTATATATCTATAAATCTATATATCTATATATATATATATATGTGTCCGTGGTACTGATAACTTTTGACAGCGACCTCCGATTTTGATGAAATTTGGTATGAAGGTGTAAGACCGGATCTATTTTCATGAGTTCGCGAACCAGCATGATCGGGTTATGGGAACGGGGTTTTATGGGGTTTCAAAGGGGTAAAAAATGGGTTTTTGGCATTTTTGGACCTTAATTTTTAAAATTCAACAATTTTAACTAAAACCATTTAAAAGAGCTTAAGAAAACAAACAATTTAGTATTTTGAATTTTTAACTTGGCTTAACAGGTTACTGAGAAAAGCTAAAAATAGGTTTCCAATGTTAATCTTATGGGAAATCAACAAAACCCTGTATCTCGCTTATTTATTGGAATAACTTGATAAAATTTGGTACGTACATTCACTAGGTAGGGTTTAACTGATATTTGCTAACAACATCCATATTGCGACAAACCTACATACTCACCCCCATGGGGTTTATGGGGAAAATTTAAAAGTGTCAAATATTGATACAATGATATTTACCTTATCTATTACATTTTCTAACAAAACTAACATTTTATAACAACATCCAATGGCAGCAAACCTACATACTCATTCCTATGGTGTTTAATGGGGAAAATAAAAAATCTCAAGATCCTTTGGAAATTCGCTGAGTACGCAGGTCTGCTGCGACGGGGGTATTTATATAAATAAATAACCCTTAATTTATTTGGAGATTTTGTATGGGTTTAGTTGAAACTGTCAATGTATATAAGAATAAGTAATTGAAAAAGAAAATCTTTGAGACCGGATTTCTAGAAGCCTCTAAAACTAAGTTCTCGTGGTCTAAACATTTTTGGTTTTGCAAAATCAGTCAAATAATAAATGTAATTAAATTATACACCAAATTACTGTAATAGGTTTTGTTCAAAAATTAAAATTAATTTTGATAAAAAGCAAGAATATCGCACCAATCATTTTTTTTTTTAATGTCTACTACACTAGTCAGTTGTATTAAAATATTTTAATAAATAAAAAATGAGCAAACTATAAATCTTAAGCAGAATTTTCACTAAACACAATGAAGCACAAAACATGTTCATGGCTGTGTTTTCAAAATAGTCACTTTTTAAACAAACAAGTTGTAAAAAAAGTTACCATTGTACATCTGTGACAAAAACCAATGTGACATATAACTCATGCGCTGAGTTGTGTGGGGACACTATCAGCCGGTCTGGCCTGAATGCATTTGTGGTGTACGTTAAATTTCTCATCCCCCATAGGGATTAACACTGCGAAACTCATTGTTCAACCGTTAATTTATCGACCTTTGTTTATTTTGTTTAGCAGTTTTTTACTAACTTTCAACACAAACATGTGAGTTTTAATTGGTCACTCAGTGTGTAGTTTTTCCTCCTGTGATATACTTTATACATTAGCTTTCAAAATAATGATATAGGATATAATAGGTAGGACAAATAATATACTAATTTTGTCAATAAAGTTTTAGAAATAGTTAAAAGCTCGGGAAATGTAAAGATTATACATATTATATCCTTTTAGTTAAATAGGATATGCGTCATTGCCTTTTAAAAGAGGATACAGTAAAAACAACACTACAGAGATAAATTTTCCAGTCCGAAAATCACATGATCCTTCTGCCTGTATCCTTGCTCTGTGAGATTTCATGCTAACATCGTTAGGAATTAAAAAGTAAAATAAAGGATTTTCGTTTTAATTTACTTTAATGTAACAGACTAGTTTGTTTTACATATATATTTTTAGTTTAATTAATTATTTTACGTGGTTGAGACTTACAGTTATATACATAAGGTTAATACAATAAAGTTTATCATTTTATTATGGGAGTATGTTCACAAATAGAAATACACTCCTTCCGCTCCTATTTATATTGATTGGGTTAATTGATTCTGAAACAGGTAAAATAATGTTCCAATGTGGCTAATAATAGGGTAAAGAAATAACAACAATGGAGATGTGAACACATTATTTATGTATGGTGTGACACGCAATATGTTTGCTGTTGAACTGTAAGCAATTGACTAAAATTTAATATTGAAAAAGTGCAACCATTAATTAAGGAAAAATAAATTAAACATACAGTTATGGTACCAAAAATTATTAAACGACAATATATTCACCAGAGTTAGCTCAGTAAATAATGCCTGTACGAAATGTTCGAGAGCAACTGGCAAGATCAAAATGGCTACAAAATGTTTGATCGATTTGTTGAAACATGACGGTTGTTTTTAGATAATAATCGCTGTGATTATCGGCCTCGCACGGAAGAAGTTTTTATACTCCTGGAACACCGTCGGTTAATCCGACGGGCGGTTGAATCGAGGTCGGTTATTAGAGCTTGCACTTTCAATTATTAAAATCAATTATTAAAAACTAGTATATGTGTTGCTCGAAATCGAGCAATTTATTTTAATACAATACAAATGTTACTTTTATCTCTAAATTAATGACATCCGACCAATCCAATATTGTGAGCATCTGTAATCACCAAAACAACACGTATTTACAGCTGATAATTAACACATGTTTAAAATGCTTTATTCAATTCCAATGTTTTTTAAATGGGAAATTTTGAGATTTCAATGGTGGATAGCGCCTTTATTTTCAGTCCGATTCTCATCAATTTTTGGCGGAAACAACTACAGACCAAGCCCTATACAACGACACCAAAAACTTGAAAATCGGTTGAAGATTATAGGAGGAGTTCTCAAGACAAAAAACCCCTTAGCGTATTAAATAAGTATAGACTAGAGATCGCCTCCTGATCGAAATTCGATCAAAATTTCAGTTGATCTGGACCCAAGAAGCATAAAAACATTTTAGAATTAAAACATCTCTATTTTCCTAATTTTCTAGCAGTTTTTTTTACAACCGCTGTCTAATGGTTCATTTAATTCTCCTTTCTCCATAAGATTAACATTGGAACTTTGAAAGCCTGTGGGCCGTGGGGCGTAACCCTGGAGTCCGATGTGAATTAAAATGTGATTCTGCTCATCTACAGGACTATACCTTTCTAACGGTATGCACGGATTTCTCCTACAATGTACACGAGCTGAGAAAAAAGGAGGAAATGAAACATGCTTGCGTATTAATATATAGATAGATAATCAATTATTAAAATCAAATCAATTAATTATTAAAAATAAACAATCATTGTTAGCAGTAAACTTATTTTCAATTGATAATACTTTGTGACACTATTTGAACGCAAATCCTTTGGCCAGCTTGCAATACAAGTTGGTTCACATATCCAGCGAGCATACGTTGAATCTGCATAATACATTCAAGCAATGAGTGTTTATAAATGAATCAACTCGGAAACCCCGTTGAAATTAAATCAGAAAGCCAGTGGAGGACGGAGCCTGGCAAATTAGTGAGGAGTGAGCTGCACGTGTGAGCGGACAGGTCCACCAACAGAACACGTAACATACCGGTGTGTGGCGGAATTTATGAAAACATCATTTCGGAATGTAGTGGAACAGATTTGCTTAGCCTTTGGAATTTGTAAAATACGTTTCAGAACTACGGTGTGTGGTAACTTGTATAAAAATCGTGAAACAAGTTTTAATTTACGTAACTGTTTATCGTATGACTCACCTTTCAATCATACGTACCATAGAGTGTGACGGTTAAAAAAGTATCAAAGTATTTAGTGTTCATATTCAGCGTGGATCTTTGTCACGACAATGTTCATTTTCAAAGTTCAAAGACTTTTTTTCTTTTAATATGACTGTTTTCTTCAAATTGCTGCCATTTTTTTTTTTTACTTTTAAGGGAAAATGTCACAAAAAGTAAATTTTTATAAAACTTAAAAAACCTAAGACATTATTTTATAAACTATGTTCTTGAGTTTTGTTTAAGTAAAAATATTCTAAATTTATAATTTTTAAATTTGTTTATTTTAAAATGTCGTCCTTATATCCATACCCAGAAAATGCATATTGTGTTTATGGAAAAGAGTTAACTGGAAAGAAAACTTTTACTGACCATTGAACCTAATTAAAACCTGTAAATTTTACAGACGTAAAACTGACAAGGCTTTTATAACTACATTGATAATACATTTTCAAATTAGTTCATCAAACAAAGCTTGGTCCTTAAGGTTGCTGAAATAAACAGAAAAGGCATTACAAACAAATTGCAGGGGGTTGATAGTTTACGAGTTTATTTTCAATGGCCTCTCTTATTGGGAGAGACTCTCCCAGGGGTAGCGACTTATTGGAATTGATATCATACCTTATGGTTATTTTTCGATTTGAGATTTCGAAGTGACCAAAACATGATTCATAGTAAAGCGTTTATTTCACAAATAGTACCAGGTTAACCGAGCCTTGCTCAAGTATGTTACTTTTTAATTCACTTTTGTTATAGTGTCAAGGTATAGTTGGGAGATGACTTGTTGGCTAGTGAAGGGGAAGGTGCCCCCACCACTATCAGCTGTTTAATAGCATTGAAATATTAGAAAACATTAAAAAATGACCAATAGGTTGGCTAGAAATCACTAAGGTGGGGGTAACCTCCCCTCAATTACTTTTTCCCTAGCTGGCCAACAAGTCATCTCCCAACTAATCAAGCTATTAAATCTACACCAGATTCTTCACAGATAACAGCTGTTAAAAACTGCTTAAAATTATAGTTCCTTTATTTTTGTTTAATTTTAGTTGTTATTTCGTAACCGGATTGAGGCTGTTTTTAGACTTATTGTTGAGCCAAAACACTCTTAAATGCAAAGTTTAAGCAAAATCTACCCGCTAGATTCAGAGATCGTGGAACACACATCCCTTTAGACATTGCTCGTATTATAGTATAGGATTATCAACCATAATTTAAAATTATTGTAATGATATCTGATATTACAAACTCATCACCGCCATCGCAACAGGGAATTCCAACAAAGAGCGATCCGCCCTTCTGGGATCAGCTTATCTGCGACCCCCTGAAACATTCAACAAATCCCCTCTTTCCCTTTCATGTTCCATTTTGTTATCTTTCCTAATTTACGTCTATTTAAACTAGATATAATCATATAAATAGTTTATTGTCTTGTTTTTGCAGGCATAAAGTACTGATTTTTTTTATTGTGTGATGAATTAAATTAGAAACTACACTAATTTAAAATTTGAACATTTTGGTTGATTTGGGCCTGTGAACAAAGATAAAATGAATATGTAAAGTATTAACTTTCTAGTTGAATACCCTCAATCAGTATTATTGAATTTTATTATAATAAATTCCTAACATCCTGTATAGTTACAATAGAGGTTAAAGGGCATGCACAACCTTAAACTATACAACCTAAAAAAGTTATTAGTAATAAAAATAAACATTATTTATAGCCGATAAATCTATAGCTTAGAAAAAATATAGTTTTTACATTTGCTACACGAAATTATACATAAACAACAAACCACCAAATAAACCTAAATTGTAACAAAATAATAGGCCTATACTTTATAATATAAAAGATACAACACAATAATAAAATTCTACTATTTGATGAGAATTAATTTTAGTATTAGACTACTGTAATAAAGACAGATAGCGCAAAATTTCTATCGTAAATATAAATAATTGGTTTAAAATCGTATTGTAATCTGTTTTAATTTTTTTATACATATGAAATTAAACAATTTTAACTTACAAACCCACGAATAGAGAATATAATTTCTATATTAATATATGGTACTGTATAAGTCTACACTGCAAAAATTATTATGTCCCTTAACGACTATTTAGACTAATTATTTCGTGAAGAACTCTAAAGACACAATATGGCTATTTTGCTGATGACAACAGTATCTAGACTATCAATACACAACACATAGATATACGATTTTCATAAAGTAGTCTATACACATAACTAAATAGTACAAATCGTATGGAACAAAAATATAATAGGCTATAAAAATACTTGATTAAAAAATTTTCTGATGGCTTTTGCAATTAGAGTTTATTGCCTTAAAACTATCAGTTGTGTTGTTTGTTTGGAAATAAAATGAAAATATTCTTTATTTTAAAATGAAATACACACTTGTGTAATAAATGCCATGGATATAGATATTTTACTTTTTTAGATATTTTATTTTTTTGTTTGACTTCGAAGAATTATAATTATATAAGTAATCATTTTATTGAACTTAATGAATGTTAATTGATAATATTTCTACTCAGTCCAATTTGGCGTTTTACTGAACCATTTTTGTCAAGCCGAATGACATTACAAATGAGAGGAAAGTGTGCACCGACAACGTTTGGGCTTGTTTGCTATCGTAGCCTTTGAGTTCCCTAATTAAGAAACAAGATTACAAAAAACAACACCGTCCAGTCCTTTACTGCCTGTAGAAATGGATGCTTAAATTTTACACTTCCTACCTGTAAAGGTAATATTAACAAACATAAAAAAACAACAACTGAGAACATGAACTGTATTTTTTCGAGGCACAAATTTGGTTTATCTATGATTCCTATTCTAAATATAAAACAGCGCGGATGGTCACAAATATGATATCACTCGGTCAGCGAATGAAAGTGGGATGGTTAAATTTTTATATAGCCATATAGTATGGTGTAAGTGAAAGAAATCTAGTATATGGCGAGCTTAGGTAGAGAGGTACGAAGGTGTTGAAGAAAGTTAAAGAAAGGAAATAAAAAAATTGATAAATATAAAAAAGAGAAAAAACTGCCCCAATAGTAGAAAACATGCTCAATTCTGTCTAGTTATAAGGCGTTTTAGGTGAGTACGGTAATTGAATATTGTTGATAGATTTTAATTTTTTTAATTTGTAGGCCACTTGGAAATATTTATTTCGTCAATATTGACCTAAATAAAATAAAAGTATTCACCATTTTATTAGTTAACTTACATTTTTCACCACACGTACAACACGTATTTTTAATGGCAGTTTTTAACAACATATTTAACTGTAGTAATCAACATTAAAACTTGAAAAACAGACAAAAACGATTAAACCGCCAATAAAATTAATTTAATTGCAGCTGCTCTGCCAAAGTGATTTTGAATATGAGTTTTGAACCACCAATCTTCGAACGCGACCGCCGAACTCACCATGATTGCATTGTAACTACAACTGAACCCTCCATGTAACGACCAAATTTACTCGGCGAATGTGTAGCGTTTGAAACAATTCAATTATTCCAAAATTATAACATAAAAAAATATCTTCTATAGATTACATTTTCCCGTGGAATCTTATATATTTAAATTATTTAATAAATATTATTGCAGTTTGATTGAAGAGTTATTCATGAACCTTTTTTGAGTAAAATATAATTATAATGTGGCATGCAAAACCGGATTCTTCAATCAGTTCTATTTTATTTTTCAAGTCACCTAATTTATTTTACTGTTATAAGATTGACTTTAGATCCTATACTATAATACGAGCAATGTCTGAAGGGATGTGTGTTCCACGATCTCGAAATCTAGCGGTTAGATTTTGCTTAAACTTTACATTTAAAAGTGTTTTGGCCCAAAAGTAAGTTTAGAAACAATCTCAATCCCAGGAAAAATCAAATTTGATCTAAATCTAAGTTTAAAAATGTAATTTTCAACATTGGTCTTATGGGTTGCTATTTTGGTAACAAAATAACAACTAAATGTAAACAAAAATAAAGGAACATTAATGTTAAGCAGACTTTTTGAAACAGCTGTTAACTGTGAAGAGGTATTAGTTGGTTGTTGGTGGAAATATTAAAATTGAATCAAAATTAACGAGCAAGGCTCGGTTAACCTGGTACTAGTCAATTTAATAGAGTAGTTACATTTATTACTATTAGTAGGTATCTTATTGGGATTGGATAATTTCTGTATTTTTAAACCAAACATGCATAAAAAACCACTAAGATAGGCTATTTACATTTTATCGGAATGGGATTTTGGATTTAAAGTTTGACCTTAAAACAAGATTACTCACATTTATTTCATTATTGGTTTTTAAGCAACGCAGTGAAACAGTTGAACAGTCTCAACGCAGCGTTTACGCCACAATCACGTAGATGTGAAATTGCCCGAGAGGGTTCCCATCCCGATTGCGCGGATTTGATTACAAACAGGTCTACGTGAATGGTAAACCACATGCAAGTTGTTGTTGCCACAAATATGTTACAAATGTATTGTATAAGTCTTGAGCATCCAAGCAAGCGAGCTGTGGTGATGCTAAAGACCTCTCAATCTCTAGGAGGTAGACGTACACAGAAATTTAAAATTTCTGCTACGTACAGCATGATCAATGATCAATATCTATCGAATATGGTTACAATAATCAAATATGGTTACAATAATCAATATCTATCGATACTGCAAGTACATTAAAACATAATAATAAATCTACTCTGAGGGACCTGTTTCATAAAAAGATATAAGCTTGTAATACAAGTATTTACCTGATATTATCAAATTATAATACTAGTATTGTGTTTCATAAAAATATAAGCTTATAAAAAAGTTATAAGTTTACTGCTCCAAAATACCAGTTATGATACTAGTGTTTACTCAAATGTTGTTTCAAAAACAAAAGAAACTAATATTATAACCCAAAAATTTAGGGTAATATATTATAAGCCTTTTCTGACTCATAGAATTTTTACTTGTGTCGTGTATCTATTATTAAGCTGTGGTAAAATATAAATCCTATACTCTTATACGAGCAATGTTTGCTTGTTTGCTTGTTTGCTTGCTTGCACAATTATCTCAAAAACGGCTCCGACGATTTCCTTCAAATTTTGGAATAAACTTAGTTTTACCTTAAAAATACGATTGAGATGGGTCTCGCCCCCAGGGAAAATCTAATTTTGCTAAAAATTAAAGTTTAAAATTACAAAATTTTAACATTGGGCTTATGGGTTGCCATGTTGGCAACGAATTAACAACATATAAACAAGAAGTACATTCAGAACTTCAAAAAGAAATGTAACAGCTGTTTATGTACTGCATATTAAATGTCAATAAAGTTTATTCTGATATTTAAATTTACTAATATTTCACCGAGCAACGCTCGGTCCTCCTGGTACTATATAAATAATTTTATCAAAATAGAGATGCAATCAAGCGGATCAAGTGATGAATAAGACATAGTGGTGGTTAGAAGACCAAGAATATTTAAACAGAATACTGAATATTGAAAACAGAATATTGAATTGAAGTAAGAAATCTGAGGATTTCTTACTTCCAAATTCAAGAAACTTATGAGTTTAATGAAAGGTTTAGGTTAAGATAGGAACCATGCATTAACACCCAAAGAACAATTACAAATTGCACTTCATTGGTTTGGTAGTGGTGTACAATACCATTGCATAGCAGATATGCAAAGCGTGTCGAAAGGGACAGTTTTCCGCGTCTTAAAAAATGTTGTACATGCAATTAATGAAAACTTATTGATTGACACTGTTCGCTGGGCAGAAGATGTAGGAGAAACAATCAATGCATTCAGTAATATCGCTGGCATGCCTCTCACATGTAGTGTAGTTGATTGGACTTTAATAAAAATAGATGCTCCTTCAATCAACGAACCAATTTTAGTTGACAGAAAGGGACATCATTCCATAAACGTCTTGCTAATTTGTGGACCTAACATGGAGTTTTACTACGTTACTGCAAACTCGCCCGGTAGTGTTAGCGATGCTCGTGTTCTAAGAAATAGTTTCATAAGTGACAGAATACTCGTTTCCTTAGAGCACTCATGAAAACTCGAAGGGTAGTTGAATGTGCAATCGGTAAGTTAAAGGAAAAGTTTCCTTGTCTTAACTAATTAACCCTGTCTATGCATGCAACATAATCAAATGTTCAGTCGCTCATTCTAATTTGGCAATGATGGAGGCATTTGTCATTAATAACGCCGAGGACGATGATCATGTAGTTGAGGGGGTAGACGAGTATGCGGAAGAGGCGGAAGAAAAATTGCTCTTTTTCTACAACCACCTCCAAAATTAGCTGCATGGCTAAGACATGTTGCTAAAACAAGTAAAATAATGCAACAGCTGACTTATAACTTATATTATCAGTGTAAATATTTTACTAGTTTTTAAATCTTTTTATGAAACAGAAAATTACAAACTTATAAAATAAAATTGTATAAGCTTATATTACTAGCTTATAATATTGGTACTTTTATGAAACAGGCCCCTGATGGCTTCAATAATACAAGTTCAAGCTAAATGTTTTGTAACAAAATGTTCCACACTCTCTCATTCTTGCCTTTTTTGTTGTGGGAATCGACTTGAGATGAGAGGTCCAAATTGTAAGGAACTAAAAAGAGCGTGACTGACGACGTGGAAAGAGAAATGGCAGAATTAGAAAAACAACTGAATAAATAAACATTTGAAAATCGATGAATGTTTGAAAATACTTCATTGAGGCGAACATTATGACCTCATGGTCCTTTCTTACAGTTAACCTCTTAACTCAAAAGAACATAACTTAAAATTTAACATAGTATACAAATTCTAAAAAAATATGAAAATCTTAACAGTGAAAATGTAAATAATGCCTAAGTTGTGGAGTAGGCATCTTAATGTAAATCACCAATAAATGACAAACTTTTTATCTCTTAGTCCAGTTATGCAGGATGCTATACTTATAACACTCTTCACCAAGGATAGAGATTCTTTTTCGGGATCAATGAAAGCCCTGTGGCCTGTATCCTTCCCAACTGAGCGTCTTTCGTGGCTCGGTCCAGAGTTCAGCAAACCCGGACTATTAGGACTGAACTGTATCCGGGTTTATGAAAATTCTGGGCGATCCGAAAATGAGTAAGCATAAGAAAAACTATAAATTGATAATGTTATTCATTTATACAAAATATTAATTCATTGTAAATTTACATTTTGCAAACACAAAAAAAATCAAATTTCATCTATTATAATAAACTTAAAGAAAAACCAAAACACCACATCGTGTTCCAGCTGATTCCATAGCGCTTAGCTCCTTACTGCAATTGATTATTGCTCTGGCAGACTGACCGAGCTATCGAAGTTCGGGTTCGAAGGAAGGTAGGAAGGCAGGAAGGTTTGCACAAGAGTTTTATTGGTTGACGTTACTAATTTCAAAATTAGGCTTCATTAGTCTCCTAAATGAGTAGTATTTCTAACAACGAAATAAAAGGCTTACGAAGTAAAAAGTGTTGCAATAAAAATGCCAATTACATTTTCTAGAAGAATATGAAGATTTTATATCACTGTGCTTTACTACCTCATGGGCCACACTTAAACTTTATCGACTAACAACTCGCTATAAACAAATTTTAAGTTTAACAATCTTAGAACTTGTATGCAAAATACAAAATAAAATAAGGGTGCACGTGTACATATTATTCATACACGTGTCCTATCTTTCGTACAACTGTATAAACGTGCGCATTCTTCAACATGGCATTACAAGATAATATCTTCTACAAACAGAAAACATAGACTAAAACTGCCATGTAATTCTTTCAGCTTAACTGTGGTTTGTTTAGGTTTTAGAGGAAGCGTCTTGTGGTGGGGACCAAGCACTCAAGGCTGAGTTCCCGACTGTCTTCACCAAGGCACGGTGTGAAATGTTCGGTTTGGTATTGTTTTGTAGTTTTCAGTTACTTATAGGTTCCGTTGGAGCGAGAGGTGGTTCAAATCTCCCAAATGTGGTTTTCATTCTTGCAGATGACATGGTAGGTTACTGAATTTCCTATAATAATCAATTAAAATGTTCACTTCTGCGTGATCCATAGTACAATATCAGCATTAATTTATCATAGTGTTTGGATTTTTTGTTTGCTGGAGTGTTGTTTTCAAATATAATGTAATTATATGTAATTTTATATTATGTGTTAAATCTTCTAACAAATCTAAAGAAAAAGGTTCTGCCACAGTTTTGAAAATGAAGTCATCGTCTCTTGATTGTGTATAATTGTAATTGCTAAATTAAACAACAACAAAAATCCATGTAAATTTTTAAATTGTATTTTCAAATAGCCTTAAAATTTCAAAAATTCTAGACCCAATCGAATTTTTTTAATGCATTTAATTAAAACCTCTTATTTTAAGTAATAGAAATTATAACGTTAAAAAAATTTCAAACACGTTTCGAACAGCATGCATCCTCAGTGGTCGGTCACTAATACTACAGTTTCTTAGCGTTACTGTTAAACAAAGATTTATTTTATGAAACAATGCTGTCAGATCGTATTTATTCACTTCTAGTGCATTACTAAGAACAAATATTACGCTGTTTTCTTTTTTTTCACTCTACAAATGAAATTTGAACTGGAGGAACTTAAGTGTAACACACTGTACTGCTGCAAAGTTTTGTTCGATTAATGCCTTGCAATCATAATATTTTTATGCTTGCAATACATAAAAAAAATTACTTAACGAAAGCTTTCAGTGTAATTTGTCTAGGGCACATTATAGGACTAAAATAGACATAGTGATATTGTAAGAGGTGCATCCTTCTATAAAATGGTAATATATTAAAGAAAGAGTAATAGATGGAAACCAATTATGGAAATGATATCTTACTCACTTTTATTTCCAGGGGTGGAACGACGTCAGTTTCCACGGGTCCGACCAGATCCCCACCCCCAACATTGACGCCCTCGCCTACAACGGGGTGATCCTCAACCGGCACTACACCCAGCATATGTGTACGCCATCTCGTGCCTCCATCATGACTGGCAAATACCCCATACACGTGGGTGGGTCTAAGGTCTCGCTGCTGAACATGCTTATCAGTTACTATTATCAGTTAATGTATTTCCACTTTTCAAATAGATTTACTTTAAAGAAATACTTAGATATATTAGGCCTAAATATCACTTATAGAATCTATAAACAACAAAATTTCAACTTTCCGGTTCACCTTTGTGTAAAGCGGCATCCAATGACTGAACAGAGCAGATGCGTGAAGCGGTCGCCTCTGGCAGTCACCTCATAAACCCTTCTATGTATAATATATAAGGTACTCCTTTTATATCTAGTTAGTGTAAACACGTTGTATTTTTCTTGCATAAGGTTTCTCGACCTTTGAGTGACTTCTAATGCCGCTTAAAGTTCTGTAAAGATCCAAAACAATTATTTTATTCCAAAGATTTTACATTCGTATAAAAGTTTCCTGCACACAAGTAAATTATCAATTAGAGGCATTAAAACCCATCGAGTATATTTTTATTGCATTTTCTTCTTCTCAGGTATTCATGATGCTCTCTCGGCATCTCAAAGAGTCGGTCTGCCCTTGACAGAGAAGATAATGCCACAATATTTCAAGGAGCTCGGCTACTCTACTCACCTGGTGGGCAAGTGGCACTTGGGGTTCTATCGGAAGGAGTTCACTCCATTGCAGAGAGGATACGACTCTCACTTCGGCTACTGGGCCGGGGCGATCAGCTACTACGACCACATTATAGAAAACACAGTAGGTACATCAATCAAAAAGTTCACTGTTCTTAGTAGAATCTGTAGCTTTTGTCAACTGATGTTTAAAATATACAAAAATTTAAGTTTGAATGACAATTTCTTCTACCTTCTTTTGCCCACATAAAGATGTCGGAGGGCAAAGGATAAGAATAAAAATGTCGTCGAAGGAAACAAAATCATCAGGCGCAATGGGAAATTCATAGTGTTCTTTGATCTTTCAACCAATTGAGCTGGATCATGTTATTTGGTCAATTTGGCTGTAATGTAATAGGCTACAGCGATAACATTAATATTTCCATTAAGAAAATTTCAATCACACTTGCAGCGCATTAAATTAAAAAAAAGTATTTATAACGTGTTACACATTTCAGCTATCACCAAAAACCAGGTTGAACTACAGTGGCCACGACCTGAGAAGGGATTATGACTCGGCTCACGACCTGGTGGGACAGTACGCCACCGACCTGTTCACCGACCACACCGTGAGGCTGATAGAGAACCACAACGCCGACAAGCCGATGTTCCTGGTGCTGGCTCACTTGGCCGTGCACGCCGGCAACCAGGGCAAGTGGCTGGAAGCGCCGCAGGACGAGATCAACAAGTTTAGATACATCAGCAACCCCAACAGGCGGACATACGCAGGTAAATGTTCACCAGCAACGTTGCCAGCTAGATAGAGAGCTGACAAGCCGATGTTCCTGGTGATGGCTCACTTGGCCGTTCATGCCGGCAACCAGGGCAAGTGGTTGGAGGAACCGCAGGACGAGATCAACAGTTTTGGCCAGCAACGCTACCAGGGTGATAGAGAGCTGAAAAGCCGATGTTCCTGATGCTGGCTCACTTGGCCGTGCACGCCGGCAACCAGGGCAAGTGGCTGGAGGCGCCGCAGGACGAGATCAACAAGTTTGGCTACATCAGCAACCCCAACAGGCGGACATACGCAGGTAAATGTTCACCAGAAACGTTGCCAGTTAGATAGAGAGCTGACAAGCCGATGTTCTTGATGCTAGATCACTTGGCCGTGCACGCCGGCAACCAGGGCAAGTGGCTGGAGGTGCTGCAAGACGAGATCAACAAGTTTGGCTACATCAGCAACCCCAACAGGCGGACACACGCAGGTAAATGTTGGCCAGCAACGCTTCCAGGGTGATAGAGAGCTAACAAGCCGATGTTCCTGGTGCTGGCTCACTTGGCCGTGCCCGCCGGAAACCAGGGCAAGTGGCTGGTCCAATCGTGGGTGCAACTGTGATATGGTTTTGTGGTCTTTAACCTCACCTAATTTTTTCTTGGGTCATGTGGCTATTTCAAGTTGTATGTACAAATAAAGAGAGTAAAAAAATCACATATACAGGATTGTAGTTATAGCCCATTGTCCTTGAAGATGCGGAACACTTTTTACTACCCACGTTGGAATAGCCCCACATGTAAGACATCAGACGTGCACTGGGTTGCTTTCCTGGCTTCTATGGTCAGCGAAAAGATGTTGGGCTGTAACATAAACTAGCTATTTTTGTCGTTGGTCCAGGGTGTTCTCCGCACTGATACAGCCCAAGAACCTGGCCAAATCGACATTGTCAAAAATGGTGCAAGCCCTGTTAATCAAATTTGTGCCCAGCCTGATGTAATGTGATAACCAAAAAAAAAAAAACGTCACGTTAGTGCATTACAAAGCGAAGAAGGTATTTTATTTGGATAGTCTACAATTCTTGTTTAAATTCGTATAGGATTCCTACAGAACAGATTTGTCACCCGAGATCGTAGAAAATATTTCCGCCTCTCCCAAGAATCGGCATACCTATTACTAGTCATTTTTCTATTTCACTGTTGATAAATATTAATCTTATCAATTTATTTATTGTCTATAGCCATGGTTTCAAAACTGGATGAGTCAGTGGGGGCTGTGGTAAGAGCACTTGACAGAAGAGGGATGCTGAGAAACACAATTCTTGTTTTCCTGTCAGACAACGGATCACCGAACATGGGGAATTACAACAACTGGGGATCCAATTTCCCTTTTAGGGGGGTAAGTATTGAATAATAGCATATATTAAAGGTGTTCAAATTCAAACTATATTATGATTTTAAATAGCTAACTCTACTAAAACAAGAGAAAATTGACATTCGTAATTGTGCTAGTTATGAATTCGACTTTATACCTTTAAGTAATGTCGAATGACAGAAGTTTCAGGTTAGGGCTTGATCTATTTCTATTAGACTAGTCAGAAACTTTTTATTGTAGGTTTATTTGAATGTTGAGGTTATGTTAAGTTATTTATTTAAATTATATAATGTAAATTTAACATTGTAATTCATATTGAGTTTCTATGCTAAAGTGATAAGGTACTGGAGAATTATTGAAATGTAGTAGCATATTCTTAGTATTAGGTATATTGTAGTTACTAAAGACTATTTTGTAGATAACAAAGGCTGAGAAAAGTTAGGAGCCTTTACGTAATGGTTCGAAACTGGACCCAGTGCCATAGGTTGTTTGGCTATAAATTAGTGACCCTGTCCAAAGAATCAGCTGATATTAGACAGCAACAAAGCTACACAAGAAATTACACTCATCGTATTCCTCTTAAATTACGTCCTGGCAATGTCGACGTCTTATGAAACTGATGAACTGATAAGTGATTGACACAGCACAAGTCCTCGCTGTGGGAGGGCGGAGTGCGGACGCCGTGTCTGGTATGGAGCCCGCTGATCGCTCAGCCGGCCAGGGTCAGCACGGCGCTGATGCACGTCTCCGACTGGCTCCCCACCCTGCTATCAGCAGTCACAGGTCCGTCGATATGTACAAATGCTACTAGGTAGCTGATGATTACACTTGTTATCTGCTTGTGTCACATACAAAGTGGCCGAGAGGTTCAATTAGGGCCTACTCTAACTTCCAGGACCTTGTGGGTCTTTGTAATTATTGATATGGGGGCGATGTGCAGTTGTTAAGTTAAAGGAAGGGGGTGGGTGTTAAAAGAAGCATCCCTTGCCACTATCAACCATCTAATACCTTCTGTTAAGAGCTCCTTCCCCGCGCTGTCAACAATATTCGTTTTTCATTTCAAATTGATCGTATTTTTTCTTCTGGTAGGTAATATATCGGATGTTTCATTGGCCGGGTTCACGTTCATCCACCGCAATGTGAACGTCAACAATCAAAATCCCGGTGGGTTCATAAGACGACAGCAAAATGACGTCACTAGGATCCACTGGGATTTATCACGTGACCATTGGAATTTGTCACGTGATTATCTACAGTTTGCGGTGGATGTGGAGGATGAACGTGAACCCTACCATTGTGGAGGAGGGTTTTTCTTGGCACTGTATGGGTACACGATCGAACAAATGCTGGAAAAACAATGGAAGAACTGATTAATGATTGCTGTGCGAATTGTATAGTGTTTGCTGTCCCATTGCACTTAATTGTTATGGGAAAGGAAGATGTTATCTACTCAGTCGGTTCTTGACTCCTTCCAAAGTGATAGGCTAACCACATGCATTGCAACCTGGGTTGGTGTGGAGACTACAACCGATAATTACCCTAATAAATCGACTAGAACATGGTCTTCTGGATTGGGAAACCTAGGTTCATCAATGCTAGGCAACATGTAAAACAATTAAAATTCTTTGTAGTAGCCCCTGAGCTGCTGGTAAATACTAAAATAGTACTTTATATACATTCCATGGAACAGCTAAAATTTTTATTGCTTTTTCACAACACGTATTACCCATAGTATTCATAAAAATTAAAATATGAATTTAAATGTGAAACAACTTAAAACATTAAATTACTTTGTCTTCCAGCAGTTGAGCGCAAGTATTTCAGGTAATGCTTCGACACTTAACGAGACTAACTGAAAAGGAAAGTGGGATGTTCAGTTATTCCATTTTTTCTGATAGGTTGATGTACCAACACAGTGAGAAACAAACGCTGTTGCACAGGAAAATTTTAGTGTCCACCATGTTGTCCAAAAAAGCAATACACTTTTTTTAGTGTACGTACACTAATGTACGTTTTTTAACGTACATCGTTGACGGCGTGCAGAAGGGGGACTCAACGAAGGAAACTTCTTATAACGCTTAATTTTACCGCTTCTTATCACCCCCGCATCAATGCTTACAAGGACCTACGACATACTGAAAGTTAGTGTATTGAGACACCTCTCTGTATAGTATATCCCCGGCCCAGCCTGGTAGCCAAAAGTCAATTAACTGAAAAATGTCACATTTTACTTTATGTATTACTTTATATGTTTCGATGACGTCACAGCACTAGGTGTATTTGCCGTCCGGTAGGTATTGCAAAAACGCGGGTAGCCTAATTTACTCGATTTTCAGGGATTTTTTTGGGGGGTGGGTAACAATTTGGGTATTTAAGGGATCAACAGGTATTTTATTAGATAGGAATCTATATATATAATACGTGATGCCCTTTTTTTGTTAACACTACTCCTCCCTTATTTCTGGACCAATTTTAAAGTTTGAGGTGTCAAAAGAATGGTCTCAGTTCGTAGTTTTGCAATAAGGTCTTAGATTTTTGATATTTTAATTCTGAAGCTCACGGGAAGCCCTCAAGTTTCATTTTTTGTCCATAAGATTAACATGGGGAGCAATTTGTATTGAATTGCAATATAAAACAGCTGTTGATTGTAAAACAGACAAACACATGTTAAAAGCTGAATACAAGCAATTGAACTACTGGTACTGAAATATCAACACAATTTCATACTTTAAACAAGAAGTGTCTTTTCACGTTTTTTGAAGTGTATTTTGTGAAGGTAGTTTGAACCTTTTCTCCAAATTTAGCGGGAAGATTTTCTTGCACATTTTATTTATGTGTATTTGGGCACAAAATAAGTTTAGTAACGTAACCCTAGAAAAATTCATGCAGGGCCTAAAAAAACAGTTTGGAAATTGAAATTTTTGACGTGGGTCTTATGGGTTGTCTGATTGGTATTTAAACAATAACGAAAGTTAACAAATATTAAAATAGAACACTAAATTTGTGTTCATGGGTTTTCAAACTCTGTAAATTATAAGGAAAAGGAATAGTTGGTTGTAGGTGTTATAACCTGTTTGTTTACTATTATATTATACAAAAATTTAATGCAGAATGATATATACACATATTAAAACTCATGTTTAAAAGAAACGACATTTAAATGTTTTTTACCTCCAGTGTAGAAAACAAGCTTATTTCAAATATTGTTTGTACAAAGAGAAATTCCAATAAAAAAATAAATACCACATCAAACCAAAATGGACCACACTATCAAATATGTAGATTCTCATTATTTTAGTGATTTCTTTATTTACATTTTGTAATAGCATGAAAAACTACGAATTATAGGGGCTTTAGTTCTTTTTTAATATTAATATGGACTCATTCACTATGTCGACAACTACCTCATAACAGCCGCAGTGAGTGTTGTTGCATAACTCATACAGGACCGGGGAGTTGTAATGAAATGTTGATTTTTATTCTGTTGTCATTTAAGTTTTATGTTTGATGAACTATGTAGATCCAACATCTGTGAATTTATTCTAGATTTTATAGGAGTGTTTAGACAGAGACCCTAAGACAAATCGGCAAAAGAACGACTACGTAATCTTAGCTAATTTGGAACTAAAAGAACAACCACCAAATCTCAACAGTGTCACATTAGCAAGTTACAGAATTAGTAATGAAGATCGATTGATGAAACACCATTATGTTTTATCTGATTTTCACTATAGTTTAATTTGTATTAAAAGTAACTCTGTCCATTACCATGGAGCAAGATTTAACACTGTATAATAAATGCAGCGCATTGCGCTGCACGGGCCCCCTAGTTACATTGAAATGACGTCATTTCAAGATCAGCTAGTCCACCTAGTATGCGAAATTTTTATTACAGTGTGGGTTGGGGGGGGGGGGGGGAGGTTCATTCCGGCCTGTTGTGTAGTTGGTCTTGCCAAAATAACTTATATTTTTTAGAGACGCACTTAAACTAGTTACTATAAGGTACATCACATTTATGGGCCTTTTTTGAATGTCCCCGCTTTTTAAAATAATTTTCTATTGAGTTCCCACATAATGGAAATGGGTAAGACACGATTAATAGTCAAGTGGGAAGTCATTTTATCGTGATCGTTATCAGTAAGATTATCTTTGGGTCCTTCACCTGCTTATCGTTAGGGTGATAAAAGGTTGCGCGCTCGGCTTACATATTTAGTCGTCATCATGTTTCTAGTTTATAATTTTATCCAGCAGTACATTTCTTAGACATGTTGAAGGCAATAGAAAATTGTTTAAAAATGCGGGGACATTCCAACCTAACCTAACCTAACCTAACCTAACCTAACCTAACTATCCTAACTGCCCCGCGGCTGGCGCGGCTCTCCCGGCGCGGCGGGTCAGCCGCGGGATAGCTGTGGGACGGCCTAGGTTAGGTTGGGTTAGGTTAGGTTAGGTTAGGTTAGATGTCTTAACTATTTCTATTATGTAGAAACTAAATAGAAAATTGTATAAAAATGCGGGTACATTCAAAAAAAGACCCACATTTATTCCCTTCTTACTTAGCTTTAAGAATTGCTGGAGCAGTTACTGATTTTTTCGCTTGGTAAAGATAAAATCTTATTCGAGTAACTAAAAGTAAAATATGTAAATATAAGGGAAGAAAAAGGTATATTTGTATTCTGAGTCGTTTTTTATTGTGCTTATCATAAGGAATAATATCCACGAATAATAAGAAAAGTCAAACTATAAAGATATTCATACAGATATTGAGATATGATTTTTTGCTTTATTAGGCTATAAAACATTAAAATAACAAGAATCTTCAATGTTCTATAACAGTTCAGACAAAATTTTTATTTTTCTATATAGCTATTACAAATTACAGTTTTATTCAAACAATTTAGCGCTATGTATTTTTATTAGGCTAGTAAATGCTACAAGTTCAATAGTGATCAGAGAAACAAAAATAAAGGATGAAGAATTTATAAGAAGGTTATCAAACCTTTTGTCATTTGTTTAATTTTAGGTTCCTCAGTAGACGTATCAGACATAGATGGGGTTAACCAATGGGAGGCCATATCAAAGGGTAGCTCGATGCCTCGCCACGAACTCCCCGTGGACATCGACGATGCAAAAAACATGACGGCCATCATCTTTAGAGCCTACAAATATATCAAAGGTATGGCCAACCAATATGTCAATTTTCTTATACATATAGTTAATTATAGTCAATTCTGGAACAAAACTACAGAAAATTGTTCTTTGAAGCAATGATGTCAAACTATAAGTTTTTAAAGTGCAATTATATGCTATTAAATAAAGTAAAAAATACTTGAGATGTTAGAAATCAATAAATTTATGGCCGTCACACATATAAACTTTAAGCCCAATGAAAGGTGACAGCCAAGCCCTCCTTCTGGGTCCATTAAAGTTATATTAAAGGTATATTACGATGATTTATCTCTTTGTCCGATGTTGGTTTATCACTAAAAAGCAAAGTAATGTTCGTCTAACAATCTGGTTAGTCTGTGAACACCATACAAAAATTTGGTTAGTTCTAACCACATCGCACATCGGTTGTAATAAACTTAAAATACTGGTAGGGCCTACATGGGGACATGCAGTTGTAAAAGTTATCGAACCAGGTCGATTGTACCATAAGAATATCATAGAATAGTATCACTGTCAAGCTAGAATGATTATTTCTTCATTGCGTCATACTTTCTTCATTTGGGCCTGTAGAACAGATTTTAATAACAAAATATATTAAACACTCAGCTTGTTCTCACAAAACTTGAAACGATTAATTGTTGTTATTAATATATAATTTGAACATAATATGTTAATTTTTCAGGACCCAACAAGAAAGGTAGTTCTCCTGAACTCAACAAATTCTTGAACACAAATATCATTGTTTCTCGGAAGCAACCGGAATACAACATGAATGCAGTATACAGGTCACCCGCCTGGCAAGCGGTGCAGAAATATGCGAGAAGACCGATGTCCCAGTACAAGGCTCTCGAGATGAGAAGAGAAGCGACAATCACTTGTAACCATGATTTCGACAAAGTGCCAAGCTGTCCAGAAAACCCTTGCTTGTTCGACACTTCAGAAGACCCCTGTGAACAAAATGACATAGCGAATGATTACCCAGAGTTAGTCAATTTCATCGAAGGCGTGAGGCTTGACCAGTACAGGAAAGGAGCGGTTGAAATACCCTTAGTGGAGGATCCAGCTTCGGACCCCGAGAATTTTGATGGTGATTGGAGTATTTGGGAAAGTTGAAGATTGTGGGAACATTTCCAATCACATACACTACTAAGCTAACTGCTATCAATGTATACAGACCCGAATAGGGACATCCTTATGGGAAGAGAGAACGCCACTAAAACGTAGTTTTTATTCAAGGGTCATGCTGATTGGTTGAATGGAAACAGATGGCTAGAACAATTTTGCAGTCTTTTGTTATTGTTTTGAGTTTTTGTAAACAAATATGCTCATTTTGACATTTAAGAGGTAGAAAGAGCGCTTCCTGTGACAATGAGGAGAAGTAATCTTAGCATCAGCGCATTATTTTACTCTGGTTTTGGGCGGCAAAACTAACATTTTTTTTAACATGGAATGTCCTTACTTATACCCCGTTCAAAATAAATGTGCGGTCGAAACCCAGATTTCAATTCCCCCATTTTTCCCGTTCCTCCCGCTGCTAATAATCCAACCAATCAGAATCACTAAGAATTACTACAGCTGTTCAATATCTCATGTCACTTTAGTAGGGTAAAAAGCCTTGGTTTGAACTCAGGGTTCGCTCAAAATGGAAGCCTTGGGTTTTCGCGGCGGCGCGGTGCTGGCTGCTGCAAACAGGTTTTGGACACCACTGCTCCTCGCCGACTGGGCTCAAAATGGAAGCCTTGGGTTTTCGCCGCGGTCAGGCGGCGCGGTGCTGCAAACAGGTTTTGGACACCACTCCTCCCGCCGACTGGGCTCAAAAATGGAAGCCTTGGGTTTTCGCTGCGGTCAGGCGGCGCGGTGCTGCAAACAGGTTTTGGACACCACTCCTCCCGCCGACTAGGCTCAAAAATGGAAGCCTTGGGTTTTCGCGGCGGCGTGGTGCTGGCTGCAGGTTCACCACTGCTCCCCGCCGACTGGAAAATGGAAGCCTTGGGTTTTTGCGGCGGCGGCGGCTGCAGGTTTACCACTGCGCCGACTGGAAAATGTAAGCCTTGGGTTTTTGCGGCGCTGGCTGCAGGTTTTGGCCAGGGGTGAAATAAAAAGATATGAGTAGATATTATTGTTTTTTATTTTGCAATTACTATGATCTAACAGAGTACAAGTAGTTATATGATGAATCTTGTTGAGTATAACACGTTCAAGTATACCTTCCATTTTACGTATTCTTTGTTGAAAATGCAAATGATCGGTGTTTGGTTTTCTGTCTTCCTCGAGGTCATTAAAGTAGTACATGGTGAATAGTGGATTGGCGAAGGTGACTTTTAAGCGCGACAACATTTGATTAAATCCGATTCGTAGATATCAGGCGTATTGCCGAAGCGCATGTAAAAGTGATCTTCGTCGCAGTTTTTAGCTTTGTTGTTCTTGGTATCCTTTAATCGTTGATCTCTCCCTATTTGCATGTTGAAGCGAATTAACTTGCAGAAAGGCGAATTGTAGTCATGGTCCGCCATTGGATTGTCGTCTTCTTCCCATTTGCAAAGAACTACTCCACAATAAACGCATTTTGTAGCATCAACAGTGGAATGTACGCGGACAAATCCCGCGTCGGCGAGATCTTTAACTGTGGGCGTTGGTTGTTTCCAGTCGAAGAAGGTTTTCTCCCTTATGCTCGGCTTGTTCATATCCAGTAGATCTGCATTTTCCGCACACCACTTGGCAAGTTGTGACGCGCGGTCGAGAGTGCAAATGAACCCTGGTGCGTTCAGGTGATGATAAAGACATTGACGTGATTCTTCAACTGGCAGTGCGTCGACTTCATCGCACGGTTCACCGTATTCGTTAAGCTTTAGTATGGCGGGAAAGAGTGGCTTTTTAGCGATTGGCGGGCAACCGAGATCCTCCAGACTGAAAACCACTCGCCTAGCGTTGAATAGGTTCTCTAAAGTCGTGGCTTTTTCCAAATCCGGTGCAAAGAGAAGTTGAAAGGGTGAACAAATACTGTTCAGTATCGGCATTAAATCTTCATAGTTACTGAAGCCATTGCAAAATTCCAAACCGTGATAGTGTCTGCTCAGCCAAGTGTTGTGGCGATCGATGTTGCATAAGCCATTATAATAGTTATCCAAATCCTTAGGCGGTTTGAATATCCAATGCTGTGTCAATCCGGATTCAATGTCCGCCACAGTTAACTCCTTGATTATGACATCTTTGTTTTTGCCTATAAAAGCGCTGAAATCGATGACTGCTTTCATGGTGTGGCGGCGGCTCCCGGAGATCGAATGAAGACGAGCAGAGCGGCGGCGGTTTTATAACCGGTGGGCGGGGCTTAGTTGTTGAGTCTCACCTGATTGGTCGAGGGATTGTAGGTGAATGATTTATCGTGAATAATGAGACAGTAGGCTGCCGTGTGTTCTGGAAAGTCTTTCGAGGCTTCGAACTCCAATCGTATGTCTACGGGTGCCGACTTGATTGACTCGTTTTGCTTTGAACAGTCAATAACGACCATTGGGGCGTAATCTTTAAAGTCATTTTTTGTCAACAGAGGACGTGGTGGGGTATTGTAATACGAGTCTTGAAATCTAGTGTACATGTCGTAAAGTACAGCAAAACGATTTTTTGAATAATCTAGTTTTAGGTCATCATAAGGATAGTTGATTGAATTGAGATGTAGTTTTAAGTTTGTCAGATTGCAGTGGTCGAAATGAGAAGCGTTCTTTTTTATTTCGTTTTTTCTGTTAGTTTGAAACGCTACGATCACATGCCTTGGCTTGCTTAGTTGACTGGCGGATTTTACCGCCCACGACTGCTTTTCCGCTTTAGGCAGTGCTGGGTATTCGTACAATTCCCAACTCCTGTACTCCACCGGGATACTCGTGCCGCGGTTGAGTTGTTTGAGCAGAGCGACTTTTTGTTCATCACTCAGTGTAACGTAAGGTATACGCCAGCAGAGTTTGTCCAGTGTGACTTTGATGTTTTCAACGTTTGTGTCTGGCACCGCGGGAGTACCCGTGGCGGGACCCGGTAGCCATTGTACGGCGTTTTTATCACTTGATGATCTAACAAGAACCAATTCGAGTCGTGCGTTAACAATCATCTTGGTGTAATCCTCGGCGAAACCGAGAAGGCTGCTTAAGCGTACGCAAAAACTGAAATTCCCTTGAGCGTCAATCACATGATCTGCAAGCCTTGAGCCGATTTTGTCATAAGAGTCGACCCAACTTGAGTTGGCCATGCACTTGAGAGTGTCATTGTCAAAAGAGGCGTAACCCTTTAATGTAGAAGTTAAACCTGGATATCTTGTTTTGTCCACTTCTAAATTATTGATTTCCAATCTAATTTCGTCGAACAGATGAGCAAACGCGTTGTTTACAAATTTTGTTCTGCTGGGCGCGGCGGAGCCGTCCTCTTTCAAGAGCTTCCCTTCCACGTAGATGTAGCTCATTGATGGGACCACGCAAATGTCCTGTTGCTGTATAGGGATTCGTATTTCATCGCTATTGTTGAGCGTCATGGAGGCGTACGGCAAGTGAGTGTGCCATTCCATGTGGTTGACCGTATCGTCGAACGGAGTACTCAACAGAATATCTTGAACATTCATTATTGTAATAGTGTAAAGCCAAGAGAGCGTAAAAATCTCTTATTTTTCGTTGTTAATCGTGTGACAGGCAGACGACTACTAATGCTGCGGACCTTTTTGTTTGCCAATAAATAGGAAGGTCTTTTGGACCAATTGTACATGAAGCCCATATTATGTTGGTCTTTGTCTCAAATGCAGACGCACAGTGATTCGTTCACTTTGAAAATTCACCAGTTGTCCGTCCTGATCGACCAGTTGCAATGTAATGTTGTCGATAATGTTTTTTGTGATGGGCAAATATACCACAGGTGAAGGTTCTTCTATCAACTTGAACCCTGGACTCACACTCGGGTAAAACTGAAAAATGGAGTGCGCCGACCGTCCGTTTATATAGGAACCTGTTGCTATGTTACAATTTACAAAAATGGAATTCACTTTAAATATGTCTGTTACCAAGGCTGCGCTAGTCTTGTGATTGGCTTCGATTTTCTCCTTTTTGAATCCAAACAACCGGCCTATAGAGTTTTCAGGTGTAAAATCAATGGGAAAATTACACTTGATAGTGGTGTGTAATGTATTGTTGTTCGTTGTCAACTGTATGAAAAGTGTTTTGTCCACTTTTGACAGCATGTGTTGTAAGTATTCTGCAATGTCAGATACTTCGTACGTCCCTGTTGGGATAACAATTTTTGAGCCCTCATTATAATGAAAAGTGTTATTAGTCTCGTCCACGTTCGGTATGGAATTGTAAGATTCAAAATTGAGCAAGCCAATTTCCCAAATATGGTTTTGATCGAGTTCCACTGGTGGGAAAAAGTCGGCGGACAGAGTGGACTCTGTGCCTGTAAAGGTGAACGTCAAAGACATGACTGAACGTGAAAGTAAAAACGCAATGTACTTTATGTATCCCATTTATTGAGCAAAAATGCCAAACACAGTTGGCCGCAATTTTCACTATTGGAGTTGACAAATTGATAGGCGGTGGTGTTGTGAGAAATGTAGTTCCCCTTGAGGTAGCGTTGAATCTCGCAAGGAGGTCTAAGATTGCCATAGCTGTCGAAGTACTCTACCAGTTTACCAGTTTTCCTAAAACAAACCCAGTGAGTGCCGCGACCGCTGCTGTTGTCTAAATTCACGATGGCCGACTCCCTGTATCTCGGCCGATTAGGCAAAGCGTCGCGCATGAAAACACCTCTGAAATGCGGTATCTCGAGCTCGCGTGCCAGCCTCACGAGATCAACGTCGTAGAGCGCCCGTTTGGGCAGGCGCTTTAGCAGTTTTTTGGATATTGCGTGTACGGTTTCATGTAAAGTCCCAATCCACCTTTCTTGTGCGGTCTCAAATAGAGTCCCCTGCCTTTGCGCAACGCGATGGCTTCCATAGTTTCGTTGTGTCTTTGCATTTCGGCCAACTTCTTTTTTGCATCTCTCGTTTCATTTATGGCTTTGGCCACTCCGGCGGCGCCTCCTGCCAAGCTGCCCAACGCGCTCAGTCCGGCGAAAATCGGCAACAGCGGCAGGACTCCACCGGACTTTGGTAGTGGCAAGACTCGCGCACCACCGCTGCCCACTGATTTACCCTTTTTGAATTTTCTCACAGCTTTCAACGCTGCCAAAGTGGCGTTTCGCAGCTTTCGCTTATCCAGCGATTTGGACGATTTAATACCTTGGCCTCTGATGGCCTTACGTGCTTGTTTGATTGCATCACCCAAAGTGACACGTCTGCTTCTCCTCTTCATGACTGTCTCCGCGAACGACTGACACCGTACTGATGGTCTATTATAAATACGAATCTCTTTTATGTTGTGCCCTCAGTTGAACATAATTATTGAAACTATGAAGTTTGAAAAACAGCCTGAAACGTTTACTGTCAACGAGAACTTGGACAGTTTAGCCGTCGGCGATCATACGAAGGCGGCGGTAAAAAGACACGGTCCACTGTTGCCAGACTCAATACGGGGAATCATCACTGGTCCTTCAAACTGTGGCAAAACCCAGCTGATGTTCACCCTACTCACAGACCCGAAAGGGTTAAAATTTGCAAACTTGTATGTGTTTAGTAAATCATTGCAACAACCGAAATATATGTTGTTGTCTCGTATAATTGGTAACATTCCCGAGATTGGCTACTATACATTTGAAACCAGTGATGAAGTGGTAAATCCTAGTGAGGCAAAACCAAACTCTATATTCGTGTTCGATGATGTAGCTTGTGATAGTCAAAATCACATGAGAGCTTATTTCAGTATGGGTCGGCATAAGGGTATAGACTGCTTTTACCTCGCACAGTCGTACACTCGAATACCGAAACACCTTTTAAGGGATAATGCTAATTTAATAATAATATTCAAGCAAGACGATTTGAATATTAAACACATCTACGAGGATCACGTAACTAATTCCGACATGAGTTTCAACCAATTCAAAGAGCTTTGTTATAAATGTTGGAATGAGGATCGACACGGTTTTGTGGTGATCAGCAAAGATCACGAATTGAACAAGGGTCGCTACAGATGTGGCTTTGACACTTTTATAACAGATATAAATGATGGAGCGTAGGGTAGAACCTATAGTCACTTGACGATCATGGAGAGAAGAGGTAGAAAAAACGTAAAACGGAAGAGGAAAAGTGGAAACGTTTTAGCTGTAAAGGAGGAAATAATTAAACTTACGAAAAGTGTTCGCAACAAATATCGCGATTTACAGAGAAACGTGGAGGATGTCGAGCGATATTTACAAGCTTCCGCTAAGCCTTTGGTTAGTCCGCTACAGAAATCCGTCGCCGAGAGTATTAAACAATCGATGCCGGTGATCAAAGAGGAAATAATTAAAAAAGAACGCGGCGACGAAGCGGTTGACGTGTTTGAACGCGAAGCGGTTGACGTGTCGACTCAGACAGAGACTGATTTGGTTGAACAGTATTTGAGACAGTTGGCGGCTGACCGCAAAAATATAGATACGACGTACGGCGTCAGAGTTGATGGGAAAGGTGGAACATTGTTGGGCGACAGTGCTATTTCATTTACCAGATCAAAGGTGTTGTTGAAAGATCAAAGATTCGACATCACACCTGGACTCATGGAGTTACTATTCAAGCGAGTGCCTAAGAAAGAGCTAATCGAATCTCGTGATATACAAGTTTATAAAAAAATGCTTTTAATGACCAATGCCCATAGGCAAATGTATTCTGCTGAAAAACCCATTAATGCGAACAAAGGTAAAAAATATCTTTATGTAATACAAAGTATGTTTGCGGAGCCCGCCCAGCCTGCAGCCTCTGGCAGTGGTTTGGATAGTGTTAAAAATGTAAACACTTTGGTGAATCGTCTTAGATTGTTGGTGATGTCGGAAAACGCCGGTCACACGGGACATTCAAAAGAGTTTGCTGAAATAGTTGATCTTTTGCGATTGTACAAAATCATACTGTAAGATGTTGGAAGAAAAGGAGAAAATAATTGACGAACTTCATAAACAGGCGAGAAAACGATTCCCACGGCGGAGTGTCTATGTAAAAGGATTTGACGACTTGTGGCAAATTGATTTAATTGACATGCAAAACTATGCTAAAATCAATGGTGGATATAAATACATATTGACTGTAATTGATGTGTTATCAAAGTACGCTTGGGCTAGTGGTCTTCGTGACAAATCGGCGAGTACTGTGACGGCTGCCATGAAAAATGTTTTACTTAAAAGTAAACCGCGAGCGCCCAAGAATATACAGTCTGACGATGGGAAAGAGTTTTTCAATAAACAATTTTCCGCTTTGATGAAACAACACAACATAAACCACTATAGCACTTTTAGTCCGTTGAAAGCTTCAGTGGTGGAGCGTTTCAATCGCACTATAAAGACGTGGCTGTACAAAGCGTTCGGCGTGCAAGGAACATATGTGTGGAGTAAAAATGGACTTTTAGACAAACTGTTGGCGAAGTACAACGCGCGAGTACATCGTTCGATCGGCATGAGACCAAAGGATGTGAAACGAAAACATGAGAAAATGCTGGTAGAAAAGTTAAGCAATCGCGTTGTGGTGAAAGTGAAAAAACCTCGTTACAAAGTCAACGATGTGGTAAGGATTTCCAAATTTAAAACACAGTTTGAAAAAGGATATACGCCAACTTGGACTACTGAATTGTTTGTCATAGACAAGGTGCGTCGCACTAAACCACATGTGTACATGCTACGTGACGTTTATGGTAAACCTATTCGCGGTGCGTTTTATGAGGCTGAACTTCAAAAGACCAACTATCCGGACACGTATTTAGTGGAAAAAGTGTTGAAAAGAAGAGGCAATAAAGTTTTTGTAAAGTGGCTAGGTATTAAGGAGAAATCTTGGATATAAAAGTGCGGTTGTACAGAGCCGGGTTGTCAGAACACTATGAGACACCATACTATAGACAAATTCGGCCGAATGGCGTTCCCTACGCGACGTGGGGATGGACAGGAACAGCTAAAACTCGCTTTGGACGGCACACATTATGATGTACGCAATAAGAGGCTAAGATATGTTGCTGAACCAGAAGAGCCACACGACAGTGTTAACAAAAGATATATTGAGGATAATTATATTTCAAAAGTAGATTTTGATAGTAAAATTGTCTTTCTAAGAGCGGCTTTGAAAAGTGATTTTGTTTTAAAACCAGACCTTGAAAACAATTATGTTCCACGAAGTGATTTTGAAAGTAAATGTGTTTCCACTTTAAGTCAATTAGAAAACCAGGTTGGAAGTCTCGAGACACGAGTAACTCAATCGATAACAGATTTAGAAAGAAAATGTCAAACCACAAATTTGGAAAATCAGGTTGCAAGTCTCGAGACACGAGTAACTCAATCGATAACAGATTTAGAAAGAAAATGTCAAACCACAAATTTGGAAAATCAGGTTGCAAGTCTCGAGACACGAGTAACTCAATCGATAACAGATTTAGAAGGTAAATGTGTGTTGAAAACCACAAATTTAGAAAATCAGGTTGCGAGTCTTGAAACACGAGTAACTCAATCGATAACAGATTTAGAAGGTAAATGTCAAACCACGGAAAATCAGCTAGCAGCACTCGAGTCACGAGTAACTCAATCGATAACAGATTTAGAAAGTCAATGTCAAACTACGGAAAATCAGGTAGCAGCACTCGAGACACGACTAACTCACTTGATAACAGATTTAGAAAAACAGGTAAAAACGCTCGAGGATCAAGTGAATAAGTTGAGACTGACTTGTCTACAACTGGACACGCAGCCATACCCTGTATGGGATTGCAAAGGATTTAGATTAACAAACGTGGGAGCCGCAATAGAATTAACCGATGCCACCAATTTGTCTCAGACATGTCAATATGATGAATCTGTGGGTAATTTCAGATGTGGAACGCGTACATTTAATCTAGTCGAGAACAGTGCAAATGCGCCAGTTTTAGTAGCTGGAGTGACACCGGATAACAATAACGTATTTTACTTGTACGGTACGGATAAAGAGTTTGTCCCCACTACTTCGTTGAGGTTTTTCGAACGAAATAAAGGAATATATGACTACCAGGGCAGACGATTGAAGTGGGATTCAAATGGGAATATTGACCTTGTACCTTGAACGCGTTCAGACTGGTGGCCACGCGTGGAGGGGGAAGCAGGCGCACTGTTCATTGCGGTCGTGACCTTGTACCTTGAACGCGTTCAGACTGGTGGCCACGCGTGGAGGGGGAAGCAGGCGCACTGTTCATTGTGGTCGCGCGTTCGGAGCACGATGGAGTCCGCCGCGCCAAGTATACCCGCGCCTCGTAAAGATATCAACAAGTTGAAACGTAAACGTTCGCAATCAGTGTCGGCGGCGGCTAAGCGATGTAGACCCGCTACGGAGGACCAACAAGCCGCTATGAACCTGGAAGCGATTTTAGCCGACCTAGACGTGTTTAATCCTCCACCACCCAAGCCACAAGTTCACTACTACACGACCTACGCTCAGCAACCCGAAGTGCAGCAAGCAGAACCGGCGGCGGCGGCCCCTCAAGATACATACGAGATTGCGCCACAACAGCCGAAATTGTTACTTCGACAGATGTACAGACTGTCAAATCAGGCGGACGCGGTTATTGGTTTAGAATCCACCGGCAGTTTCAATCCTTCAATATATGTAGTTAATACGAAAACATGTATAAAGTTCACCTTGGAAGATCTACTGAGTCTGCGAAATGTTAGTGTGTTATTGGACAATTATTTTAATAATGAAACAAGCTTTGTACATTTTCACTTTGATACTGTACTTATCAAGCCTGCCAGCGGTGGAACTATTGCAATTTCAAACTATCAAGTGAGAAAATTGCCCCGCACGCTGGAAGACACTACTGCCGACAGTCTGTTGTGTCAATCTTCCTCTTTAGTACTACAGTCGAGCGGATGGACAGCCTTCAAAAGAGTTTTTGATTGCATCGAAAATTACTATCATATCTGTGACGAGTGTTCAGCCATAGTGCGAAACCTCATTGTGAGATATACAAGATATTTTACCAAACACTACAGAACTTCCACATTGATGGCGGCCGCCAGAAATGCTAGCAACTCTTTGAAAATTCCAACAGAGACTGAACATTATATTCGCAAGGATTTACCAATGTTCCTGGCGGGGTTCAACGAGAGACGTCTGCCATTTTCACTCGATCTTTGGTTCCAGCCCACACCGCTGCAAGAAGCACTGATGTCATTCGTCGATGCAGAAGTTCGACGTTTCTGTTTTTTGGACATTTGCGAAGGCGTCTTTCACGAACTCAAATACGATTGTATCAAATGGTGAAACCTTATTTTTTGCTTTAATATATTGTATGTAAAAAAAAACTATTTGTGTATTTATTTTTTACCTGGGTGAAAAGTGAAAAACAAGAGTGTAGTTTAAAACCATTTATTAATCTATAAAAAATATATACATGTTATTCATGTTGACACAAAAAAGTACAAGGTGCGAAATCATCCTACGTGTGACACAAAGGTAAAGAAAACATGCAGGTCTTAGTGTGACACAAAAAGTATAATTTTTTTAAATGTGCAAAAAGAATATACATGTTTTTATGTTAGACAAAAGGTATAGATTTTTTGCACAAAAGGTGCAAGCAAGAACCACCTATGTTTTTATGTGTCACAAAACTTGAGGTAAAATGCTAATAAAAGTGTCTGAATAATGGTACACATAATGTTTAAAGTTTCAATTTTTTTTACACCTCAGCAAAAAAGTATTAAGATGAAAAAATTATAAGATAAGCAACCTATGCACAAAGGTAAAGAAAACATGCAAACTTGCAGGCTGTAACAGTACACAAAAAGTATAATTTTTTGTGTGAAAGAAATATACATGTTTTTACACAAAAGGTATAGAATAATTTTTTTGCACAAAAGGTGCGATACAAGCAAGAACCACCTATGTTTTTATGTGTCACAAAAGGAACTTGTAATGACAATATTTAAAAAAGTTTTTGCTGAATAATGGTACACATAATGTTTAAAGTTCAAATATTTCAATTTTTTCATTTACATAAACCTCAGCATCACTCTCAGAGTCGTGGTAATTGGTATTATTACCACAGCTTTCCCAATCGTACAACTGGAACAACGGCTGTAAGACACACCATTGACACCAGTTTTTGCTAGATTTTAAAACTTTTGTAATAAAAGTCGCGGGAGTGGTTTCAACATGTTTTGAAACATGAAAACAATGCCAATTCATTTGTTGCCAATAGGTTGAATCATCATCGGACGGACTGCAGTTTTTTAAAAAGCATAAGCGGCAAAATCTATATGGAGGATTGACATTTCCTATTTGTAATTCGTAATAGTTAAAAACAACATGACCAATTTCTCTATAAGGAGACCAAAATTCGGGAAACAGTTTATCGGGATGTGATATTAACATTAGGAATTCAAATTTGTCAAGTGTATTGAAATCCAAGTATTTATATTCATATTCTTGGGGGTCTTCTGGAGGGCTCGTTTCGTTCATCCAAATTTGTTTGATTTTAATTCTTAAATCTCTTTGTATGGACACGGGCAAGGTGCGTAGAACGGGTATATCATCAATACTGTCTACATTTCGATCGGGAGAATCGAGGACGCCACACGTGGCTTTCAACGCCAGTTCATACAGACTCATTGCCCGACATGCCGCCGCTGTCCTCCTCAGCGCGAAGCGAATAATGACCGTGCGCCAGTGTACGTATGCCACAAGGTAAAATGTAGCGCTTGTCGTCATCACAAGAAAGTGACTTCTTTTCCACGCTCATCGTTACAAGGCGAAAAGTTTTGCTCCTTATAAGGTTAAATTTTGCCATACTCTGTTTTTTACCAAACAACACATCTTTGTAGTTTTTAAATCTTAAACATCTTGAAACGTAGGATTTTTTCAGCCCTTTGGCTTTACGCCGCTCACCCGCCGCACTTTCATGTGAACTGAAACGAAATGAATACATTTTCGGGCGAAGACTGACCCATTCATACATTAATTTCCAATCGGTCTCCTCTTTGAAAGTCCCTATTTTACCTTTGTTTTCAAAGCTTCGCACCTCGTCACTAGGAAAAGTGGATAGGTCTAGGTGCTGCGACAGGGACGGCTGTTTCAAAATCTCAATCAAGTTTCTTTCAGTCTTTAAAAAATAAGCTAAACCATCTGTATCGACGTAGCACATTTCCAGTTTATCTGGAGATTTAAAATGTTTTTTCATTACTTCATAGTGAAAATTATATACGTGTACTTTAGAGATATCGAGAATAGTCATCCCTATGTATGTGGGTTTGTTCATAAGTACGCTAGGTTTGCGCAAGTGTACAGCCGTCACTGACTCTGAGATTATCGTTCGATCGACAAACCTGGCTTGACGGATCAGTTTTTCCAATGCCGCTTCTGTGGTCACTATCCTAATGTCCACGCGCTTTCTTACCTGCTCCATGGTTTTGCCAAACACGGAATTCATAATTAGTTTATAAAAACTTTTAGAAAACTCGTCAGTCGCCTGCTTTCTCAAATCCGCGTTTACATCTATAAACTTTTTCATCCAACAGGATTGAGAAAAAGACAACGCTCGATGAACTTTAGTAATTTTCAATCCTAATCGTACAGCCTGTTGAAAGCAAGTATAGTGAGCTATATAGCGTTCTTTGTTCTCCAAAGTCGCAATAAGCTTTTTAATTTTTCCTCCGCCCGGAGGCACGGCTAGAACAGGTAGGGGAGGCAATTCTTGCACGTCATCATGTATCGCGTCCGGATATTCTACACTGCATTCAAGGATATAGCCTTTAGGCGCGTCGCTGGGTAAGTTATACCAATCTAAATTCTCAACGTCGTCTTCAATTTGGAAATTTCCCGAGGGGAGAGGTAGGGTCATCGAATAACCGTAAAGTGATGTACAATCTAAATACAACAAGTAGCTCGTTTCTTCATCAGGTCTGTAGTCATCGGCACGGCTTAAAAACTGATTGTTGGCCTTACAATAACGCAAATTAGACTGAACTAAACCACCGCGTATGGCCGATTCGATCATGAGAACTTGATCATATTCAGTCATTAATTCCAACTGAACCCTGGTCATGCGGAGCATGGCACGAAACGCTAGTCCTGGCACCGTATACTGATGGGCACAGTCGATTCGATAAGATTCGAGACAACGTTTTCGAAACGAAACCAGTACATCCATTAAAAGAGTTACATCTAATTTTAAATAAAATAAATGGTAGTCAAGAAAGGTTTTCATTTTTAAATCACGAAACACTTTTTGCGCGTGCTCGTAGTCTTCATCACTGATTTCCTCCTCGGCCAGACGATTGTAAAACATTTCACGGGGCGGAAGGCCAGTGTCACTAAACACTTCATTTGATTTCACATAGTCGTAGGGGTAAACTGATTTTCTTTTGATAAGATCCACTTGATCATGAGGTACAAGCTTTTTACTCTCAATCAACTCGGAAGCGTCTAGAGTAGCGACGAGTGTCGCCAAAGGGGCGGGCATTAGCCTAAAACTGTCTAAAAATCTTAACCAAATTTTTCCTATCCGCACAGAGACCGAAATGAAATGTTCTCTATTGCTAGGAATAGCACGGATTTCATGACCTTTGTATACCGACAGATTTCTAACAATAAAACTTTGGTCGTAATTTGAAAAATTGTGAAAATAAATTGGAATAAAATTGGGTATCTGTGCACGTAAGTTACAACGCTGACACAGAGCGAAGCGATAACGACCAGTAATGTGGCAGTGGTCAGCGTTCTTCACCGTATTTGGACTGTTAAAAGGAACATCACAAAGATCACAAAACTCGGCTCGCTCGTGTCTCGCATTTTCCTCGTCCGATAGTTGTTTCATCGCCTCTTGTCTCATATATAGTTTTTCAACATTTTGAGCTAGCTGTTTCATGTACAGTAAAAATTTCTTCGCCGCGCCTTCGGCCGACTGATATACATACGGCTCAGTGGAAATCCCTACTTCGGCTAGCAAGCTATCCGGAAGGGTTGATTTTACTAGAGCGCAAAAGCTGTTCGCCTCGTGAGTTTGATAGGTGACATTGTCAGTGCTTACGGTCGGATGAAGAAACGATTCAAAATCAGCCGCCACAATAATGGGAACAGGAATTTCCGTTTCGTATTCTTCAAATTTCAAAATATTTTTCCCTGCTTCAGGCAGTTTAATAGGACTGGGTGTGAATTTTTCACAAATCTCTAAGTGGTTAGCTAGCCAGCTCTCGGCGTCGGGTTTACACCTCCTAACCTCCTTGTAGGTAAAACAACGTTTACACACGGAAATTTGGTTAGTTCCCTTTGACAGCTGGGGACGGATTAATACTTTAAAGTCGATAATAAAAATGTAGTGACTTTTACCGGTCTTACTGTCGTTCAAAAGCAACAAGTCTGTATGATCCGCCTGTTCTTTTTTTGTTAGTCGTAACGGTGTTATGTATCCATCACTACCGCACTCAAAAACCGACACCGAGCAATTATTATTTTGAGATTCAAATTTCTTCAGGTCTTGAATCCTAACAGGAAATGTCATTCCAGTAAAATCATAAGGTGATTCTAATCCCGCAAAAGAGTTTTCTGTTAGTACAGATTTATGATTTACATCATTCAAATGTTTAACAAGCATACAATAGTAAAAGCATTTTCCATCGTGGTTCTGTACATTGATCGTGGCTCGCCTGTTTTTCAACTTTCTCGGCAACTCTATGAAACCACTGCCTGACACATTTTTGTACTTAAATCTACTCACCCTGAGAGTGATGCTTATCGGCGAGTCGAGGCTCCACCCGGATCCCTTCGTCTGGAGTTGAGTCTCTTCTTCCAAGATCTTCTGCGCATCCTTCAGCAAGAGACGCAGGGTGTCGTCCGTCTGCGCCAGGATTGCTCGGTTGGAGGATTTAAAGTTGAACGTCTCCACGTCGCCTTCCGGATGTTGGTATTTTGCTTCTAAGAGCATGTTATATTTTAGTGAAACGGTGACTTGCAACTCACGTCTAAGGATGTCGTCCATAAGCGGCAGAGAGGCTTCTAGAAATTGTTCTAGATCGATGAAACCAACGCTGTTTTTTATTGTGTAGTCCCTCGCATGGTGGAGGGACTTTGTAAGCTCATAGTTGAGCGCATCGCCGGCTGACGAAGTACGATCGGCTGTAGCGGCGGGGCTGGCTGCACGCTGCTCGCCGGTGGCGGGGCTGGCTGCACGCTGCTCGCCGGTGGCGGGGCTGGCTGCACGCTGCTCGCCGGTGGCGGGGCTGGCTGCACGCTGCTCGCCGGTGGCGGGGCCGGCTGCACGATGCTCGCCGGTGGCGGGAGGGTTGCCGCCTGGAGTACCAGGAGGGTCGGCGGTGGCAGGAGGCTCGCCGGTGGCAGGAGGGTCGCCGGTGGCAGGAGGGTCGCCGGTGGCAGGAGGCTCGCCGGTGGCGGGAGGGTCAGCAGGGCGCTGCGATGTAGGGCTGGCGCCCAGACGGCGTGACTTTGTCGGCGACGATGTATTGCAGCTCCTCGCTCTTTTCCGCCGGCTCAGGTCGAGTGGCAGAAGTGTCGGCGACGATGTATTGCAGCTCCTCGCTCTTTCCCGCCGGCTCAGGTCGAGTGGCAGAAGTGTAGATTGGTCGGGTGGCCTTCTGAATCCAGTGACTGCTAAACATATTGCGATATGTCGGCTTCTGGCTTCTTCCGATGTGAAGTAAGCCTCCTTACATGAGGGACATAAAAACATAGGTGGTTCTTGCTTGTTCAGCGACCGTAGTAGAGTGTGCCGTCCGCTTCAACGACGAGGGGTTTTGTCAACTCGGGGTGGAGTCGACCTCGGTTTGAAGGACAAAGGGGGGTAAAATAATGTGACAGCTAGATCCTGCACCATAAAACTTGCCTTCAGAAACTTGCTCGACATAGACCTTCATAAACTTGCTCGACGTCGACCTTCATACCAGGATAAGTCATGAAAAAATAACTGGCAGAGCCTGTTTGAAAAAAACAACACCAGGACTGTGGTCATACCTCACGTGTCGTTATATAAGGGCTGAATTGCTATAGTGCATGTTTAGTTGATTCTCCACTACGTACGAGGTAAGTCGACTCTTTCTTTGCCACCCCCTACTAATTTTACTTTACCCACTTTACAGAACACAATTTACTAAACTTCTTACAACTAGTCACTCCCCAACCTTCATCTTTCTTTTTACTTTTTAATATTTCTATATTATCTTTTTATCTAAGTAAACGTAAAAAATTTAATCTGTAATGACTCAATATAAATTGTAGCAATATTTCTGCTCTGTGCAGTCCTTATATTGTATTGTAAATATATTATTAAAATTTAAGTTAATAATTTTTTATGTTTAAATATAAGATTTAAGTATGTGTACAAGACAACCTGGACTCGGTGTCATTCAAGGTACACACCTTTCAGTTTTATACATATTTCCTTGTTTACTATTTAAAATAAGGATTTGATTTAAGTGGTTAATTTAAACTCATTTTTAAAAAATAAAAATTTATTTACATTTTTATATACATCTTTTACTCTTCATTTGATTCTTCATCTTCTTCATCGCTTCCTGGGGGAAAAACAAAAATTATTAATTTTCTAAAAATGTTACGCATTTTTCAATTGGAGTTAAATTTTTTAAACCAACACTTCTTTCAAAATTTAAACTTTTAAAAACAGCAAATTTGCTACAAACACTAGTGTCAGCTATGAGCTTTGGAACCTAGAATTTACTAGCAAACATTTCAGCAGTCCCAATTTCTTTTCTTTAAAAAATCAGCACTCTCAAACTAGAAAAAAGTTCCAAACGTTCAATTTTATTTATACAATTTTCATACTCCGCAGAGATCAACCTATAAAACTATTTTACATAAACTCTCGCTTGCGAATTTATTTCATTTGAAGCTGTGTAGCGATCACAATATTCAAGTGCCATTAAAAACTTTGTAAAAATTGCTTCAAACTTTCAAATTGAGCACACGTGAGTTCCACAAACTCCATAAAATTATAAAAGTAGTTAAATTTTTACTTTTC
Organism: Neoaliturus tenellus; assembly: GCA_030545055.2. Taxonomy (NCBI): domain Eukaryota; kingdom Metazoa; phylum Arthropoda; class Insecta; order Hemiptera; family Cicadellidae; genus Neoaliturus; species Neoaliturus tenellus. Next base: position 256,803,765 of record CM061533.1, on the reverse strand, counting down.
CAATTTAACATTTATAACTATAAAGAAAATGTGTATCATGCTCAGCTGTTGTGCAAAAGGAGGCTAAAAACCTAGCAAAACATTTGAGCAGTTTTACAATTTTAAAAGTTATTCTCTTTTATCTCAGCAGCTTCAAACTAGAGAAAGTTCCAAACGTTCAATTCTATTTCATTCAATTTTCAATCATACTTTGCAGAACCTATAAAACCATTTCACATAAACTCTCAATAATGCTAGCGAGTTGCTTATGTTTCTCTCAATAATGCTAGAAAAATTAAATCTAGTAGCGAATTTTTCCTGTGTAGCAATCACAATATTCAAGTATTAAGCTGTTAAACAATACTAGCAAATTGCTCAGTTTGCACAAATTATGCATTTTTTAAACAAGTATGGCGGAGATTAACATATACCTACGGCTCAATATTATTTAAATGGAGAATGTTAGGTATGCATAAGTCACAAGTAAACTTTACACCTAAATATGGCTTAAAAGTTAAATTTGGATTACTAGTTTTTACTTTTCAATAAAAACTATTAACATATGTTATTTTTATTTATTATTATTTTGTTAAGAACAATATTTTAAAGCAAAAAGCACTACATAATGTGAAGAATTTATTTGTAAAGTTTCATGTTGATATCTCACACAGTAAGCGTACCTAAATTTTAAAAACACTACTTTCAGAAAAACGCATCGCACGCTACATGTATCTCTGTATTACAATAATTGCTTTCCAAAAAACTAAATGTTTTATATGTATTCTTAAACAGAATTAACTGGAGAATTCTTTAATAATAAAAAATGAATTTTTTAGACCAAAAACAGTCTCCTGTGATAAAATATCATTGATTTTTAACTAAAAACTTTTTTATCAAATTGAAACACACGACTTTTATTTACAACAAATTTTAATAATAGATTTATAACATTTAAAATATTAGATTTTTCAATCTTCTTCATAGCATACCTTCTATTAATATCGCCGGTGAGAGCCGAGCAGGTGGCGTCACAGGAGGGGGGGTCGGGGACTCGGTGGGAGGGCTCCAGACGGCTGATGGCGGCGGCGTCCTGCTGGGCTGCGATGGACGCTGTGATGCCGGTAGGCGGGGCGTCGAGTGCCGAGGCGGCGGCGATCGGCTGAGCCGCGATGGGTGGGGCAGAGGTTGCGGCGGCGAGCCGCTGAACCGGTGCGATGGGTGGGACAGTGGCACAGGTTGCGGCGGCGAGCCGCTGAACCGGTGCGATGGCGGTGGGCAGGGCACAGCTGACGCCGGAGGCCGGTGCGATGGTCCCCATGGACGCTCGTATGGCCGGACCCTGCCTACGGGTCGCGTACAGATCTGCCGCTCTCTCAATTGCAACGTGATCGGTCCATACTCGTTTAAGTACGCACCCGCTGGAACACAATTTATATTTTAGCGACCTACTCTCTTAAGCCCACATAACCCAGGCTGCGTACGAGCAATGGAGCTGTAATTAGAAATATAGCAAATGCCAAAGCACATCTGGAAATCGCACAGCAAATTATGCTTAAATCACACAACCACAAAACACAACAAGCAGCTCACTGCCTCGCTGGAACAATTTTTTAAAGCCGCAGCTGCCTCGCTGAAACAGCAAGCTGCTAAAACACAAAACACAATTTCCTCACAGCCACTATTTTTTTGTTTCAGCATAATAGACCTCGCCAACAAACTGAACACATTGTCTTCCTACAGCTGTAATTAGAAATATAGCAAATGCCTAAGCACATCTGGAAATCGCACAGCAAATTAAATCACACAACCACAAAACACAACAAGCAGCTCACTGCCTCGCTGGAAAAATTTTTTAAAGCCGCAGCTGCCTCGCTGAAACAGCAAGCTGCTAAAACACAAAACACAATTTCCTCACAGCCACTATTTTTTGTTTCAGCATAATGGACCTCGCCAACAAACTGAACACATTGTCTTCCTACCAAGGACCACAGCGGGTTGATCTCGTCACATTAACTAATGAAAATGGATACCACATTCTATCTGCTAAGCGGACTGACACATCAAAGGGCCCTGCGCTTCGTCTGGAAATTGAGTATGGTGAAAATAAAGCCATTTGCTATTTACCAAAACGTTTCCTCATCTCACTAAGCGATGAAGAAATCGCACAATTAAACGTACCAAAAATGTTTAAATTACGATCGGACGGTAAAAAGATTAATAATAGTCCGAATGTATTTATTTTCAAAGCATGAAAAATAAATCGCATCATCTGAATTTCGTCTTTTACTCTAACCTAAACTTACCTGCCGTCCCGTCAAAGGTGCTCGTAAACCGCACCTCATGCCAATAACCAAGCAGGTTCCCCCTGTCCATCACTAACTGATTCAGATCAGCTAAGAGCTGATTCAGCTCATCGCCCCGCCTAGCAATAAAGGAAACAACTACTTCGGCTCCGGACATCGCACTGACAAAAACTTGTAACACAGCGGCTTATATTCACACAAACTTTTTGTACAAATGCAACTTGCAACGCTGCTAACCTTGCCGCATGTTTATGTGCATCAACGCTCCGGACCAAGGTTGGCCCAAACTGGATCCGCAACCGCAGTGCAACAAAGACCCGGACCTACGACAAGGTTGCTGCAGTATAACCGGTCCCGGACCTGCCTCAACCGGCCGCCTCAAAAGTCAAGGCAGCGATTTTTCAGCAAAGCGTAGTAAAAGTCAAGGCTTGCATTTTGAGTGAATCCTGAGTTAAAAGCAAGGCTTTTTACCCTACTCACTTTAAGCCAATGTTTTGCTTTTTCGTAAATAAATATTCCAATTTTGACGTTTCAGGTGTAACAAGGTGCGCTTCCAGTGGCAAGTAAGGGAAGTAACACGATCATCAGCCCTCATTTCTACTCTGAATTTTAAGTGTGAAATTAAAATAACATCTGATTTGGAACAAAATCGGGGAATTCAGGAAGGTATTTAGGGAATGTTCCTTGTGGTGGGAAATAAAATTCTGTCTTTCGACCGCACATTTATTTTGAACGGGGTATAGTATACTTTGCTCTGGTGTTCTCTGTACTGTAGATGGTCTGACGAAAACATAGTGAAAAATGTAATAGGCCTACAATAAACAAGTCATTGTGTAATTGCTCATTGATCAAAAGTCAAAACACTTTAACTATCTCGTATATATTATGTTAACCCTTTGTACAGAGTGGCTTGAAAGGATTCTAATGGTTTCACGGTCATTATAATTTATTAATTGTACAAAATTTACCCTATCTCCAAACTAAATGCCTTATATGTACCCTTGTGAACAGCATTCCACCAAAAGGAATTTGAATAAAGTATATTTGGTGCGAATTTTCACATAAAGATTTTGGTGGTTATTTAGATTTAGATACAACTATTTTTTTTTTTTAAAAAAAGCTTCTCGAATAAACTTCAATCTAGGGTATTATTTTTGTCTCTTAGGTTTGACATAAACCCTCCTCAAAGAAGGCTGGGGTTTTAGCTTCAATTTGTAAATTCGCTCCTTTATAAGCATGATAAAATTGCTATTAATTATGTGACTTAATATAAAATGCTATTCATTGAATTAAGAGTCTCAATTTTGAAAACATTACCTTGTCTCTGCCAGTATAAATAATTAACAAAAACAAAGGATACCCGCCATATAAATTATTCTAAACTCATCACGTACCCTATTCTAAAATTATTTATTGTTAAACATTTTAGGCATGGAGGTTGAAAAATTAGATCTCATATTTAATTAATAATCATTATGCATTTGGAAATTTGTATTACTAATGTAATAGTGATGAATAAGCCGTTTTACAGTCTACTATTAAATTTTGATGGTTTTTGGTTGCAGTGTATTTTAAATGTACATAATAATTGAAATCGGAAAATAAATTACTCCAATGAAAATTAGTGATTACATTTCCTAGTCTAATATTACTTTCACAAGCCACTGCTAATGGAGTCCGTAATAAAATTAACGCATGGCCATGTTTTGTACATATGATTGCTTCAGTTTAACTTAATATTGATGTGGTCTATTTCCAGCTCATTATAATACCACCACTACTGACAAGATCGAATTAAGATGTGACGTTTTCCTGGAAACAATTTTCAGACAATTTTTTTTTGTATTCTTGCTCTCCACTAAACAGCCATAATATATTCTTAGTTTAAACGATAATGTATACAAAAGTTGAAAAAATAATAGTAGTTTTCATCACTAGGAGCAAAAGTGGGTCTTTTTGGTGCGCAATCGTGCTTTAAAAACGAGGCGCAGCCGAGTTTTTAAAAACGATTAAGCATCAAAAAGACACTTTTGCTCCGAGTGGTGAACAACGTTTTTTATCATGACGCGAAATTAGACTTTTAATCGTTAAAAATGTTAACTATAATAGTAGTTTTCATCACTAGGAGCAAAAGTGAGTCTTTTTGGTGCGCAATCGTGTTTTAAAAACGAGGCGCAGCCGAGTTTTTAAAAACGATTAAGCATCAAAAAGACACTTTTGCTCCGAGTGATGAACAACGTTTTTTATCATAATGCAAAATTAGACTTTTAATCGTTAAAAATATTAAATAAAAATTTGTATTTTTAAGGTTATATTTACAAAGTAAGTATTATGCAATGTTTACATTTCTGTTATTTACAAACAATGCTCTTTATAACGTGTGAATTTCAAAATTCTGCTCTCCAACATTAATGAATTAATATTAATATACTTATCAAACAGCTGACTTTTCAGTACTAGGACCTAAAAAATTCTCCAGATGATTTTTCAGTCCTAGGACAAGAAAGAATCGGTTTTGGTACTATTGAGAGAACAAAAAACAGGCTGATTTCGTGCAGAATGATAAAAAGTTGTATTTTCAAGGTTATATTTACAAAGTAAGTATTATGCAGTGTTTACATTTCTGTTATTTACAAACAATGCTCTTTATAACGTATGAATTTCAAAATTATGTACCTCAACATTAATGAATGAATATTAATATACTTATATAACAGCTGACTTTTCAGTACTAGGACCTAAAAAATTCTCCAGATGATTTTTCAGTCCTAGGACAAGAAAGAATAGGTTTTGGTACTATTGAGAGAATAAAAAACAGGCTGATTTCGTGCAGAATGATAAAAATACATTTAATTTATCTTAACAGCTTTAAAATCCGGTTCATAATTTATTCTAAAATACCATCAACATTACTTATTTTAAAATAATATTTTAGTACCTCAATCTACAGGATTTTTCAGAACTCCCAGGCAATATTTAAGGGCTTATCCTGTACAAAATACACGTGTGAATATTATGTTAATAATGTCCAAATGCAGCCAGTTACCCACACAGACGCAATTTTGTTTTTTACACATAGTAATTTTTATTTCTATAACGGACATTTTTATTAAAGTCAGATTTGGTATGAATCTTTATCACACCAATGTTAATGTCCAGGAAATTTTTTTCCGATGTGTGTTTTTTTTCTTTTTTTTTTAATGGCAGCCATTTAAAATTTTTTAACTCAAATATCTCGAAATGGTTAGCTTTATTAGCTCTAGGTTTTCAATAAGCTGGTACCTTACATGTTATGATTTTCGACCCGCTCCAATGAACATGTAAAACAAGTTGTAGATACACCTAGATTCCTAAATAATTAATAAATGAATGCAGACACATAAATAGACACACAAACCAGGAAATAAAACTACATATAGCGTAAATTGAATGAGCTCCTTAGCTTCTCACTTCCACCAGACCAAACCGTACCAAATTAAAGTCATGAGAGTGACTGAATTGAACCTAATTAGTGTGAAGTAAGCTTCCAAACACCCTCACACAAACCGTCAGATGGAAATTCTACAGTGATACTTTATTGAGAGAGCTATAAGCCAAGTGTGTGCTATTTGTTTGGTAATGTAATTATCTCTGAATTGGTTATTTAGACGGTTTTAATATATTTATGGAATTTTCTTTGGTGGTAGTTGTGGATATGTTTCAAAAACACGATGCAAACAAATTTAGGTCGGTAAGACTATAGTTGGACTATTGTTGTTTTGGCCAATTGTCCATGAAGCATTCCAAGTTGTGATATTTAAACTGACAAACATGTTTTATGAAATTTAGGTATGAAAATTCAGAGACAATGTCACACCACGTAAACAATATTCTATCTATATATTAATAGGCAAGCATGTTTCTTTTCCTCTTTTTTTCTCAGCTTGTAGAAAAAATTGAAAAAATTGTAGATTGTAGAAGAAATCCGAAAATACCGTTAGAAAGGTATCGTCATGTAGATGAGCAGACTCTCATTGTTATTCACATAGGCCCCCAGGGCTCCGCCCTATAGGCTTTCAAAGTTTCAATGTTGATTTTATGGGAGAAGGATAATAGAATCATTAGACAGCTGTTTTAATGAGAAATGTTAGCAAATCAGGAAGAATAGACGTTCAGTTGTAAAACATTTTAAAACTAATTGGCCCAAAATCAACAGAATGTTGGTTGAATTTCGACCAGTGGGGGAGCGCTAGTATACAGAAATCTTTATCCTCGTATTATGCAGTATTAAAGTTTACACTGGTAAGGGTTAATTTTAATGCAGTTAATAGTTTGGGCAGTGTATTCACATATTTTTACAGTGTTCGAGGACTAAACATTTCGCTCGAGTGGCAATATCATTGTATTCAACTGCAGGTTCCACCGATTTAAAGGTTTGTGATACCCAATTCAAGGATAATGTTGTGGAAGTTGTTTGATACAGTCGATGGTCCTACATCCTCGTGATTCCTCGCACTTACGTTGCACACCATTAACCGATTTGGAAATCCAAAAATGTTATCAGAGAATGTTATGGAGATAATTTGAAATAGAATATTCATAAGAAAATTTTTTATTCCTCTTTTTACATTTACAGTTTGTCATGGTAAGTAGTAATTGTAAAGGACATTGTGGGTTTTAGTGACAAAATAAGAGAATACAGGTAATTTAATTTCTAGTTATGAAAACTACTGGATTAATATTTTATTTAATATTTGATAAAATTCATATATGTTCTTACAAAATACCTTTATAATAGAAGTTATGCCTGCTCATCTTGTATTTAAAGTATCAATACAGGTACTTTCTATTAAACCAAGTTATTATTGAATGGGACGAATAGATAGCTAATGTAGATAAATAAAACAAAACTTAATACACATTCATTTTTTTAGAAAATTATATGAAACTATATCCCTCAACATTAGGTTAGGTTTTTTTTTTTTAGATAACCATTCTTTACCATTCGTATAAGTTTAACAGAGTAGCTTACTCTTATTTCACTATTTGAGTCTGGGTTTGAAACTAAATAGTCTGTGAAAAAGTATATTTTTGATGTTCCTAAACTAAAAAAAATCATAACATAATATGAATAGAAAGAGTAAACATTTGGTAGACATTTTATCATTACTGCTAGATCTGATAAGTTCCTGTATTAAATAAAGTATTAAATAAAAAAATTGCTCCCTCAGAATATAAATAAAAAATAAAAACATAAGTTCAATCTTAACACCATGCTGTTTTAGTAATGTAGGATGTACTATGGTGCCTGGAAGAAAAATAATTAAAAAAAGCATTTGTGTTAGATAATATAACCATTACTAAAAGGGTTAGGCCTAAATCACAAGTTGACGAAAATTAAATGAATAGATTTTATAACTAAATAAAAACTTAGCCCCTTTAACTGTAACAACGTAAACACAAAGATTATTTGGTTGACATCGCCTGAGCCGGAAACAAGGCTAAAGAGGATCAGCTGATTTTTGGACCGGAAACTGCTTGGCTTCCGAGATAAAGCAAATTATATTATTTGCTTCTTTCTAACGACTAGTCTTAACTGAGCATTTAGTTTACTTTTAGTATAGGCGGTTTTATTCAATGTAAGACTATTTAAGCCGAAGTAAAAAAATCAACAAATTTTATATGTAGAGCCTATGCAAAGAGCCCTGCCTAAGTCAGTAGGGTTGAGACCAACCAACACTTTTGTGGCCTCTGGTAAATTAGAGATTCTTGAAGATTTTTAAGCTCCTTAAGCATAAAGTGATTTGTAAAGATTATATTAAAAAAAGGGATGTTTGACCGACTACAGCCCTTCCTTAACTAGGTAAGTTAACTTTGTAAAGTATTTGTTCAAATGTAAATTATAATTCTAGTTAGTCAGTAGGCCTACAGAGACCCAGACAACGACACAGCAAATCACATTTCATAAAAATTAGGTATACTGTTGCTGGGAACCAAAATGGCGGATTACCGCGAACTGTAACAGTAGTGGCACGTGATAAAATGCGCCACGATATAAGTTCAATACCTTCATTCCCACGAGAACGAAATTAGAAACTTGTCAACGCTGCATCACGCCGCCATGATGGTCACCCGTGGGGACAACTAACGGTGACGACATCATCGGCAAATCAAAATAAGGGGCGTGGTCAGAAAATTAAATGATTGGCTAATGTGATGTCTCGTGGGGGATGGTAAGATTTTAGGGAAGGGGAAGCGAGAGCCGAGCGACCGAAAAGGAAGAGAAGAGAACTTTAGTCTGGAAGAAGTTAGGATTTGGAGAGGATCAACCTGCGGGACGAGGTAGTAAGCCACCCCCAGCGTCCGAACCGCCTATCTCCAAGACTCCAACTTCCATCACCTCGAAAAACGAAGACTTCACTCACTGCAGACATCAAGTACTTCAAACCCTCAACGCAGAAGTCCAAACACGGAAGCCACATCAAATCGTATCTCCGGAAGAAAATATCCTGCTCTCCCTTCCGAATTCGACTGCATCCCACTGAGCGACAAGGACTTCGGGGACCAAGAGATCATCACCAGACGGCCCGGAGGACAGCCCAGGAGCGGAGGCGAATAATCAACAACACATCCACGGACCAGGGTTGCAGCCGTACGACCACACCAGGGGGCCCCATCTTCGAGACCACCGTCCCGGAGGATCATCCCTTGGTGGACAACGTCACCGTGCCTAGGACAACACCCGCCGGATGATTAGGGTATGTGCCCTCAAAATTGTGAGAAAAGGCCCAAAATTTAATTAATCATATTCAACAGTAAAAACAAAACTCAAATTAGCTATTATTTAATCGTTGCTAATATTAAAGCGAAAGAGAGGATAAATTAATCACAGTTTAAATAAACTAATTAAATAAAACGATTGTAGGGACTAGAACATAGTGGGAAACAGCTCGCGGGATATTCATTTGTAAATATTACTTTTAAATAGATAGCTTATATTAATTATTGTACAGATCATTTTATTATTAACATTAGGTCTTTGTTTCCGTTATTATCTAACTAAAGTAGATGTGTCTCTTACTGTTTTCGAGGTCCCAAATATTTTAATTAACATTATTTTTATGGGGAACTTTAACAGTATAATTAAATCAATTTATTCGATCCTTATAGTTAATTGATGATTTTTTCAGACGAACGGTTGTAAATATAATCTAAGTAAATAAAATGATTTAAAGCATAGGACTCTGAACTCCATAGATTGCTTGTAAATGTAAATATAGTTATCAACATTGTCCGTATTGAATTTCTGGTGACGACTATTTCAACCAAAGTGCTCATTGAGAGACAAAAGGTGAAAAGACATTCGATAGTTAGAATTCAGTGAAACTACGAGTTTTGTGGTTCTGAACTATGTCAAAGGGCTCCAGCGCTTCTGTGAGATTTGGATCATACTGTATTGAATCATTGAAGTGCAATCTCATTTATTAGGTTAAGTTTATGGTGTTTATTAAACATATGTTTTACTTACATTTGTGTTTGTTCAATCCCGGTCCTTAACCTCTTGCATTAAGCCATGCGAGTCAAGATTAGCTTACTTTTATTTATTTATCATTTTAATTCAAATATTAATTTTCAGTAGCCTAACCATCCATACACAACTTTACAACTTACCTTTGAATCACGGAGACAGCTTGGAATATAAAATTTACTTGATATTCACCTGCTTTACAAAACCAAACCTTTTAAAATGAAGACTTCGCTCTATTTATTCTGTGATGGAAAAGGAAAAACATTTAAAGGATATATTAAATAAAGGAATAATATTGGATTTTTTGAAAAATAATTATTTACAAAACAAAGTAGACATAATATACCAATAATACCTAATTGAGAATGCAGTACTACTTATAAAGATGTAATAATGTTAATAAGACTTCTTTATACTTTTTTGTTTCTGTCTATATTCATATAAATAACAAGTAACAACAATAGAATGTACAACAAGATGAGTAAAGTATCTGGTGGCTTTTAATGGAAATGAACACTGAATTCAGGAATCCGTGAATAGAAGATAAGAAAGTTGGCTGACATGTATCAAATGAAAGTATTTATGACTTAAAACCTGACTCTTACGCACAGATTAATAAACGTTTCGCCCAAGGCCAAGATTTAGAAGTCAGTATCACAATAATGTACAAACATACTAGAAAATCTATTTTGCCAATGTCTTAGAAAGGAAGTAGCCTATTATAGTCTTACAGTGGAACGTGTCATTTACCGGGTTACACGATTACCGGGTTGGCCGAGCATTGCTTGTTGGTCTTAAATTACTTTTGTTATAGTGTCATAGTAATCAAGCTATTAAGATTACAAACACCAACAACACTATCTCATCATAAAAATGCAAAGTTAAGCAACATCGACCCGATGGATTTTGAGATCGTGGAGAATACATCGCCAGAGTCACTCTTTTGTATTACTTTATAGGATACGAATATTAATTTGAGAGTTTAATTCGTATTCTTTATCTTGAAATCCATTATTTTTATTTGGAGTGAAATTGCAAGCCTACAATAGTTACCGACATCAATGACCTAAATCTATAAGGACTGCTATTGTTTGGAAGGGCTTTGAAAATTACTTTATCAATTTAGCAGTAAGCCAACAGTAAGTTTTTAGCTATTTTTTAACCTTAATTAACCAACAGGTATTTTTAAGTTTTTTAATAATACTAACTTCCCGCTATCCTATACGGTCCGCAGAAAACTATTTTAAACTTTCTTATATTATTTTATTTTGTTCAAACAGTTGTTTAGTTTTGTTATTGTGACCTGATATTATTTAATTTTTTTTTATTTTAGTGGGATGTTGAAAGCGCTTGAGTCAAATTTCTTCACTCACTACCAAACTTACAAATTGACAAGCACGATGTAGGTTTAAGTTTTGTGGCAATTATTATCTTCAATAATGTCATAATTCGGTTTAAAATTTTTAATTAAAAAAAAAAAACAGTAAATAAAAATAATATTAATAGCCTTGCAAAGTATATTAGTTTATTACCTAAGCCCAGTAATAAATTGACACAATTAGTTGAAAAAGATTAATTCGATTGAAAAGTTTCAAGTACACAGCTCAAAATAAATGAACGGGAAAAAGTTGTGGGAGAATACACTTTAAATATAAAATATAATATTTTCACTGTTTTAATTAAAAAAACTCTTTTATGGAGAAAAAAGAATTTTCAGTAAGAAGAAAGAAAAACGAAGATGTAAGTCAGAAAGAAATTTCCGTTGCATTTCAATAATAATTATTATTCGAAATATTCTGATTGTTTCGCTAAAGTTGATTGCCCGTTCATCCTTTGTCTGGTAATCCATTTACTCGAAAGTTTATTTCTTCAGCATTGAAAAGAGCAACATTCGTTGTTATAATGTCGAGAAAATAAGCGGTTTACTTTCCTCTCATTCAATTAATTGTACATTAGTCCAGAATGTTTGTACCGGTATAGTACGGTACGTTTAATCACTAGGACCGAAAGTGACTTTCTGTGCACAATCGCTGTTAACGATTGTGACAAAGGGGAGGAGAAAAAAAATTTTTGTCCGTGGGCATTGACATCATAAGGCATAATTAATAATTTTAAAATCTTAATTAAAGTATTCGAAATAAATAGCTGATAGATTAATTAGGATTGTGTTAAAATAATTGTATTTCAAATGTATTATCAAAGCTATTTCGGTTTCATTAAATCTTATTTTTTATTGGTATGTAAAAATGTGTTAGTATGTTTAAAATAAATTTTGAAGTTTAGGCACGGTGAAAATTAACTATGCCAAATGTTTTTAATTTAGTCCTTCATAAGGCTATCATAAATGTCCAATTTCCAAAAAATTAAAGTAACTTAAACAATTTAATAACAAAAATTTATTTACTTTTTAATCCATTAACTGTTAAATTTAGTAGTTTAAATATAACAACACTGTATTAATTTTGTTCCTTCCATTAAAAGACTTCTTCCATTAATAATCCATTACAATTAATTATACACGTTTTTAAGTTGAGGCCATAATAAACAAATTTCTTCTTGAGCGTCTTCTCTTCTACTGTAGCAAGAAAAATACCTCATGTGTTTACAATCAGCTGATTAGAATCGTAGGACCAACGAGGTTAAATAGATATAGAGTGCTCAACACATTTGAATTTTTTGTCCCCTGTTGATTTGGGCCATTATGGATAAAAAGTTTACCCATAATTCCCGCTGTTTAATTGACAACCATCCCACACTTTACCCTTGTTTACCTTAAATTAAATTAAACCTACTCATAAAGAAAAGTTTGGCTTTTACTTATTACAAACTGCAAGTAAATTGGTAAAGTGAAAGTCTCAGACGAACTGTCTGATAATAGGATAATAGGATAGTAGGATTGAAAAAGTTTACTTTTTCCCCATGTTAAATCTCCATAAGAAAAATTTATTTTTAATTGTTGACCGATTTAACGTAAACATTTTTTAAATGTATTATGTTACAACTTTTGCTATGAATAGCATTTAGTAAAAACCATATGTCTATACATATGAGCCGTGACGTTTTGCCCACCATGTGTGATGTCACGTCTCATTTGTTATAGTGTTGTTTTTTTTTTCTGGCCAGTGTTTTCTGTATGCTGTCATTCTGGAATATTCGGTGTTGTTTTTCTTCTTTTCACCAGCTGTAACGCAACGTCCTGAAAAAGATCATAGGTGCCGTTGGTGAACGTAACCGCAAGACGTACAATTTTGTCGCACTGTCTCTCAAAAGAAATTTTATCAATTTAGACCTTTTCTACCAGTGATTATGGTGCTGTAATGCGGTGATTTAAACCTCCCAACGCATCATTTTGGGGTCCAGCTGGGGACTTGGTCCCACCGACAATGCCATGCAGATGATGGTTCCGGCCTGGTCCGTCCGCCTGCCCACCTAGGGGACATACATGGCCTTGGTCCCCACTTGCCGGAGCTGCAGGCCGACGCTCTTCTTTCCAGTGCCATGACGCCATAAACGAACTACTGTGATATGCTACTCCACCAATGAACTGTGATATTTTGTTATTTATGTGTGACAGTATTTATTTATTTATTTATTTGTAGTCTCCATGTTAGGTTAGTATCCCATTAGGAGCCCGCCCTGCGCCACAGGTCTCCGGGTGGAATTATTTTTGTCAACCTCAAAATTCGGCACGCCAATTCTTTTGTGTATTTTGTGTTTGTAATTGTTATGTTTATTTATTGAAATTTATTGGTTGTTATTTATTTATTTATTTAATTTATCAATGCCAATTTTAAAGTTAAAGTTTCAGAAAGGGGGAATTTTTTAAATGCTGTTGTTCTTGAATTTTGAATATCGATATTCTGGTTGGCCAACCTTGGTGACATTGACTTCTGGTAAAATTCTTTTGTTATCAAATTTATCACTGTGGACCTTGGATGTTCCCGATTTTCCACTGTTTTTGCTGTTGTTAATTTTGCTGTTAATTTTGGGGTTAAATTAAATTTCTGGTTCCACAAGTTTGTTTTTTTTGTTCTGAACTCCTGAGAGCGTTGGTGAGCCCCTCCCGTGGAGCGCCTTGGGCAAGCACGTTTCCAAAGGTCGGGTGCGCTTCCGCGGGGGTGCGGTTCAGACGGTAGCAGAGCGTGGTTGGTTCTGAAGTGTAGTCTCGGAGGAGTTGTGTTAGTTTGGTGTGTATGAGTGTATGTATGTGTGTGTGCGTGGTTCTTCAATTTGGTGGAGTGTGTGTGTGGCGAGTGGGATAGCGTCTTCTGTTGGACCCCAGAATGGTTGCGTGGGAATTTTCGCCCAGACACCTTAGGAGGTTAAGGATTTTGTGCAATTGTGTTGTGTTGCTGTGTTCTTTGTGTGGCAGCTGGCTGAGGACACGATGTCGGGAATTGTCCCGGAACACCTGCGGAAGGGTGAGCTGATTTTTGAGGTTCTGTCACGTGGGGAGGCCCCTGCTCCAGATGTGAGAAGTCTGCGAAGTCAGGTCCGAGGCATTCTTGGACAGGCTCAAAGTTGGCCTGTTGGCCTCAAGTCGGAGGATGAGTTGGAAGTGTGTAGGGAGCGGGTGGAGGAGTTGAGTGGTGAGCTTGAGGGCTGGAGTGAGTTGCCCTCGGGCAGGTCAAAAGTCTCGCTCCTCACTCAGCTGCTCCACTGGCAAACCAGGTTGAGTCTGTTGGCCGGGGTCCCGGATCTTGAGCCGACGGATAAGACCTGGGTGGAGGGTAGGTGTGCTGAATTTGAACAAGTCATTGACCGCCTGCGGTCTGCTGGTGTTGTGAAGAGTGCCGTGGAAGCTCTCGAGCGCGCTGCGGCGGGGTCTGCTGGGGGGGAGACTGGTGTTGTGGGGGCTGGACCGGTCGGGGGATCCGTGGCCTCCGTTCCTCCTGCGGCTGCCCAGGAGGTGGTCCGCGGGATGGATGGAGTGTTGCGGGTGCCTGCCCTGTTCCTCGCTCCCGCGGCGTCTGTCGCCACCCCGGTGGCTTCCGTTGCGGATGCGTCGCAAAAGGGTTTTTGCGGTGCCTTTGCGAAATTGCCTCATCCTCTCTCCTCCGCCTTGCAGGACCTTCGACCTTTTGACGGACTGGATGTTGAGGCACTGATCAGGTTCCTGGAAAAGGTTTTGAGAATTAAGGAACATCCAGGCATCTCAGATATCATGCTGTTGGAGCTCCTTGCTCCCCTTTGTAGGAAACCGTTGAGTGACAGATTGTTGGACTGCCTCAAGCACCAAACGAGCTTTGATTTCTTTCATGCTGATGTGTTGAATTTCTTCGTCCCTTTCCAAGTCATGGAAAGACTGAAGGTTGAGAGAGTTTTCCGCCCGCAGGCACCCAACGAGTCCCTCAGCCAGTTTGCCAATGACATCCGCATGGTGGGGCGAGTGTTGCGGTTGGACCTTACCGAGACTCAGCTGGTGGACATCATTCTCGTGGGTCTCAATGCTGGGGAGAGATCCCGGCTGGTTTTCGCTCCAAGACCATCTTCCTTCGCGGACCTGGATAGGTTGTCCATCCTTTCACGCACTGTCCAGGCCGCTGATTCTCAAAGGGCCCAGTCCCTGGGGCATCTTCCCCGGAGAGGACCCGGTGTCGCGGCGGCTTCTGTCGGGGTATCCCACGTGTCTCCCACCAATGAGCAGCAGAGGCGTGTTCCTACCTGTTGGGGATGCGGTGGTATTGGTCACGTCAGGCGTGACTGTCAACAAGGAAGAAGGAATGCTAACCTTCCAAAAAACTTGTGAGGACCCGGGGGTTCTTGTCACGGGAGTCCTCGGGGAATAAAGTAAAAGATGATGTTAAGATTTTTTCTAAGACTTCTAGTGGAATGCTGCAAAAGGGGTCCAAAGAGGTAGTTAGTTCTGATTTTGCTGAGAAGGAGCCTCTGTTGCGGGGGATGCGTGGGGTTGCCTCGATGGGGGTCAAAGCGGCACGCTCAGTCTGCCCTCGCCTGAACATCTTAGCTGGAGACACGGTGCAGAAGGCCCTTGTGGATTCTGGAGCCGCCCGTTGTCTAATCTCCCTTGCGTTTTGTGAAGAATTATTTTCTGGAGGTTTCATCAGGCAGACTGAGCCAAACTCTTCTATATGCTGGACTGCTTCTAAATCACCTCTTGTCATCAATTGCGAAGCTCAAATCAAAATAAAGATTGAGCATTTTTCCTGGGTGTGGAGCTTTCTTGTGGCTAAGGACCTTTGCTTTCCAATCATCCTGGGAGCGGACTTCATCAAACACACTGGCCTAATTTTGGATTTAGGTCGAGGTCAGTGTTACTTTCGGTTTTCCAGACGAGTGTCCATTCCTTTTGCCGATGAGGTCTTGAGTGCCGCTGCTGCTGTAGAGCCTGAGACAGAGAATGGTACCAAGACCGATCCTTTAGGGCATCTAGCTCCGACGGAGGCTGAGGCTATCAGGGATCTTTGCAAGCTTTTCCCTGAGGTGCTTACGCCAAGGTTGGGGGCTACCAATCTGCTGGAATATGAAATTCGTCTCACGGACACTCGTCCTGTACGTTCTCATCCGTACAAGTTAGCTCCACCCAAAATGGAATCTCTCAGAGGCATCATTGATGACCTGCTCAAAAATGGGGTCATCGAACCCTCCAATTCCAGCTATGCCAGTCCAGCATTTCTTGTCCCGAAACCAAATGGAAAGTCTCGTATGGTCATTGATTATCGCAAGCTCAACGCCAAGATTGAAATCGACTCCGTCCCTCTCCCCGACCTGCATTCTGCTTTCGACTGGTTCGGTAAGGCCAAGTATTTCTCTGTTTTTGATCTCAATCAGGCTTATCACCAAATTCCATTGAAAGTGGAGTCCCGACCTCTCACTGCCTTCTGTGTTCCGTGGAACTTGTATCAGTTCACACGAGTCCCCATGGGCTTAGCTGTGGGAGCTCAAACCCTCACCCGACTTCTTGATTCCATTTTTCACGATGTGAAGTTCAAGTTTGTGTTCATTTACTTGGACGACCTTCTTGTTTACAGTGAGAGTTTTGAAGACCACCTTGTTCATCTGGAGGAAGTTATGACTCGTTTGCGTAGGGCTGGCCTTACCGTGAACCCGGACAAAGTTAGTTTCGCTCAAGCCGAAATTTCTTTCTTGGGCCATCTGGTCTCCTCCAAGGGCGTCCCCATAGATCCCGCTAGGACTCAAGCCATCCGGGAGTTTCCTCCGCCCAAGGACGCCAAAGGCATTGCTAGGTTTGTTGGCATGGTGAATTTCTATCGACGCTTCATCCCCAATGTTGCGGAGTTGGCCGCACCTTTGAATGCGCTCAGGAAGAAAGGCGCCAAGTTTGAGTGGGGTGAAGCGCAGCGGACGTCCTTTGAGCTCTTGAAGGAGGCGGTGATGCAACCTCCTGTGTTGGCGATGCCGGATTTCAGTCGTAGGTTCATTTTGCAGACGGATGCCTCCTCACAAGCCATTGCGGCCGTGTTATCCCAAGAAGTAGATGGTGTTAGGCAGCCTATCGCTTTCGCCTCTCGAACTTTGACATCTTGCGAGAAGAAAAGTTCTTTTGTATACGAGCTGGAGTGTCTGGCTGTTGTCTTTGGTGTAAACAAGTTCCGAAGGTTCCTTGAACATAAGGAATTTTTGCTGGAGACCGACAACCAGGCACTCTCATGGCTTCTCGCGCACCCTCGCCAGCTCGGGAAAATTGGTCGTTGGGTGGTGCAAATTTCGTCCCTTAAGTTTACCGTCCAACACGTACGAGGCACTCAGAATGTCATTGCAGACACCCTTTCTAGGATGTATCATTCCCCCGACGACCATCTTTCTGATCCGGAGCAGACGGAATGTGCCGTGCTTCTGGAATTTCCTCTGGCCTTTTCTGATATCATTCCCCACCAGTTAAACGATCCTGAGCTGGCTAAAAGCATTGGTGAGCTCCAGAATGGGGGAGCCCACCCCCCTTATTTTCTGTCCCAGGGGGCCCTCTGCTGTCGAGCTCGGCAACAGGGTAAACCTAAAATTGTGCTGCCAAGTCTTCTTATTCCGATGGTCTTTGAGTATTTTCATTCTTCCCCTGTGGGTGGGCATTTAGGGATCCACAAGACCATCTCTAAGATTAGGGAACTGTTCATCTGGAAGGGTATGGACCGGGACATTGCGGGGCGGGTGCGTTCTTGCCAAACGTGCTCGCTCAGTAAGCCCGCTCAGAATGCCAAGTTAGGGTTGTTGTCATCTGAGGTGGCGGAGAGACCTCTGGAGAAGGTTTTCATCGACTATGTTGGGCCTCTCCCACGTAGCAAGTCGGGAAACAATTTCCTGCTTGTTTGTGTGGATGCCTTCTCCAAGTTCTGCTGGCTTTTTCCCTTAAGGAATGCCACTGCACAGCTCACCGTTCAGGTACTTCGAACCCAACTGTTCCAACACTTTGGGATTCCCGCCACCATAGTTTCCGATAACGGAACCCAATTTGTTTCGCATCTTTTCAAAAGAATGTGCTTTGGGCACGGTATCCGCCATGTGACCACATCCCCTTACTACCCACAGCCTTCTCATGCTGAGAGGTTCAACCGAAATCTTCGTTCCGCTCTCATCGCTTTCCATGCTGAAAGACAGACAACCTGGGATCAAGAGCTCCCTTGGATCCAATTCGCTTTAAACACTGCTACCCATGAGAGTCACAAGGCGGTTCCTTTCGAGTTGATGTTTGGCTTCAAACCAAACAACCCCTTGGCAAATGTTTGGAGGATTGGCGACCTTCTGCCACCGCCTGGTACGCCCGATGTCAAGGAAACTTGGCAAGCGGCCAGGCGTAATCTCATTAGGGCTAGAGAACTTGTGAGGAGGAAATACAACCGAGGTAGAGTTGACAACCCCTTCCAGGTGGGGGATCTGGTTTTCTGCAAGGCTCATCCAGCCAGTTCGGCTGTTGACAAGAGAGCCGCCAAGCTGTGTTACAGGTGGACAGGTCCCCACCGCATCTTGGAGTTCCTCACTCCTGTGACGGCCCGGCTGGGAGATCCCCAGACCGGAAAGGTTTTGCGGAAGGTGCACATTAGTCATCTTAAGCCTTATGGCGGAAATTCTTAAGAAGCTCGGAAGTCTGTGCGGGAAGTGTGCAGGGCCAGGAAGCCTGATCACCTTTCTGTCCCCTTCACTCTGTTCTGGTTTTTCCCTGTTTCTCTTTTTGCAGGCCTGCACAAAAACTTTGGGTGAGTAGTCCCCTGGTTTTGGGAAAACTTGACGCCCCCGCTTTCAGACTGTCCTGAGCGTTCCTGGTGTGAGTGTTCTTCTAGTTTTGGGGAGAGGTTGTTTGCCTTTTGTTTTGCCGGGTGGTTCCCTTTTGGAGGGGGAGGTTGAGCCGTGACGTTTTGCCCACCATGTGTGATGTCACGTCTCATTTGTTATAGTGTTGTTTTTTTTTCTGGCCAGTGTTTTCTGTATGCTGTCATTCTGGAATATTCGGTGTTGTTTTTCTTCTTTTCACCAGCTGTAACGCAACGTCCTGAAAAAGATCATAGGTGCCGTTGGTGAACGTAACCGCAAGACGTACAATTTTGTCGCACTGTCTCTCAAAAGAAATTTTATCAATTTAGACCTTTTCTACCAGTGATTATGGTGCTGTAATGCGGTGATTTAAACCTCCCAACGCATCATTTTGGGGTCCAGCTGGGGACTTGGTCCCACCGACAATGCCATGCAGATGATGGTTCCGGCCTGGTCCGTCTGCCTGCCCACCTAGGGGACATACATGGCCTTGGTCCCCACTTGCCGGA
Organism: Neoaliturus tenellus; assembly: GCA_030545055.2. Lineage (NCBI taxonomy): Eukaryota > Metazoa > Arthropoda > Insecta > Hemiptera > Cicadellidae > Neoaliturus > Neoaliturus tenellus. The sequence goes on along the minus strand of CM061533.1, from coordinate 256,784,242 downwards.
GCTGCAGGCCGACGCTCTTCTTTCCAGTGCCATGACGCCATAAACGAACTACTGTGATATGCTACTCCACCAATGAACTGTGATATTTTGTTATTTATGTGTGACAGTATTTATTTATTTATTTGTAGTCTCCATGTTAGGTTAGTATCCCATTAGGAGCCCGCCCTGCGCCACAGGTCTCCGGGTGGAATTATTTTTGTCAACCTCAAAATTCGGCACGCCAATTCTTTTGTGTATTTTGTGTTTGTAATTGTTATGTTTATTTATTGAAATTTATTGGTTGTTATTTATTTATTTATTTAATTTATCAATGCCAATTTTAAAGTTAAAGTTTCAGAAAGGGGGAATTTTTTAAATGCTGTTGTTCTTGAATTTTGAATATCGATATTCTGGTTGGCCAACCTTGGTGACATTGACTTCTGGTAAAATTCTTTTGTTATCAAATTTATCACTGTGGACCTTGGATGTTCCCGATTTTCCACTGTTTTTGCTGTTGTTAATTTTGCTGTTAATTTTGGGGTTAAATTAAATTTCTGGTTCCACAAGTTTGTTTTTTTTGTTCTGAACTCCTGAGAGCGTTGGTGAGCCCCTCCCGTGGAGCGCCTTGGGCAAGCACGTTTCCAAAGGTCGGGTGCGCTTCCGCGGGGGTGCGGTTCACATAGGAATAACAAAAACACGAATTTAATATTCGTCAAAAATTTATCTTATACCCAATTGTGTGGGTTTTTGTAACATTAGTTAGAAAATCTTTTTGAAATTCAATTTTAATTCTTATGAAGCTATTTATATTACAGTTATTGATGTTGGGAAAGTAATTAGAGGGATTGAATATGTCATAAAAAATTTTAAATCTTTGTACAACTTTTCAATAATTATGCTTCCATATTGACTTAAACTTTGCAAAAAAAGTATTACCATTTCTTAACACTCTAATCAGAATTTAGAATGTCGTTTCAAGAGAATGTTATATACTTTGGTCAAACGTAGTTTCAGCATATGGTTGTTCTCAGACTAATTACATTGGACAAAGTAACAGTTGTTCCTGTTTATTTTAGAGCTTTGTGAGAGAGAAGGGTTAATTAATTTAGTTCTAAAACCTGCTAGTACTAAGGAACCAAGAAAAATTATTTTATTTTATTTTACAAAATATTGCATGTTTTTAGCGTCATACATTACATAAAAATTGCCTTAATGTTAGTTACCAACAAGTATTAATGATGAATAGAATATTTTATGAAGGAATTATTTAACCAAGAAAATAGTCTGCGAGATCAATAAAAGATTGAGAAAAAAAAATATATTCAGTAATAGCGTAATTTCTAGAGAACACATCATAGTATTTGCTTATTTATTCAGTTGTCTATTGAAATTCAGAAAAAGTTTTTGATCTTGCTACCTCTTTGCAAGTTTTTGATTTTGCTATTCCCTTCCAGCCAAGCATGTCTTGCATAGTTTCATCTCTCTCGTCCCCTCCAACCAGACCTCGCCACACTCACCTGTGAGTGATCCACTGCTGTGACGTAACCGTGGCATGACTCCGGCCAGTAGTATAGTGGGGTCTTGCTTCAACTCAGTCTTGGCTGTATTCCTACTGGTCCTCCCGCCATTACTCTTTTCAGTGATGAATCCCTTCCTCTTTTTAATACTGGGTCTTCCTCAAATTAAAATTCAAATTCAAATATATCCTTATTCAGACATTCAAAACAATGTACAAAAAAGCGTCAATGTAAAATACATAAATTTTATATAGTTAACATGTAAAGATAAAAGAAAACAACCATCATAAACTTACATATAAATTTTAATCGTAAGCCTCGTCATCCTTTGTAAAATAATTTAAGCAATATTATGGGTATAAATTTAATTTTCAACTAATGTGTAATACTCCTTTAAGTTATAAAAAACTGAGTTAATAATATAATCTTTTAATTTGCGTTTGAATTTTAAAATGGTTGTTTCAACTTTTATGCTCTCTGGAAGGTAATTCATAAATTTCATTCCTTTATACAAAGAATGCAATGTATTATGTTAATTAATGGTTTTTGCTTGTATTTTTCTTTATTATGTTTCATAATTGTAAATTTGTTTTTGTTCCTAGTATTATAACTATGAAAATCAACTTGCCTTTGAAATTTTGTCTCATTATTTTTAATATGCATAACAGTTTGATATATATATATATATATATATATATATATATATATATATATATATATATATATATATATATAGGCCGTAAACTGTCATGAATCCTAACTGTTTAAAGTAACCTCTACAAGATTCACCTGAATTTAAATTTTCAATACACCTTATTGCTTCTTTTTGTAAAAGTAATATTTTATTCAAATTATATTCACTTGTACCACCATACACTTCAATTCCGCAAGAGATATGTGAATGAATGGTGGCAAAGTATACTGATTTTAATGTTTCTTTATTGCAAATAGGTGCCAATCTCCTTAATGCAAATATCCCAGAATTAATTTTGTCGCAGATTTTATTTACATGTATGGCCAATTTAGTGTTGTCTAGATTTAGTCCTAAAAATGTTGTATCATTTACAAAGTTATCATTATTGTAGCTTACTTCTGTTGTGTTCCTGCACGTAAATCGAATAAAAGTGGTTTTTTCTTTGTTAAGTAAAAGATTTGAATCATTTAAAAACTCATTCAAAATATCTACTGTACTAAAACATGTATTTATTGTGGAAGTTAAATCCTTATCAGATATATCCTTATATATATCATCGGAATATAAACATATCTTACTTTGTTCAATTTTTTCCTTTATGTAATTTGGAATACCTCCCAGATAGTGGGGTATTCAAAAAACAAAAATGGGCCTAACACCGACCCTTGAGGTACAGAATAGTTAAGAAATTTGAAAAGAAGTTTTGACCTAACTTCTACTATGCAGTTATTATTTAAATGCTTGATATTCACATACTGCTGACGACCCTCTAAGTAAGTCTCTATCCATTTAAGCTCTTTCCCAATAATTCCATAGGTTTTAAGTTTCTTCAAAAGTACAGTATGTTTAACACTATTAAAAGCTTTTGTCAAATCAAGGAAGGCGACAAAAGTATGCTTACCCTCATCTAGATTTTCTAAAATATTTTTGTAATCTATTATAGCAGATATGGTGGATCTATTTGTTCTATATCCATGTTGTTCTGAGTCAATTAAGTTATTATCTTCAAAATGAGTTAATAATTGAGAAAGCATGCATTTAAAAAAAATTTTTGATAGTGAGGGTTGTATTGCCAACGGTCTATAGTTCAGAGGGTCAGAACGGTTTCCTTTTTTATGTACAGGTACTACTTTTGAAATTTTTAATTCTTTAGGATAAATTCCAGTGATGAATGATGCGTTAATCACATGCAATAGAGGTTTTAAAATGAACACTTTTACATCTTTTAGTATTTTCATCGGTATATCGTCATATCCAGAAGACCATTTAGGCTTAATTGAATCTATTATTTTACTTAGGGTTTCTTCATCAATTGTCATACAGCAAAATTTTGGTACTTGGAAGCATTGTGTTACAACTTGGATTGAGTTTGAGTTTGTATTTAATTTAGGAATAACATTATTCTCCACCATATCTACAAAACTGTCATTGAGGATGTTTGAAACTATTTCAGGGTTATCTACAACAGTATCACCATCTTTTAACATAATATTATCAAAAGTTTTTTCTTTAAAATTTTTAACTTCAGAATTTATGATTTGCCAGATGGTTTTATTTATGTTTGTTGATTTATTTATTTTTCTATTAAAATGAATTCTTTTTTTAGTTAATATAGTTTTCCGATATTGTCTTTTTCTTTCTTTCATTGTTTGTCTTAGTTTTTCGTTTCTCTTATCACCTCTACACTGTCGATGTAATTCAATTAACTGCAACGGGCATTGACAATTTTATCATCAATCCATTCATTTTTTGACGTCTTTTTTTATTATTTTAGTTTTAGGGAAATGTTTAGTAAAATAATATTTCAAAACATTGTAGAAATAATAAAATTTATTTTCAACTGGGCTCAAATAAAGTTTTCTCCAGTCTTCCTCAGCTAGATCTTTTCTGAAAATATTAATTGTGTCGTTATTAAATCTTCTACATATAGTTGATAGTGTATTGTTAGTTTTCTTAATTTCTTTTTGAAAAATTTTGAAAATTTGACCATTATGGTCAGAAAGTAAAGTTATTAAACATTCTATTGCAAATGAGCTCTGGTCTAGATTGGTGATGAAATTATCAATGGCAGTTTCACCCTTGTTTGTAACTCTTGTAGGTATCTTAACTGTATAACAAAAACCATGTATCTTAAGGACATTAACAAATTTATATTTCTTTTTGTTTTCCCTCAAAACATCCACATTCCAGTCCCCTCCTAATAAAATTAATCAATAAAAAATAAAATTAATAAATTAATCCTCTCCTCAAATAATTAGAGGAAAATCAGAGGAATCAATTATTTCTGTAACTCCCTAAATGACAATTTTCAGATTCACCTATATTAATCTACAAAGGTAGACACATCGTTTAGTGCAGAAATCGTTCATCTCCTTGTATGTTGAAATGACGGAGACCTATGTTAAACTAACTTTTTTGCAGAAACACGTTGACTGATCAAACTGATGTCACTTTGAAGATTTCTGCGGCAAACTTGGGCTATTTTGTAAAGTTTTTAGGTTTATAAATTCAAGCCTTTTTTGTTGCTATTGTTTTAGTATCAGTCATTATATTCATTTATAAGCTTATTGGAGAAATGGCTTGTTAAAAATTAGAAAATATTTCTTAATGGCTCTTAAAAATTTCTCTTACTGCAAAAAGATCTTAGATAAAGTTTTTATTTAATATCTTATACAAAATATGGCAAATAGTATACAGATAATAATATTTTTATTATGACTCTAAACTTATGAAGGTAAAATAAAACTTTCTAAGGTATTTTTTTTTTTTTTTTTCGTAAGTTAGAAATTTGTGATTTAGAGAGTTTATGAAATAATCAATAAAATTAACCTGTTTTATGGGAGTTGTATTTATAAAAAAATTATTAATAAAAATTTAAGTCACATCGAAAAAAATTCAAATATAAATCATTGAATCGACTTGAGCATAGTTATGTGATAATTAAAGAAAACTAGTGTACTTGATGCTCGAAATCGAGCAGTTTAGTTTGGATACATTTTAATGGTTAGGCTTGTTTAATGCAGTTTGTTAATCAGTGTATCCTCCCATGGTTTAACATAACTTCTTTGGTATGAACCGACAGATGTTCTCGCTAGTGTGCTTTGATTACTTGATACAGCTGTTAAACTAGAAAACTTTTAATTTTCTTATCAATGTTATTCTAATGGGGAAATACCGAACTATAAGGGCATGCAGAGCCCTTCCATTTAGAGGGATATTTACCAATTTACTTTAGAAACAACTTCAAAACCGAGCTCTATCTAATGACACCAAAATCATGAAAATCTATTGAAAACTTTAGGAGGAGTTCCTTGTACAAAAATACATGTCGCCTATTAAATATGTATATAGAAATATAGAATATAGATGTATAGATTACCACCCCCTCATCTTGTGTAACCGTCCATGTTCACTATAAGCATTTCTATTAACAGCTAAACCAAAACTATATTACTTGGCCAAGAATTGAAAACAAAAACTTTAAAACTAGGCAAAATCATGGATGCTCTGGTTTAATTGAAATAATCAATTATTGTATTTTATTAAATGTGGGATTTCCTAAATATAATACTGGCACTTTCTCTCCAATCCAACCCCAGAAAACACAATAATTTGATGGCGATTAAAGCCTACATCGGTTGCCAGCTGATACGAGCGATTTCAATAACTGTTTTGGTTAAGTTTTAAACTGTACTTATACTTTAAAAAGTTTTTCAAAGTACAGTTTGACGAGTTTCTCCTTGAAATTTTCTGATAAAGAATAATATTTATTATACGTTTTAAATGGTGGAATAATTTAAAGATAAGATTGTTATCAAATTATAGAGGATAATCAATCATACAAAAATATGTTTAATAATTCCTGTTTCTGGGAGATTTTTTTTTTATTTTTTTTTTTTGAGGGAGAGGCAGGGAAAATGCATTACGCACACAGGTGGCCAGCCTGTAGTGTGGGACTCCCCTAAAAAACGGGTTTACCCACTAAAAAACCTCCTCTACTCTTTAGGATTCTAACCTGGAATTGTTTATCACATTACGTCAGGCTAGGCCTAAATTTGGCTTACGCCCATGGGGCTCGCTCCTTATCCAGCTGTTCGGTCAAGGTATCTGGGCCACTTCGTGGTCCAAATCGGTTTTCTTTTCCAGGAGGATACCCCGGACGAACTGTGACAAACAATCCCAGTTGCCCTCATCCTCCATAATCTTTTGGCAGACCGTGTCCACCGAAAAAACACCGAGTTTTCTTGTGGCCTCCAGGCGGGGCCTTTCCCAACGCGAACAGCGGAAGAAGGTGTGTTCCGCGTCATCGGGAACGCCCGGGCAGTAGATGCAATCCGGTGAACCGGTCTTGCCCATCCGGTTCAGGTACGACTTGAAGTAGCCGTGACCTGTCAGGAACTGCGTGAGGTAGTAGTCCACCTCGCCATGCCGCCTTTCCACCCATGGTTGGACCTGCTCGATGAGTCGCGCAGTCCATCGTCCTCGGGTGTCGTGCTCCCAGCTGTGTTGCCACTGCTGGAAGGTTCGGGAGCGCTCTTCGGTTCTTGCCGTGTCCTTGCCGATCTCGCCTTGTCTCTGGTAAATCGCTTTCCTCTCCCCTGCCAAGAGCTTGACCGGGATGACTCCGGCGACCACCAGGACGGCAGGCTCGGACACTGTCCGGTAGGCGGAACACACCCGGAGCGCAGCTTGACGCTGAACCCGGGCGAGTCGCAACCTGTAGCACTCCTTATCTAGAGCGCCTGCCCACACCTCTGCCCCGTAAAGGAGCACGGACTGGACCGCGGACATCAACAGACGTCTTCTGCTGGATCGGGGACCCCCGACATTGGCCATCAGCCTACTAAGGTAAGTGACTACCTTAGCGGCCTTGTCCGCCGTACGAAAGATCTGATCCCTCCAGCTTAACTTGGTGTCCACCATAACCCCGAGGTATTTGGCGGCACGAGTTGATGTGACCACCTCCCTTCCCACTCGGAGTGGGACGACGGTGTCGATCCTCTTCTTCGTGAGGATCACAATCTCCGTCTTACTGAGAGCAAGCGAGAGACCGTGATCGGACATCCAGTTGTTGACCACCCGCATAACTCGGTTCAACTTCAGTTGGGCCAGCTCAACGTTGCGTGCAGCAATGAGAGCTGCAACGTCATCGGCGTACCCAACCAAAGTGGTTTCCTCAGGCATCTCGGACCTCAGGAGGCTGTCATAGGCAACGTTCCAGAGATCCGGGCCGAGTATTGAACCTTGTGCGGCACCAGAAGTGACTTCCATCGTCCGCGTTCCGTCCCTCGTGTCATAAATCAGGCTTCGAGAGCGTAGATAATCCTCGATGAGCCGCAACAGATATGCAGGAATACGAAAGGTGTTGCGAAGCGCATCCAACATATCGACCCACCTTGCCGAGTTGAAGGCATTCTTGACATCAAGCGTAACAAGAAGCACTACTCGGCGGGAGAAATGGTTGTGGCTCTCGGCTCTCTCCACAGCTCTCTGAACTTCGGTGATAGCGTCGATCGTTGACCGTCCCTTTCTGAAGCCGTACTGACGGGGGCATAAGTCCCCGGCAGCTTCCACGGCAGAAGTCAGGCGGGAACGGATCAGCTTCTCGAACAGCTTCCCAGCCGTGTCCAACATGCAGAGAGGCCTGTAGGACGACGGCAGCTCGGGATCACCTTTGCCCTTGCTGATCAGTACAAGCCTGGCTGTTTTCCAGGGAGCGGGAAACACCCCTTCTACCAAACAGGCATTGTACATTCTCAACAACAAGTCAGCGTTGATTGAAAATACTTTCTTTAAAGCCTCACTGGGAATCCCGTCCGGACCAGGAGCCTTGTTGCTCTTCAGGGAGAGAACGGAGGTTTCCAGCTCCTCGAAAGTGAAGAGTGGAACGTCCTCTACCCGTCTGAAGTCAACCGGCGGTCGCTGAGGATGTTCAGGAAACAACGCAGCGACGATCCTCCCCATGGTGGCGCCCTCCATGATGGAAGGTGGAGAGCGGGCGCCGAGTTTCTGCGTTACAAGTTTGTAACCCAGGCCCCACGGGTCGGAGTCAACGTCGTCACGAAGTCTCCTCCAGCTATTCGCCTTGCTCCTGTTGATCGCCTGGCGGAGAGATTTTCTCGCAGCTTTATAGGCCTCCGACTTACGAACTCTGTCTGCGGGAATTCTCGCTCTAGTGGCGGCTCGTCTAGTTCTTAAACATGTTCTTCTGAGTTCCGCAATCTCTTCAGTCCACCAGTAAACGGGTTGTTTGTCGCGTCGGGGTTTCCTTCGCGGCATAGACTGGTCGCAGGCCGAGACGATCAGTTCCATCGTGGATGTTACTAGTGCCTCGGCCCCAGCCTCACCAGGATTCCCCTGCGCTCCCCGAGAGATGACTTCGGTGAACTTAACCACGTCCAGTTTGTTGGTGTTCCACCGGCGTGACCCTTCCCGAGATGCGGAAACTCGACGATTTTCCTGATCATGCAGATCAAACACGATGTATTGGTGGTCGCTACCCGTGTAGTCCTCCACAACCCTCCAGCCAGAGATCCTCGGAAGGAGCGACTCAGACGCAAAGGTGACGTCAGGGATCGTGCCTCTCTGCCCGGGGCGCCGAAAAGTAGGTGTGTCGCCCTGGTTGAGGACGACAAGACCGGCCCTGGCGATGAAATCCAGGATGTATTTCCCCCGGGAGCTGGTAGAGGGCATTCCCCACTCGACGGCCCTGGCGTTGAAATCGCCACCAACGACGACATGCCCGGTGGTGCAAAGAACGCACTCCTCTAGGCTATCTATCTTGTCGCGGAAGTCCTGGACGGCCTCGTTGGGGGTGAGGTAGCAACTGAAGATTGTCACGTCCCTACACCTAACCCAGGCAAATCCTCGGCCGCGACCATGACTCCGCACCAAGACATCCCGCGTATTACGCGCCCAAAGTGCAGCAGTACCGAGGCTGTCGGAGATCCAAGTGTTTGGATCTCTGTCCCGATACTGTTCGCTGATAAGGAGCGCGTCAGCACCAAGTTCTCGGGCGAGCTGATCTAGAAGGTTATCAGCTCCCCAGGATCTATGAAGATTGGCCTGGAGGATGCGAATTACCGGCCGCTGCCTTTTGCCTGTTCAAGTGCGGTTCTGAAGGCACCGCACTGACCAGACCCGGGTAAGTGACCGAGGGCACTGGAGCCTGAATCCTTGCAGAGAAAGCAGGAGGGGCTCGAGGAACATTCCTTGCGTTTGTGGCCCTGGCTTCCACACTGGAAGCAGTTGGCACTCCTGTCGGGCCCTTTACAGTTTCGGGAGGAGTGGCCGAAACCGAGGCAACGAAAGCATCTCGAAACTACCACCCTCCGTTTGAGCCTGCAACTGACCCAACCGACTCTGAGGTGCTGAAGGCTAAGCAGCTTATTGGCGTGCTTTTCGCCCATCTCAGCAACAGCCATCCGGAGTTGACTTCGGTTAGGCTTTGTCAGCCATACCCTCACTCCATCAGCCGGTATCTCCGGGAGTGCCACCTGGATCGCACGGGTCACCTCGTCTTCGGTGGAGAGGGCATCAAGGTCCCGAATCTCGACCGAACACTTCGGTTCTAGGGCCTTGATGGAGCCTTTGTCCCCAAGTGCAGTCTTGAGGGAAGCGGCAAAACCGATCTTGTCACTCGACTTCCCCAGTTCGAGGAGGACATCCCCGTTCTGGGTTCGCCAAATAGACTTGATAACGGTGTCGGTCTCCTCCGGTTTGGCCTGCGATCTAATCTGACCCAGAACATCGGCAAAAGATCGCCCCCCTAAGGGCTTAATCAAGATTGCCTCCTTCCTGGGCTTCTTAGGCCTGGGTTGTTTAGGCTTTCTGACAGACTTGCCAGAGGCCTCCCCAACCGGGTTTGAGACTTGCGTCCGCTCCACCCTCGACGCACTTTTCGAAGCTGCCTCCGCTTGCTTCTGCCTCCTCCTTTCTTTCTTAGACAGGCGCGTCTTCCAGCCCCCCAAAGGTGTCGAGGCAGAGTTTTCTGCCAAGGCAGGATTAGCCGCCGGAGCAGGAACCTCTGCAGGAGTAGCCGCTGGAACAACGACAGCGCCCGGGATGGAATGAGCAGCCGGGACAGGAGATGTCTGCGATGATGCAGTGACAAAAACCGGCCTCGGCGCCAAGTCCAACTCCCCGAGCTCAGGGCTTCCCGATGATGAACCGCTCTGCCTCTTCTTTCGCTTTCTGGCTTGAGTCTGGGACTCAGCCAGATGAGCTTGAGGCGAAGCAGAGATGACTCGGTTCGTGACATCGCGCTCCTGTTTCACTGCCTTAAGCCTGATTTTCCGGCATTCCTCGATTTCGTCTAGAGAATCTTCGAGTTTCGGAATCCCCTCTTTTATGGCCTTGTTTACGTTCTTTTGAATTAAGAGGGCCTTGGCCATCTCCTTCAAAAGAGCTTTCATCTTCTTCAGACATGAGTCTTCCTCCTCGTGGGCGTCGTCCTGCTGCTGCCGAAGCATTTGCAGCTCGAATGCCGCACGAAGAGGGCTCTTCCTGGGAGGTATTCCATCGAGCCTGGGTTTTGAGGTTTCTGCCTCGGTCACCTTCATCGCTAGATTGACATCCACTTTCTCCTTTTCAGGCTCGGACGACGATCCGGCGTCACTTACCGTCTTGAACGGTGCCGGTGGGGGGGAGGTTTTAATTCCCCCTGTCGGCGTCCCAGTCTTCGAGGTCGGAGACCTCTGCACAATAGAGCTTCGCCTAAAAGCGGCTTGCTCATTCTCCTTTACGTTCTTCGTGTTTCGGTTGATAAAATCCGTGCTTTCATGTCACCAGCGCATCGTGCGGCAAGGGGCGGCCCTTCATCGGCCGAGAGCGGGTACACCCTCGGAGGTCTACCCCCCGTAGGAAATTAGACACCCCTACCCCAGGACTCTGGGGCCCGAACCTCCGTTTGCCCAGCACCGATACACACAAGGTGCCGGACGTGCTGGGGGTCGCACCGTGGCAATGCAGAGTCCGATCCCTGCATCCATGCCGCACTCCCTGACTAAGGTCCGAAGCGGCTGGCTTCTGACGACACACTGGAGGAGACCATCGGCAGTGCGAGGCACACATCAGTCCCTGCAACACAACAGGGACACTCCCAGGACCCCCCAGCATGCGCCGGTCGAAAGAAGGTGGAAAGACACCCTTGATTCGGGGTCGAAAAAAAAAAAGAAGGTGAGCAAGGTTAGCTCAGGAAAGAATAAAGACGGTGAGCTAATACCTGAAAGATGAGAAGAATGGCCTTAGCTCGGGAAGAACTGTGAGGAGGGTCTCACAGCTTGGCTCAGGTACCCCGGGGTCGCCAAGAAACACCCGTACAGTGGAAAGCCCACTGCCCCTGAGGGATGTTTCTGGGAGATTCCATTTTTTAATTTTATAGTAACGATAAGAGTTCTGATACGATTTGCAAAACTATGACCAGATTGAAGCAGATCATTCATATATTTGCCAAATTTCCTCGGAACAGATACATGCTCTTGAGAATCCTGAAGTCCTTTCAAAGTCGAGTAAATAACTTAAAGTTCTCTTGGAAGAATAGAATTTAATTTCTTATATATATATATATGTCAGCTTTTTAGTGACCAGCTTTGAGTAATGATTAAAAAAACTTTATAATAACAGCTATTTTAGATGCAGGTGATTTTTAAAGAAGTAGAGGTCTGCAACGAGAAATAAAGTTAATAAAACGCCAAAATGAAAGGGGGTGTGCTAAGTTATTACATTTTAAGGTCATCACTGACATTATCATCTTGGTGGGGTACGACTGGAGTATTTAATAAAGAAGCAATATAAAATTTTAATTAAATTGAGTTGGTTATAAGTGTAAACAGTTTTTTTTTTTAATAAAATGGCCCATTACATTGAATAATTAAGAAAGCGTTATTTGCTCATTTTACACAAAATCATTGAAATATTTAATAAATAACCAAACAGAGGATAACCGCCAATTATTACAGGTGAAAAATCTCAACACGTGAAGGAGAAATAATAATTTGTACTTTAATAATGATGATAACCACTTGCGTTCATTTTTCCTTATGAGAATTAAATAGGAACACGCTCATTCCTCTCATGTGCTTTTTATCTATATTAAAAATTGCAAGATTTTGACACCGATTAGATTAAAGTATACACGAAAGTTACATCACACTTTTAATAATGAATTAAAAATTAATACAGTAATAAATCTTATTACAAAATTACATCACTAGCCATCCAAGCAAATAAGTTTTAGATGAATTGAAATTTATCGTAAAACTAGTATATTAATATTGGTGAGAGAAAGAAAAAAAAAAAATCGTAACCAAAGCTTAATATGAATCTCACAGTGGTACCGAACACTTGTTCTAGTGACATGTTTATCATATCTATACATACATAAATAAAATTAAACTGGAAAGACAAGAAAGCTTTTTGACGAGCATATCGGAAAATGTTTATCTTGTTCTGGTCCTTGCAACTTGATTTATGGCTTTGTCTAAAACTAAAGTCGTTACCAGTCAAAAGGGCTTATAGATCCAAAGGAAAACTCTCGTATTAATGGTGAACTGTAATAATTCAATTATACTCTTTTTAATAACGCTAAATCCTTTTTTTAACGGTGATAAAAATGCAGCAAATCAAATGGTTTTAATATAGTATCGCATGATTTATGAATCGTTTTGTAACCAGATCACACATAGGAAATTCCAAAAATGTAGAAGTAATAAAATGACCAACCAATTAACCTGTTTTATTGAGAAAAAATAACTATTGTTTGGATTTCCTACTGCTATGTTAACATTTTATAAAGAGTTAACTTGACATATTTTACAAGATGTTTGAATTCTTCCGTATACATTTTAACATACATTTAAGACAATAATTACGATTTACCTCTGCAATATTCTGACCGTAAACGCCCAAAAAGGTTCTTTTACTGTAGGTTATTGTTTGTTTGTTTGTTTACAAAACTGAAGAAACACTTTAAACATTTCACATTCAATAAAACAAAAAAATCCTTACACTTTTTGAGGACAAGTTTTCATCTATCAGTGTATTTTGATGTGCAAGTGTCATTGGATTTAATTCATTTTGGCAATATTCACAAATTCTAAAATTTTACTACTTCTTTTATATTTTTGACATCATAAAGATGTTGATATTGCCCCGGAACTGGAAATGACAAACAAATGGTGTAAATACCTCAGTCACCAGTTCTTTGTTGAGGTCTAGTGCGACCTAGGTTTCGATGCTTGATTTTTGCATCATCATCAGGCTGTAGAAAACGTGGTTGTCCTACAATCCAGTGGATGTCGTCAGGAAATTAAAATATCACAGTCACACGATGAAATCATAAAAACACACGGACACGGACACATGACAGTTAAATAATTAAAACGAACAACAATTCTTGAACAACAATAATTGAAATCCGCGCGGTGTTGTTCGTTTCAATTATTTAACTGTCATGTGTCCGTGTCCGTGTGTTTTTATGTTTTCATCGTGTGACTGTGATATTTTAATTTCCTGACGACATCCACTGGATTGTAGGACAACCACGTTTTCTACAGCCTGATGATGATGCAAAAATCAAGCATCGAAACCTAGGTCGCACTAGACCTCAACAAAGAACTAGTGACTGAGGTATTTACACCATTTGTTTGTTACTACTTCTTGTAAAACACCAATGTTTTACTAAACTTAGTAACTTAGAAATACCACTGTTAAATATGGATTAAAGAATTTTAAAATTGTTGAATCGCTAGAGGTTTCAGCGTATGGTTTACCTCCTATAAAAATCCAAAATAGTTAAAAAAAGTTATGGGTGTAAGTGAGTAAAAGTGATTTTGAAGTATTTTGTATATTTTAGACACATGCTCGTTGTTGGGAGGAGAAATATTTTTAGAGATCCTGAGCTTTAGAACCGTTACAAAATCGACAAATGAGATTTTGGTGGCAGTGGATTACTGCGATCTGATTTTACTTCCGTTTTGCAACCGGATGTATTTCCCCACGTACTGACAAATGACATTTCAGTGACGATGGTTTTGTCTAGATCAGCTATCACATCTCGATTACAACCCTTCTACAGTTTATACATTCACATCTCGACGTCTCATGAAGAGAATTTACTATAAACCTAAATAATAAATTACTTACTTGAAATTGAAAAAAATATATTTGAAAAAGTGTAATATGGAATATTTATATGTTAAAACTTGCAGTGTTTAGCATTGATAACATCAAGACTTCTTGGGCAGGTTTTGAAGAGCTGGTTGAATTTAGTAAAACATATTTTTGATCAAAGGTAGACTATCAAAAAAATAAAATATTGTGATTAACAAAGTACGTTTATATACGGTTGTACATTAGTTAAAAATGCTCAACCAATTCCAATATTATTCTAAAAGGAAATTTTCAAATTTAAATTATGGAAGTAGTGGCAAAACACCGGTTCTGCCTCAGTTCAAGGTCACTCATTTTTTTTTGGGTTGGGAGTGGCAGGTGTGGGGTTGGAAGTGTGGGGTGGGGGTGACAGTGATGGATTGGTTTGGGAAGTGGGTCAAGGTCATTTGGAGGGAGTTTTAAAAAAGTGGGAGCCGCAGGGGCTCGGTGGGAATGGGGAGGGGTGGGGCGGCGCCGGGCCGCGGGAGGTTTTCGTTTATTTTTAAAATTAAATCAAAATGATAGTTGCATGAAAGGAGAGCTCCTAGGTGTTTACAGTGTGAGTCGATACAGTAGAATGAGACATGTGTCCAAGGAAGAACGATCATATAAACCCGGTAATATAGTGAATAAGAATAATTGGATAGCGTCGTCAATAGGTGTAACAAGATTGAAATGTTGATACTGCAGCATGTCAGTTAAGACAGCGTGCAAAACAGTATCAGTACAGTATGCAGTGTTGCACAGGCTAGGTTTTGCAAAGTACAACGGGTGAAAACTGTAGTATTTCTTAAGCTTAGCCAGTGTAGTACGCGGTTTAGAAATTGTGGAGTTAGATTGTTTCTGTAAAATATGTTTTGTGCGTAAAAGTTTTAGTTGTAAAGAGTGCGAAGCCATGATAATACACGAAAGGGAGATGTGTACTCTCCGACAATCAGCGAGTATATGACCGGCGCCCGCGAGTGTGTCTGAATATATAGAGACTAATTAGCATAATAAGTGCAAACATATGTTAGAGTAAAAAAGCGTAAGTAAAAAAAAAGTGTTAGACTAGGTGTTAGAGACTTGCGGATAGTTGTTCACTGTTGCCCTATCGCCACTATAATGACGCGCGCGCGGTACCGATGCCCGTTTTATAGGGGTTGTGTGCCCCCCCCCCAACCCCTCCCCCTCAGAGGATGACATAAAAGAACAGAACTTCGGAGAGCTCAGTTATTTGTCGGGCGGCGTCGCGAAAGGTTGTAGCAAGGGGAAACATATAGGCGAAGAAAAGTATCGGTAGCGGCAGAAGTTAATTAATTATTCAGGTGTAGGATTGCAAGTAATGTTCCGTGCACGAATAAGTAGGAATACAATTGTCAATTGTACAGGTAAATCTTGTACTTTAGCAATAACTATAATATTAGACGGTTGTAAAGTGTATGACCTGCTGGTGTGCAAGAAATATCCCGTGCACGACTAAGTGGGATTACAATTGCCAATTGGACAGGTAAATCTTGTATTGTAGCAACAAGTATAATAGTAGACCGTTGTAAGGTGTATCACCTGCAGGTGTGCAGGAAATGCCCCGTGCACAAATATAAAGACTAATTAGCATATTAAGTGCAAACACATTTTAGAGTAACAAGCGTTAGTTATAAAAGCGTAAGAGACTAATGGATAGTACCTCACCCGACCGATTCCGCCACCGAAATGGCACGCGCGCGGCGGCAACCCCTCCTTTTTATGCGATCGATGAGTCACGTGCGACGCCCCTCCAACCCCCTCCCCAAGAAAACCGCATAAAAGAGCGAGGTTTGCGGGAGCTCGGTTATTTGTCAGTCGGCTGCGGCTACGGTCACAAGAGTCGGAGGAAGAGACGGATAGTTTAAGAAAAGTATCGGTAATAGCGGAAGTTAATTAATTAATTATTCAGTTGTAGGATTGCGAGTATTGGGCTGTGGATAAGCAAGTGGGGCCGCAACTGTGATTGAACAGGTAACTACCGTATTATAGCAATAATTGTAATATTAGACGGTAGTAAAGTGTATAAGGTGCAGGTGTGCAAGAAATGCTCCGTGCACGATGAAGTAGGATTACAATAGCCATGTGTACGGCTTAATCTTATGGTGTAGTGATAACTATAATAGTAGCCGGTTGTAAAGCGTATAACCTGCAGGTGAGCAAGAAATGTCTCTTGTACTGTAGCAATAATCATAATAGTAGACGGTTAGCAAGTGTATTATCTGCAGGCGTGCAAGAAATGTCTCGTGTAATGTAGCAATAAGTATAATAGTAGACGGGTGTAAGGTGTATTACCTGCAGATGTGCAGGAAATATCGTGTGCACCATTGCACAGATAAATCCTGTAGTGCAGCACTAACTATATTAATATGACCGAGAAGTAGCGGTTAGAGTTTAAGTGTTGTTAAAGTAAGAGAGTAATTTGCATAGTAAGGAGGAAACAGGTGTGTAAGAATGGAACCTGCAAGTAATCAGTGTGAGTTGCCTGCACGCGATGTTAATTAGCATATTTAGTTTAAACAAAAATGGAAAATAGACGCGAAAATAGAAGTGTGATTTATAAAATGATTGTTGTAGTGTTAAGAAATAGTGTAAAAAAAAATTAAAATGTTAAGTATTAAAAATAAATCATATGTTATAGTACTATGTGGTATAAACTCACGGATGTGTTGTTTACCGCTGGGGTGCCACCCCTCTATATGGGCGGCGCGCGAGCTTTCCTTCGTTTATATGCACGCGGATGGTTACTCATGCATGACCCCCCCCCCCCCCCCCCCCGACGTCACAACGTCTTAGGTGTAGCGTGTAAGAAGTAGCGACCAGGCCAAGGATTATGTGTGCATAAGTTATGCATTTGCAAACAATAGTCTATTGTATGTTAAAAACAAGTTGCGTGTACCGGAGGTTTACTTCCGTTGCAACTATAATTAAGCGTCGGAAGAGGGTGGATAACAATCGACGATAATTATGCTGTCACGCGATGGGGAAAGCTGCGGATGTAATTTGATGCTATCAAATGCAAATCGAGAGGTACAAGGCTCCTACTTGTCAGCGGATGTAATTTGATGTTATCTAATGCAAATTGAGAGATACAAGGCTCCACCTGCGTTTTGGCCGACCCACATGTAACAAAGCACATCCGTTTGGAATTTTCCATTGACGTTGCTGGAAGGTTCCATACCCCCTTAAACCCCTACCGCTGCCCCCACCACTCTGGGAACCGAGAACCACCCCGACGACTATTGCCGCCGCAGTTGGGCTCGGAACTCCGGACGCGGCAGTCCGACCCAACTCAGAGGGCAACTCAAATGTATAAGCGGCCGATATATATTTGAGTTACTCTTGTTGTTAGGCTATTACTATTTAATATTTTGTGTGTGTGTGTGTGTGTGTGTGTGTGTGTGTGTGTGTGTTTATGCAAAGTGTTATTTGGTTTTAGTCTTAAGATGTGTTAGTTTTAAGGTTTAACTTGCGCATTGCGATGTTAGCATTAAGGTGTGTTATGGTATTATTTATGTTTAAGAAATGTGTTTTTAATTTTAAGTATTGGTTTATGGTGTGTGTGTGTGTGTGTGTGTGTGTGTGTGTGTGTGTGTGTGTGTGTGTCTATGTGTGTGTCTGTCTATGTCTGTGTTTATATGTGTACTAATAATTTCCACAGCTAGCTGTTATGATGGGTAGATTAAATTAAAATGTAAATGTAAATTAGAGAAGTTCCATTGAACTTCATTAAATATGGGTGGGACATGCGCGTTGTGCCGTAGGTAGCGCATATTTTTATTGTTTTTGATTTTTGTTTTTGAATTTTGGTCAGGCAAAAATATGTTTGGGTGGGTTTAGATTAAGGGTGGGAGGTTAGAGTTGCGTCTTGCACTAGCTGTTCCAGTGTCCCTAACTACCACATGGTCAAGCCCAGTGCCAAATGGCCCGAGACTGGCCGCCCGTATCACAGCTCACCAAACTGGATCGCCAAAGTGCGTGCGGGCAAAAAAATCGGGATCCCTTGCAAGACGTAACTTTGTGGGTTGGGATTGGGAGTGTTTGAGGAACACAGGGTGGTGGAGACGGTTACAGCCGCCTCCATCATCTTGGATCATTATTATTTTTTGGTGACCTTGACCTAAATCCACTCATGCATAACCCCCCCCCCCCCGACGTTACAACGTCTTAGGTGTACCGTCTTAAGTATATTGTCTTAAGTAAAATGTCTTAAGTGTATCGTCTTGACCTTGACCTTGACCTTAAACCCGGCGAGCCCCCCCCCCCCCCGACGTCACAACGTCTTAGGTGTACCGTCTTAAGTATAATGTCTTAAGTAAAATGTCTTAAGTGTATCGTCTTGACCTTGACCTTGACCTTGAACCCGGCGAGCCCCCCCCCCCCGCCAGCCAAGTGCTAACAAATTTACTTATAACTTGAGAACGGTTTGCCAGAATAGGGCAAGCGATACATCATTGGAAAGCTCTAATTAGGAGTAATATTGTAGTAAAGACGGAATTAAATTATTTTCTTTTAATAAAACTTTATTATTAAAAGAAACCCCCCTATGACATGGATAGAAAATGAAAGATTAGTAAACATAGCATCTCCAATTTTAGTTGATGATAGACCCACCTTTGGTGTATATTGGCGTAAACAGTGATCTGTTATGGCTATGGGCGGAGGCATATGTGGAGTATTTGCAATTGGAAGAAAATATAGGGTTTAATCATTACTTTTCAGCTTTAGTCTTAACCTACTATTTTTAACATCTTACTAAATATCTTACCCCCCCCCCCCACTACAACTGGGAGGTTATAAAAAGGGAGCAGTAGAGAAGCATTTCATTTCGCTGCTAAATTTCAAAGAGTAAACATCAACAGGATGCATCAATGTGAAATTTGCTTAGAAACTTTTCATGATAATATTCTACTAGAAATACACAAAGAGTTATTCCATAATAATGAAGATGTAACAGAAACCGAATATGAAGATTTAAAACTATATGGAGAAGAACAACAAGAAGAACAACAACAAGAAGAACAAGAACAAGAAGAAGAACAAGAAGAAGAACAAGAAGAAGAACCATTAGCAGGACCATCTAATGCTATACCGAGTGTAAAAGTATTTGCTTTAGCAGGTAGAGTAGTAATGCATCACAAAATTCAAAATGAAAAATTGGAATTAGAGCAGTTTCTTAAAGAAGCAAGAATAATTGTCAGTAACACTATAAAAGAAGAACTACAAAGATTAAACTTTATTAAATTTGGCATATTATTAAATGCTATGTTTATTAATGCAGATGAAGAAATGTCTCCTAGAGGATTTATAACAAGAAACCAAACAATTATGGCTACTTCAAATATTGATTCAATAGTTGAAGAGTGTTTTGATGAAATTTTAACTAAAATTCAAGAACATGAAGGAAGAGGATCAGGTTGGAGTTTGCTTAGTATTGAGGGAATGGATTTAAGAATTCACAAACATGGATACGGGCTTATGGGAAGCAGTTACATTCCACTGCCAAAGAAAATACAGGATACAAAGTCATGTGTAAATGTAAAAAATGAAGATACAGAATGTTTTCGTTATGCGATGACATCAAAATTTGTAACACCTAAAAATGCAATAAGACCTAGCCAAGAATATGAAAACCAAAGATATAGGTACAATTTTCAAGGGTTGTCGTACCCAGTAGCATTGAAGGATATTACAAAATTTGAAAAACAAAACCGTGGAACATCTGTTAATGTGTTTGGTTTGGACAGTTCAAATAAAGTATACCCTTTGAAGGTTGTAAAGAATGAGCTTGCAGACCACACGGATTTATTGCTAATAACGCAAGGAGATGTTTCTCACTATGTATATATAAGGAGTTTTGAAAGGCTTGTTAGTAAACAATTATCGAAAATTGAACACAAGAAAATAATATGCAAAAGATGTTTTAGTTTTAAAGAAGAAAGAATATCAAACAGAGGATGGATACGAGAACATCAGGAGCTATGTAACAACAACTATGAAGCCAAAATAATATTACCAACACCAGATAGAGCCGAGCTAAAATTTGAAAAGATATCTCATCAGTATCGTATCCCTATTGTTGTATATGCAGACTTTGAATCTACACTTGTTCCTATTGAAAATGATGATGATGGAGCCAAGAAAAGTGTTAAGTATCAGATACATGATCCAAACAGTTTTTGTTTACTGATTAAATCTACACTGTCAGAAGAGCATTTAAATAAATATGATCTAACATCAAAACCTGTCATATATCGTGGTGAAAATGTTTCTAAAATTTTCCTTGACCACTTATATGCAATAGCAGAAAATGTACAAAGATTGTACAGTGATATTGTACCAATGATACCGATGGATGAAGAAGAAGAGATTCAATATGAAAATTCAACCCATTGTTATTTATGTAAAAATGAATATACTATGGAAAATCACAAAGTACGTGATCACGACCATTTAACAGGATATTATAGAGGTGCTGCATGTAACAGATGTAATATTAACTATCAAATTCGCAACTTCATACCTGTAATTTTGCATAACCTTAGTGGTTATGATTCACATTTTATTATACCGGAATTGGGACGAGATGATGGAAGAATTGATGTGATAGCAGAAACCACTGAAAAGTTTATTAGTTTTAGTAAAACGGTTGGAAATATGAAGTTACGTTTTCTAGACTCTTACCGTTTTATGCCATCTAGCTTAAGTAAACTTACTGAAAACTTAAAGAAAGAAAATTTAATAGAAACAACGAAGATTGTAAGTAAAGATAAATTGGATTTGGTTCTCCGCAAAGGTGTTTTTCCCTATGATTATATCGATTGTTTGGAAAAATTTGAAGAAACATCACTTCCGCCAAGAGAAGCCTTCAAGAGTAAGTTGTATGAAGAAGACATTAGTGAAGAGGACTATCAACACGCTTGTAAAGTATGGAATGAACTAGGAATGACAACATTGGGAGAATATTCCGACTTTTATGTTAAATTAGATGTGACTTTACTTTGTGATATAACGGAAGAATTTAGAGATACCTGTTTTGAAGCATATGGATTGGACCCACTTCATTCTTATACATCGCCTGGACTAGCATGGCAAGCTATGCTGAAAGAAACAAAGTGTAGACTTGAACTTATTACAGATATCGATATGGTTTTGATGATAGAGTCAGGTGTTCGTGGAGGATTGACGCAAAGTGTAACTAGACATGTAAAAGCTAACAACAAATATCTCCCAAACTTTGATACATCAAAACCAACAACATTCTTAGGTTATTTTGACGCAAATAACCTATATGGATGGGCTATGTCAAATCCTCTTCCATATGGCAATTTTAAGTGGGCAAACCCAGATTCGATAGGCAATATAATGGACATAACCAAACACGGAGACATTGGTTACATTTTGGACGTGGACTTTGAATATCCTGAACAACTGCATGATCACCACTACGATTTACCACTATTGCCAAAGACGGAAATATCTCCGACTGGTAGATGGCCCAAATTAATGATGACGTTAACCAACAAGTCAAGATATGTAGCTCATTATTGGACAATACAGCAAGCAATAGAATTGGGATTGAAAATAACAAGAATCAATAGAGCAATACAATTTAATCAATCTTGTTGGTTAAAACCATACATCGACAACAACACAAGAAGAAGGACTGCAGCAACATCCGCTTTTCAAAAGGACTTTTTCAAATTAATGAATAATTCAATATTTGGCAAAACGTTGGAAAACAAAAGAAAACATAAAGATGTAAAATTAGTTAGCGATCCGGCGAAATTGCAAAAATTAGTACAAAAACCAAACTTTGGAACGAGTATAATTATTAACGAGAATCTTGTAGCTGTTACCATGAACAAAATCTCAATAACAATGGATCGTCCTCTATATGTGGGAATGTCTATTTTGGATATTTCTAAAACCCACATGTATGACTTTCACTACAACAAGATGGTGAAGTTTTATGGAAGAGAAAACATCGGGATAGCATATATGGATACAGATGCTTTCATTTATTGGATAAGAACAGAAGACATGTATGAAGATCTACGTACTTTTGTATATACTACTGACTTTGACTTTTCAGATTATCCTAGAGATCATCCCAACTATGACTACGATAGAAATAAAAAGGTGTTGGGCAAGTTTAAAGACGAAACAAATGGTGTACCAATGGAAGAAATCGTCGCTTTAATGTCCAAACTGTACTCATTCCAACTATACATCAGTGAAAAGGATGAACATCAAGTGGTGAAGAAAGCCAAAGGCATCAAGACTTCATATCTAAAGAAGAAAGTACAGTTTGAACATTATAAAAGATGTTTGTTTGAAAATGTGGAAACAACCGCAACATTCAACACCATCAGAAGCTACAACCATATACTGTATAGTGTAAAGCAAACAAAGTGGGCATTAAGTTATAAGGATGATAAACGCCACATTCTTGAAAATAACATCAACACATTACCATTCGGCCACTATTCCCTAATCCCTATTGATCAGTAAACCTTTTCTTCGTCCTTTACCTTCTTCCTTTTTCCTTTCGTAAAGAAGAGGGGACATGACAAGCCCAATGTCATGTTCCCTCTTTTTTACACCAACGTAAAATGGCCTTGACCTATATTCTAACCGTATATAAAAGAGGATAAACCATTCTAGAGATCAGTACCTTTACAAGCGGTGTGGAAGACACAACTGAAGATGGAAGACTTAAAAAATAAAATTGTAAATGAACTTCATAAGCCAGCAAGAAGAAAATTTCCTAGAAGAAGTACA
This sequence comes from Neoaliturus tenellus, assembly GCA_030545055.2. NCBI lineage: Eukaryota > Metazoa > Arthropoda > Insecta > Hemiptera > Cicadellidae > Neoaliturus > Neoaliturus tenellus. Next base: position 256,761,115 of record CM061533.1, on the reverse strand, counting down.
GTTATAAAAGGAATGAATGATCTTTTCCAAGCCGATCTCATTGAAATGATACCACATGGTAAGTTGAATAAAGGATTCAAATACATTTTTGCGATTATAGACTGTTTTACTAAAGTGGCTGATGCCTTACCGCTAAAGGACAAGACTGGTAAAAGTGTTACAAAAGCTATGGAAACGGCTATACAAAGAAATAAATTCAACATCAAACATCTACAAACTGATGATGGGAAAGAGTATTTTAACAAAGACTTTGCAGCTTTAATGAAGAAGTATAAAATAAATCATTATTCAACAAATTCTGAAGTTAAAGCTTCAATAATAGAAAGATTCAATAGAACATTAAAAGGAGCAATGTATAAAACATTTTCCAAACGAGGATCATATGTTTGGTATGATATCTTACCGCAACTTATAAAAGAATATAACAACAAGTATCATCGAACCATTGGTATGAAGCCTAACCAAGTAAATAGCGGTAATGCTAAGATGGTATTAAAACGTATTAGGAATAATACAACTCCTAAACATGAAAAAATGCAGCCTAAAACATTTAAAGTTGATGATAAAGTTCGTATAAGTAAATACAAAGGAGTATTTAGTAAAAGGTATCTGCCAAACTGGACTAATGAAGTATTTACAATCTATAAAGTGCAACCAACAATACCTGAAACTTACATCTTAAAGGACAACAAGGGTGAATTACTTGAAGGTGGATTCTACGGACATGAGTTGTTAAAATCATCAGTTGGCGATGTATACCTTGTTGAAAAGATTTTACAAAGAAAAAAGGATAAGGTTAAAGTACGTTGGTTGGGATTTGATAAAAGTGAAGACTCTTGGATCCCTACAAAAGACTTGGTGTAGCAATTTGTGAAGTCATTGCGTGTTTAACCTTTACACAAGATGGAGATTGTGCAACAAAAGGATCGATTTTTTATTAATAATATTGATGAATTAACAGTTGACAACGACAAGTTAAATCATGGAAAACATGGTGAACTACTGCCAAACACAATAAGATGTTTAATAACTGGACCGTCAAATTGTGGAAAGACGAATGTGGTTTTTAACTTAATAACAAATCCTAAAGGACTACGTTTCAACAACATTTACATCTTTTCCAAATCTTTGCAACAACCCAAATACCAATTATTGGATAAGGTACTCGCAAGTGTGCCTGAAGTTAATTTCTACAAGTTTAATGCTAGTGAAACTATAATGGAGCCAAACGAGGCTAAACCATTTTCTATATTTATATTCGATGATGTATCTTGTGAAAATCATGACACTATTAGAAGTTATTTTGCCATGGGGAGACATTACAATATTGATAGCATTTATATTGGTCAAACTTACAGTAAAATTCCAAAACAACTAATAAGAGATAATGCAAATCTACTTATTATCTTCAAGCAGGATGAAACAAATTTAAAGCACATATATAATGATCATGTAAATGCAGACATGTCATTTGATAAATTTAAAGAAATGTGTGGCAAAGCATGGGCTGAAAAATATGGATTTCTAGTAATTATGAAAGAAGAAGCTATAAAAAATGGAAGATATCGTATAGGGTTGGATAAATTTGTATTAATCCATTGAACTATTGATGATACGTTTAGTAATAGATTGGTCTTTGCAGCGTAAACATGGTGAACCAAGAAAAACTATTAAAAGAAATAAAATCACTGAGTGACTCGATTAGACTTAAAAATCGAGCATTAAGAATGGGTTTGAATGAAAGAGAAGAATTTCTGGAGACTACATTTAAGCCTATTACAGAACCTTTAAAACAGATAACAGAAACTATTGGTAAACCTCATTATGAAGGAGATGTTTTGCTACCTGTTTCTAAATTTGAAGTAAAAAGTTTAAAAAAGGAAGAAGATGATGATTCTTACACAAGTGATAGTGAAGTTTCTCAAAAAGAAGAAGAAACAAGACAAGAAGAACCAGAAATAAATATTGAAAAAGAAGAAGAACAAGAACAACATATACCTGAAGCAGAACAATCAATTCCAAATCTAACAAAATTAAGTAGTGATATATTGCAACAAGGACCTCTTGGAAGAAAGTATATCATGAAGATGTTACATGAAATAAAAGATAACCCAAAATTACACAAGTCACATGTATATGGTGCGAGAATTGATGGAAATGAATTAAAAATAGGAGATTCAAAAGTATATTTGACTGAAGATGATGATATTGTTATTGGTGAGCATAAATATAAAGGAACAAAAGGGTTATTTGAACTGATTTTCAAAAATATACCTATAAGATATACGCTTCAAGATTTAAATACTTTTAAAGAAATTTTGCAAAATACTAATGCTCATAAGAAGAATTACTCCAAAGATTCAATGATAAATAGAACACGTGCAACTAAATATACGGTTGTAATAAAAAGATTGTTTCCCCTGAAAAAACTACCAACATTACGAACTGCACCAGCTGTGAAGAAACCGCTTAAGAGGAAGTCATTATCACTTATGGACTTATCACTTATTGATGAATATGGTAAAAAGAAAAAAGGAGAAACTTCGATATCTGGTAAAGGTTTAATGAAAAACCTATATAGTACAAATGTAATTTACTATAATGATATAAATAAATTGGTTGATAGAATGAGACTATTACATGAAGCCATGGAAGCTGGTCATACAGGTTTAAATAATGAATGGGTGGCTTTAGTTGACGAACTTCGAAATCGTGGAATAGTTGTATAAATCATCACGGATATATAAGAGAGCTGTGAGCATACAGTGGATCAGTTCAATCATGAGCGTCGACAAGTTCGGACGGTACTCCGGGCTAGGAGTACAAGGAGGAGAAAACAGAAAAAGAAGTGGATTGCCGCAAACACCTGAAGGTGACTATGATATGAGTAACAAACGTTTAAAATTTGTTAAAGACCCAGAAGAAGATACTGATGGAGCGAATTTAAAGACATTAAAAGAGGCTACTTCAACATCATTGAAATTAGACAAGAATACTTACGATGTTAAATCACATAGAATAATTAATGTTGGTAAACCAACTGACAGTTCTGATGCAATTACTAAAGAGTATTTATCATCTGAACTTTCAAATACTTTAAAATTACAATGGGGTAATAATTTAAAAGATGGACAGACATATGATGCTGGAAATCATAGAATAACCAACGTGGCAAATCCAAAAAATGATAAAGATTCAGTTAATAAAGAATATTTACATTCTATAATACCGGAAAAGACTCAACGCGGATTTTCTTTTTATAAATTTATAATAAATGACATTGGATACCCAAAGGAAGATGGGGATGCTGTAAACCTGAAATACATCAAGGACAACTGTATTTTACAAGATGGTGATGAAATTGATTGTCATGGGAAAGTGTTGTCAAATGTAAAGTTCGCTTCTCAACCAAAAGACGCTGTTACTATGGAACAATTATCTAAAGAATTAAAAAGGGGAACATCGAATTTTGTAAAACATGAAGATGCCGTGCTAAAGCGAGGAGATACATTTATACATGGAAATGAAAAGTTTGATTTAATGCAAGGAAATAATGATGAATGGGATGCAGGACATAAAACAATAACAAATGGAAGATTTGGTATAAAAGATACAGATGTACCTCTAATGGTGCAAACATTAATTGCGAGTGGTGGTACATTAGGTACATACAATGGTCGTAATAGAAGAATAAAAGATATTTATCCTGGTTATGAAGATGATGATTGTGTTACATTGAGACAAACAATAACTTGGGATAAACACTTTGGGACCAAATATGATGCAAAGATGAAGAAAATAATTAATATTTTACCAGGAGAAGATTTAAATGATGCTGCTACTATTGGACAAGTCATAACAACGTCGAAAAGTGATTCGACTGCTTACACGTGTAATGATAAACGTATTATGCAGTTACACGATCCCCAACATCCAAAAGATGCTGTAACTTTAGACTGTTTAATAAGAATAGTGGGCAATTTACTTATCGATACCCACAATCATATAGCTAGTACAACGAGTCATGTGATGATTCAACCCGATGAACGAGAAGCTTGGATTAAAAATAGAATTATAAATCAGTATATAATTAATTTGAATAATTAAGTATTTAAATATAAAAATTGTGCATGTGCTATTCATTTATGTAAAGCAGCTCGTGGAGTAAACACGCTGGTTATATAAGACGACATAATGAAGACCGCAACGCTCAGTCGTCGTCAAGACAGCGGCAAGAAAGGACGTGGTATAACATCAGCTGCGTTATCCCTGCTAAGACGGATTCCTGTTGGTGCTGTTCTAAATCGAGCAATAGACGCTTTACCATACGAATTTCATCTGCCCGGAGGCTATCAATATTGTGGACCCGGAACTAAGTTGGCAAAACGTTTAGCAAGAGGAGATCCTGGAATTAATAAATTAGATCAAGCTTGCAAAGAACACGATATAGCGTATTCCAAGTTTGCAGATTCAACAAATAGATCAATAGCGGATAGAGCGCTAGCGGAAAAAGCTTGGCAAAGGGTTAAATCAAGTGACGCCAGTATTGCGGAAAAAGCAGCAGCTTGGGCAGTGACAACAGCCATGAAGACGAAAGCTAAGTTTGGTGGTGGAAGACGACGCGGCAGAAAACCTAGTAAAAAAGAAGCTGCAAAAAGAGGCGGGAACATCAAAAGAAGACGTCGCACTAACCCTAAAAGGAAAGTCAAGAAAACATCCATATGGTCAATGGTAAAAAACGGATCGGGTCTTTACTTAAGACCGTACCGTGTGTATTAAATGAGAAGAATAAATTGATAATTCCAAATGAAGCATTAACAAACTATCAACTGTCAAAATATGTGAAATGTTTAAGAATACCATTCTTCAGAGGAGTTTTTATGAAAGATACATTACCAAATAGAGTGTGGAAAAATGAAACTGGAATAGTAAACTTAGACTCTAATTATGGACCAGGTACTCATTGGGTATGTTATAAAAAACTTGGAGAAAATGTTTACTACTTTGATAGTTTTGGAAATTTACCGCCACCAAAAGAACTTCAACATTATTTTCGGGACTCCAAGAATATATTCTACAACTACAAAAGAGAGCAACCTAGCAATACAGAAATATGCGGACATTTATGTTTAGAGTTCCTAGCGAAGAGCGTCAGTCAGCTTTAAGATGTCATCGTATACAGTGTCGCTGAGCGGAAATTCGTCAACATTGAAAAGTACACTTTTCCCAGCGTTACGTTTATCTACGGACAAACTATGGGAAGCAGCATTATTGGATTTGACTACATACAATTCAATTCCCAATGTTACAGAAGGAAAAAATAATTTACTACATTATTATGAGAGTAAAGATGAAAAAGGAAATTATTCACAATTAAAAATAATTCCATTATCTACAGGAGCATATGAAATAGACGATATAAACCAAGTATTACAAAAGAAACTTGGAGAAGAAAATATTTCTATAAAAGGTAATAATAATACATTAAAAGCAGAAATAACTTCAAAGTATTATATAGATTTTAGTTTAGACCACTCAATCGGCAATTTGCTCGGATTTTCAAAGAAGAAAGGAATTTTAGCTCCTGGAAATGATTATACTGGCGATACAACAGTAACAATATTAAAGGTGAACAGTATTGATGTAACGTGTAATATTATACACGGATCATATAGAGATGGAGTAAATCAACATATATTACACACATTTTACCCGACAGTAGCTCCTGGTTTTAAAATAGTTGAGAAGCCACAAAACCTGATATACCTACCGTTAAACACCAGTTTCATTTCAGACATCGTACTGAACATATTGGATCAAGACGGCATTAGTGTTGACTTTAGAGGAGAAACAATAACTATACGGTTACATATCAGAGCGGCAACATAAAGTCAACATGGGATTATCATTTAAACCACAACGGAAGAGTCGGGAGCTCAGTAGCTCCTCAACATTCGACGAGTTAACACCGGACAACATACGCTTCCTACAGAAGATCGGACTAAAACTTGCCAACCATGGATATACTGGATATAGCACAAGGACCGACATTCGACGAAACCCTATGGGAGAAGGAATATCACACTCACAACCCTTACACTTCATCAAAATTAAATAATAATGATGAAATAAGGATTCCTATTCAACAACAAGATATCTACACATTACCATGTGAAAGTTATTTATATATCGAAGGAAGAGTAACAACATTGGATGGAAAATCTGGTTCAACTGTTCCTTTTATAAATAACCCTATGGCATATCTGTTTGATGAAATTAGATATGAGATATCTGGAGTAACAGTTGATTCAACAAAAAAAGTTGGTATATCAACAACTTTAAAAGGATTGACTTCAATAACACCTCATGAAAAGAATTCTTTGATCTCGGCTGGATGGGTGACTCCTGATAAAGACACTATTACTCCTAATTCAAAAGGTTACTTTGATTTTAATGTACCTTTACGATTGCTTTTGGGATTCGCAGAAGATTACAAAAGAATAATAATAAACGTAAAGCAAGAACTGGTACTGCTCAGATCTTCAACAAATAAGGATGTAATACAAGCGCCAAGTGGAACTAAAGATGCCGATTTGGAATGGCAACTTCAATTGGATAAAGTTGTATGGAGAGTACCTCATGTCAGATTGGCGGATGAACATCGAGTATTATTATTGAAAAAATTAAAATCTGACCGTGATATTGTGATACCATTTAGAAGTTGGGAATTTCATGAATACCCCATATTGCCTCAAACAGAAAGACAAACATGGACTGTTAAAACCTCTACTTATTTAGAACGGGCAAGGTACATAATAGTCGGTTTTCAGACTAAACGAAAAGATGTTATAACTGCGCACGCTGGTCAATTTGACCATTGCAAGATAAAGAATTGCAAAGTTTTTCTAAACTCTCAGTTCTTTCCATATGACAGTTTAAATGTTTCATTTGACAAGAAACGTTATTCCATTCTATATGACATGTATGCAAGATTTCAATCGTCATATTATGGTAAGACGAATACACCACTTTTATCACCAGAACAATTTTATTCAAAAGCTCCAATTGTCGTAATCGATTGTTCAAAACAAAATGAATCTGTGAAATCTTCAAGTGTAGATATAAAAATTGAAATGGAATTTGAAGATAAAATACCAGATGGAACTTCAGCATACTGTTTAATTCTACATGACAAAATAGTTACTTACACACCGCTGACAGGAATCGTGAAGAATGTACTTTAAGAAGGATTAATACAACATCTGCACGATTTGTAAGGTTTTTACAAAAGATCAATAATATCTAGGTCATCTGCGAGTATAAAAGCGAGAAAGAAGAGCTGGAAATTCATTTCATCTTTGATTGTCGTATGGGTAACATCGTCCGCAAGATGAGTTCTACTACATCAAGTGCTAATAAAGAAACTACACCTCTTATGGCTGACAATAGTTTGGATATAGAAAGACAAGTTGAACAGGAAATGGAAGAGTTCCTCAAGTTTAAACATAAGAAGACAGAAGAAGAAGAGGAAGTTGAAAAAGAAACAAAGAAAAGGAAAATTGAAGATAACATTCCCGCTAACATCTTAACGGAAGTATTTCTTCGAATATTTTATCCTATTTCTTTTTGTATGACAAAGACTGTGTCTGCTGGAGTAATGAAATCATTGGATTACTCTCCAACTGTTATTTTGAATCACGGATCTAAAATGGTAACCTTCACTGAATCTTCTTGGGAATCTTTTATGAAACATATACATCTTTTGGAATGCTATTTGAGTAACAATACGTTTGGAAGAAAAACAAAACTAGGTTTGTTCGAATCAAATATTGAAATCGATATTGTTAAACAACGTGGTCAACAACTAGTTCGATTTAGAGATTTAACTAAATATAATATAAAAATACATTTGACAAAAGAAGAGTTTTACGCTTTAACTTGTGCTACTGGTCCTATAACAAGATATTTAAAACAGCTAATATTCTCAAGTACAATTATCAAAGACTATTTAATTGATGCATTGGATAGACAACCATATGTTCCAATCCTATACGGTCCAGTAGATACTTCAATCTTCAATAGGATACCGCATGAAGTAGAGATGTGGAGACAGTTACACCGCAATCAAACCAACTTTAATTTAGATGAAGAAGAAAAGCAAGAAAACAAGGAAAACGAATCACGTTTCAACAATCAACAATCGACAACAAATTAAACAGACAAAGAATATTGTAAGTAAGAAGAAGAAGAATGTTGGAGTATAAAAGGCTGCCAATCTGCATTGACATACCAGTTGTCTACTGAACGTCATCATGGATAAACGAGTTTCATTCTCTAAGAAGACGGAAATAATGGAAGTAAAGCGAGGTATCATAGAGTTTCAGGCATTCCGTGGTAATGATGGAAATTTTATAATCAAAGAGTTAGTGGTACTAGATATGATAACATCTGTTGTTTATCACTTTTTATTCATGCCTCCTTTGCAGTTCAACAGATTAACAACCAAGGCTAAAGTAACAAACAAATGGTTGATGAAACATTTTCATAATCTAACATGGGATGAAGGTTTTATAACCTACAATATGATGCCACACATTATGAATCATTTCTGCAAAGAGTTCAAAACTATTTTTACAAGAGGATTGGAAAAAGCAAATTGGATACAAGCATATACAAACCATGAAGTGATAAATGTGCAAATGGAAAAAGATTTTTATTGCTACTTTGCTAACATCTGTATTGCATCTAAAAACTTTAAACATCGGCAGTCTCAATGTGCTTTAAAGAACGCATATCGTTTGAATGTCTATCTCCAGCAAAGTGGTGGGGGAAGCGATGGGTATAAAAGCGAGAGCGGCACTATGACAATGCATGAGTATTGCTCTAACCTCCGAGGAGTCAACACCTCTGACGCGCAAGCACAAGAAGAAGAAGACGAACAATAGTAAGAAGACAAATAATGGCATCGCAAACTTTTCTACAGTCACTTGTTGATCAATTCAACAAACATTCTAAATCTACAATACTACCGACAAAGAAATGTTCAGAGTTGAAGGAAGAAAAACATTACATTATTCACACTATTAAGAAGATGGAAACATCAATTGGAGATGCCATCAATTGCACATTGAGTGAAGCACCCTACACACCTGGTGATGAACCGAAATTTCAAGTATTTCTTCCCAAACGCTTTGTTCAACTGCTGCAGAATGAAGATTTACGACTGATTCACCCCGGCGCACTCTATTTGGCATCCCACGGTCCAAGCGGAATCAACTCTACTGAACTTACACTTCATGTTATGCCTATTAGCAACTAGTCTGTAATTTGTATATACTGTTGTACATGTGTGTAACCGATTTTAAATAAATAAAAATGAAAAAAAAAAAGAAAAGGCAACATATCGATAGTGTTTCTGCACTATCGATATGTTGCTTTTTTTAAAAACACGTTTGGATGACCTTGACCTAGTTTCGAGGGTATATAAAGGCCGTAATTTTCTTGAAGATCTCATCAGTCTACGACTACCTTTCGTGCTGTACACATCTCTGTTGGCTCTCCAGTTATTACAAATAACAACATGTCTCTTAAGGTTAAGTGTGCATCATACGATACCACCACCATCACAACTTTTGAAGAACTCGACGATTTTACTAATGAACTGCGAGTGTTACTTGCCGGTGGTTATCGTTTAAATATTGATGTTTATGCTAACAACATGAGGATGTTTCCTAAACAAAAGTTCTGCAACGAAGAAGTATTCGTTTCTACACAACCTTCAACTACAACACCATCTACTCAAAGTAATGTTAAGTTCCAGAAATATTACTAATGTTAAATAATATCAAGTGGTCGCTGTAGCATCTATAAAAGGAACGTGTAACCTAACAGAATCATCATTTGCTCTCCAACTGACACAGCGAAAACAACTACTAATACCATGTTGTACAGAATGATGATTGAATTCAATGGAAAAATCTACGGAAAGGACTATCAAAGTGCAGAACAAATGACGTCCGATCTTCAAGTATTGACTAAAGAGGGATTCCAACCAAAATTAATTCTAAAATTTCCTGAAGTACATCCACTCTCCACTGAAGATCTCATCGCCATGGCTAAAGAGGAAAAAGAAAAATACAAACAAGATGTAAAGAAAGAAAAAGAAGATAAAAACTCAGTATCTTAAATAAATACATCTTACACTTGTAAGATGATCTTTTTTAAAACTCCATTTGGATGACCTTGAGATTACCCCCACCACTTTTCTTAATCTATAAAACATGCTATCCTACACTATACAACTTCATTTCTTGCCTACACTTAGAAGCATCAACATGGAAGAGAAGAAAAACGAGGACACACCGCGCTACTGTTGTGAACAGAAATGCACCGATTTAGGAAGATGGATGGTAGACGGATTAGCCTGTACAAAGTGCGAATTCTTCGGATCCTGTTACTGCAGATGCGAAACAAAGCAACTACCACCACCGAAATTGCGAACCTTCAAGATTTATAAATCACGATACTTCCACACTTGCTGTCCCCAGAGGTGTATCAAGTTTCATCCGGAAAGACTTGTCATTTGTCGAAAGTGCAATGCATATTATAAAGACGACTTTTGTACATGCATCATAAGTGCGTGCAAGTATAGATCAGATTGGTCTTCTGAACCCGTTGAAGCTTCAAATGTATAGCTGTAGTCACTGACTGCAGCCCTTTTTTAAAACTCCATTTGATTGACCTTGAGATTACCCCCACCACTTATTTTTTACAACATATATTCTACGGATCATTCGATACGTTTCTCATTTTTATTTCATTACTCGCACTGACAACAACAACAACAACAACAACATGGATGATAAATTCATTTCCTTTCAACATTTAATTACCGACAGAGAAGAGATGGAAACCCTATTCCAAAACTTACTCACACTTATTGATAACTATCCTTTAAGATGGATCAACATCACAGTGCAATATGTCAATCCTACCAAAATATTTTCATCATCATCTTCTTCTGGCACCTCCACGTCTTCATCGTCGCAAAGTGCAGAGGAAGAGGAACAGACAACTAATGGTGTTAAAATTATTGAATTAAACAACGAGGAACAAGAAATGCAAGCTCTGGTTAAATATAAATTTAATATTTAATTTACAAACATTATTAGTATTCCTAACTTAAAAATACAACTAATGCTTATCTTAGTACACCTCCTACAACCTACCCGAATGGCGTTTCGCAGCGAAATGCGCTGGCCAACGGTTCGCATGGGGGTATAACGCCTTCCCCCCACCACGCCACTACCCCTCCACTTCCCCCACCACGCCACCACCCCTCCACTTCCCCCTCCACCGCCCTTGCCCGCATATAAGCGAGCCGCTGACTGACGCTCGTCATTTGTTTCCCGACTCCCGTACGATGAACAACGATCCGCTACCACATATGAAATCTACTTTTATAATTAGAACAAGACATGATTTAAAAGATTTAATGGAAACTTTAGAAGATATTATAGACAAATTCCACCCCATCACTATGAATTTGGAACTTGTTTACGGTTGTCCAACATGCGATAGAGTTAAGAGTGAAGATGAAGATGCTTTGCTAGAACTCACTCCTGCATCCTCCAAACCTACACCAACAGCTGACGATGACGTTTGATCGGACCCACAACTGTTTTTCTTAACCCCCCACCACTTTCAAGTAAATATGCCCTGTCCTCATCTTCGTTTCTCATTTCATCGCCAACTTTCCGACCGTCAACACCGCTCCCGTTTCACAAATAGAAATTAAAACGAGCACACAAACATGATGGATGATTTTTCACTTAAAACACAATTGGAAGAGGACAGACTCAAACTAGAGATCAACAGGCTGCAATTGCAAACGGAAAATCAACAAGGGATGGTTCGCCTGCTGCAACTGTTCAAATGCGTACTGTGCATGTTGTGCATCTACCTTCTCTTCGCCACCGCCTTCGGCGTCTACCACTCCCTCACCGTTGGACGATATTTCAACACCTCTCTGCACAAGAACACAACTTTGATTTAATTTTAAAAATAAACGAAAACCTCCCGCGGCCCGGCGCCGCCCCACCCCTCCCCATTCCCACCGAGCCCCTGCGGCTCCCACTTTTTTAAAACTCCCTCCAAATGACCTTGACCCACTTCCCAAACCAATCCATCACTGTCACCCCCACCCCACACTTCCAACCCCACACCTGCCACTCCCAACCCAAAAAAAATGAGTGACCTTGAACTGAGGCAGAACCGGTGTTTTGCCACTACTTATGGATAGCCCCTTTATTTAAAGTTTGATTCTCATAAATTTATGGCGGAAAAAAAACTATGAACCAACTATCCAGCTAACTAACCAACTTACTCTATCCAGCGACATAAAACGCTTGAAAATCGGTCGATAATTGAAGCGAGAGTTCCAATTACAAAAAGCCCTTAGCGTATTAAATAAGTGTAGATTTTAAAATACTGTTGTGTTTTGTGTTTTTTTATGACAAATATACAGCTATTTTTCCTCTGTTCAAAATAAACTACATTTTACTGATTACGTTGTTATATTGTACGTCTATACTTTATAAACATTTCTTTTATAGAATAATAATGAAAATCAATTCACCAATTTTTAATACTAATGTACTTATGTATTCTTTTTGGTATTCTTCAAAATAAATTTGTTTCAAACAAAAATTGTAGTTTATTTTACTTATTTATTATAGATTTCTCTTAGAGTTTGTGTATGCAGGCTGTTCGGCGTTTGCGCAAAACTACAAATACCCACACCGCGACGTAAGTAATCAAATTTATCCACGTCGCGTTGTGCGTATCGTTGTTTTACTCAACCGCCGAAAAATGTGTTTCTCTCGGCAATAGCGCACTTACAATTCCCCACTCCACGGTCTGGGTATTTTGCCAATGTCCGAATAAACTGCTCACTCCGCGACGTGGGTATTCCGCACTGTTCACATCGTGGAGTGGATAAAAATTTCGGGCATTTTCCGAATTCGGCAATTGAGTGTAACATAGACACCATAAATTAGTAACACTATAATAATAATAAAACTAAAAGCCGGCAGTGTTTGATAAACCATTGAAAATGCTTAGGCTAAAAAAATGCACGGCAAAAAAAAAAACGGATATAACAGAAGCTATCTTGCTTTAAAATCTAATCAACATTTTTGTTTTGGTAAAAATTTTAATAAAATTACATGATTGACATTTTAGAGTTGAAAATGTAATAAAAACGAGAGGTAACTTTTACCAGAAAATGTGTTAAGCCTTAAAATTCAATTAACTTCCTCTCTCCTGCAAAAGCTCTAAAGTAAACAGGAACAAGTGTCTCTCCGTCCAATGTAATTTAGTCTCAGAGCAGAGGCGTGTTTGTGTATGGAGGAGTGTGTTGCTCGTGTGAAACGAGTTATACGTTGAAGAATTTGCTTAATCATAATATAGTTTTTACTACACAAAGGTATTCGTGAATTAATCCAAGTTGGTGTACAAATTCAAAATGTTCAAGCCTGCTAAAAGTTAAAATGTTAGAAAATTATACTTAGATTTGAACTACAACAGATTGACGAAGATCACAACTTCAAAATACAAATTTTTTGCTGTAGTATTTTTCTAACTTGATGATCCCTCAGCACCTCAGTTTCTCTATCCAAGTAAATCAGGACCTTTAAGCAATATTTTATTACAATACGATACCACCGGCGTCCAAATAAACAAACGAAGCAAGCTTTTGGTGAAGATTGATTAATCTATTTACCACTTACCGGACAATACAACCATTGTAATATAACAACACACAGAAATCCACAGCTATATACATTTCGTACTGCAATGATACAAGGCAAAATGATTTTATTAGGCAAATCAAAGATACAAAATTGTTATAGGCTATGTATATTAACACATACAATAGAGTATATGAATACTTACAATAGGCTACAGGCAAAAACCATGTAAAATAACAAAGCAAGTAGCAATTCCATGCAATGCACGTAGCTTCAGCTAATATCTAGGACTTGGCAACCCCTCAACACTTTGTGTTTTTGGGTATGATCTTATAGTACACCTTGTACCGTACTATCTCACAACAAACAATTACATAGCACTTCAAAAGTCACTGCTCACTGAATCACTGATCAAGTTACATTTTGCCGCTTGATGCCACAGACCACATCCTTACCTACATCTGCACACCTTACTACCACAAATCACTGCCTGGCGTGGTAGCTCGGGGTTTATACATCCTCCCTGCCCTTCTCTTCAGACGTCCAGATAACAAAGAATCAGCTGTCCAGAAAACACTATCAAACTCTAACCTGAAATTCTACAGCCTTCTGGAGTAACGATAATATAAACTCTGCTCTACAAATAGTAAAGATGAATAGAGTTATGACAAAGGATATGGAAAAAACTGTATGGTTATCTAGAAATAAAATTCTTATCAATTACAAAAAGTTATGTTGTTAGATTTATAGGTAGGGGATGTATGTTATTGCCGTAAACATCAATGCCTACTTAGTTGTGGTTATGAAGCTATTGATGTAATAGCTAACAGTTATTGGTTGAGGTTTAAAATGGTATGTATTGAGTTCAACACTTTGAAAGGTTAATAAGCACTGTATCATATGAGTGGGTTTTAAATACAGAGATGCTTATCACAGTTGTAGCGTTCAATAGTCAATGGTTGTACACTTCAAGGTTTGAGAGCACAATGCAATATGGAATAATTCAATATGGAGGCACCTATGAAACAATTCTTAAACCAATTGTACTAGCACAGAAATTTTCCCTAAGCAACATCTTATCACTTAAAAAATTTTGATAGTGTCTCACATATTTTCAGTGAGAGAAATATACATAATTTTACATATACCATAATTTTACATGTAACATTTATTGAATCATATTTATAAATTTTATACAGTTGCCAATTAGGAGAATATCATACAAACACAAGAGCATCGCGGATTACAGAAATATCCGTGCCCAACTACTTGAGAGAACCCGATAGAAAAAATTTTCATAGGAATAAAATATTTAATAGATTTATTTACAAATCTTGAAATAACATATTGTTACAATCAAAATATAAATTTAAAATGAAAGCAAAGGAATATGTCCAAAATTAAGTGTTAGTTTAGATTAATGTGTAACTTATTTATATTTAGGGTTTTATTATTAGTGTTACTACTACCTACTGCCTTTTTTCGTGTTATCAATTAATTTTGTATTGTTAGATTCATGTGTTATTTATTTATGGTTATTTTAATCTATTATTTATGTATACTGCCAACTTATTTTATGTGATACTAAATAGTAATGTAATTTTTATTGTAGAAAAATATCTCAGTGGTTTTCCTTACTTTTTAAATGTAATTGCATAAACACAATCTACCAGCAAAAAATAGTGCAGCAAATGAGTGGGATTTTTGCCAACAGTCAAAGTTAAATTTAGCTTTTCTCTCTCTTTTAAAAATATTGTTAAATGTTTTCCACTTGTACTATATTCAGCTCTTGGAAATGTAATTATATGTTCTTGTTTTCTAAATAAAGCTTTTGTGAGCTGTGAACTGAAATAAACAATTCTCAGTATTCTATTGTTTCAATTTTTACTTTCTCCCCCTATACCATAGTATATGGAGAAAGTATTGTTTTCGTCAAAATTTTCGAATTTGAGTTGTTGGTAGATTTATCCATTATGGTTCCCCCTGAGTCCAAAAAAGTGGTTTTCGGAGTGATGTCTGTGTGTGTGTGTGTGTGTGTGTGTGTGTGTCAGGATGTAAACAGAGCTAGAGAATGCCCTAATGGTCTGATTTTAATGAAATTTGGTATATAGGTCCAAATCCACGACAATTCCAGGCGTTTTTTTCATTTTTTTGAATTTTTGATTTTTAAGGGTATTTTACCCCCAAAAACCCTCAAAAATCGTCAAAAATCAAAATTTCTCAAAAACGGCTCTAACGATTTTGATTAAAATTTTGTGGTTTATTAAGCTTAAAATGGTGGATAAAATGACACCACCCGCATCTCCGAGAAAATGCGCGTTCAAAAGTTATGGAGTAAAAAGTGTTTAAAAAATCAATTTTTTGGATTTTCAAAATAGCTGTTGTCTCAAAATAAATTTTACTTATCACCATTAAATCAAGCTCAAAAAACTGAATAATCCAGTATTTTTAATTATTGCTCTACGTCAAGTGGTTGCGGAGAAAATTCAATTTTTCGTTTAGCGGTAAACGCAGTACGTTGTAAAAAGTCACAGATGCGCGTAGGGTCAAACTCGCGCTGCTCAGCTGGTAGCTATCCGACTGAGTCATCAAGACATTAACGTTTGAAGCTTTTAACACATTTTTTATATTGTTGGGAGAAAGTATGTGTCAGTTATCTGATACCGTTTATTTATTTGTTGTACGTTTCGTTTTCATATACGGTTGAGGCATTTGTAACGTTTTTAAGGGGATCAGTCCAAAACCCTTTATTGTTGATGAGTTTGAAATAAAATTATTACATTGTAGTTCAGGCTGTTAGATAGTAAATGTACATTCCACATCACTGATAAATTGTATATCTACAATATGTAATAATAAGAATACCACATTTCAAAAATTCTTCAGTAATTAACGTCAAATTTATTTCAATTATTATAATAAAAGTAACATTTAACTAATGAATAAATAAGCTAATAATTTAACTAATAAATAAATAAATAAATAAATAAAATTTCGTTAACACTAAAACAAATCTACCATATAAAAATTGCACTTATTCTAATGCAAATCGCCCTAAACTACGTCACGCGACAAACTGTTGGACAAAACAATATTTAAAATCTACGAAATCGAATTTTTGATAAAAAAACTTCAACTATCCCTGTTTTTATTATTACTACCTGTGGTTAAATTTAGTGCTACCTTTAGTTTAGTTACCGTCAGTTTTAGTTACTATGTAAACTACAGGTTACATAGCTAACTAACTACAGGTTAATTTGAACAGATTTAAATAGTATATCGTGTATGTATATTGTATTTTCACTTATATATATATATATATATATATATATATATATATATATATATATTATAGTAATATTATAGTAATTAATAAACCATTCGGTATAAAAAATTATTTTCTATTACGATACTAAAAAAAATTTTCAGATCAATATAGGTTGCTTTTTAAAAGATACACTAAGATTACTGTATAATTATTTAAGGGACATATATTGATTACAAACACAATTTGGGTTAAAGTTATATGTTGTTCTAAACAATAGTTGGTTTTTGGGCCGGAAACTCCATTTCTATAATTTTGCCTACATGAGATCCAGAGTAGATATATCTAATTGAGCTCCAAAACCTTGTCTCTAGCCAGGGCTAACCTGTTGTTATCACAACTAGCTTAGTTAGGCCTAATTTAAATTTCCTAATTTTTATAAAATCCTAAAAATCTTATGAATCTTAATCCATTTTATTTCATATGTGCTTAGTTATTTTCCTGTGATTTTTTGTCATGATTTGTCGTTATTTTCACTGCTATTTAAAAGTCTGCTATGTAAAATAATACGAAAAAGCAAGAATTAAATTAAATTGCTAAAGAAAAACCCATAAAATAATAAGTGTATTAAATTATTTTTAAAATTTTTACACTGCGCTAGAAAAAAATAAG
The DNA here is from genome assembly GCA_030545055.2 of Neoaliturus tenellus. Taxonomy (NCBI): domain Eukaryota; kingdom Metazoa; phylum Arthropoda; class Insecta; order Hemiptera; family Cicadellidae; genus Neoaliturus; species Neoaliturus tenellus. The sequence continues at coordinate 256,743,427 of CM061533.1, read as the reverse complement.
TTAAATAATTTTTTTTTTATTTTTGTAAGTAATCACAACGAAAATTATCGTTTATTTACTTCATCAATAAATGTAAATCGTGAGAATGGAAAATGAATGTACTACGCTATGGCTGGTTAAATTCCTCAGAAATATTAGTGCGCCCTTAAATATTTCATCTCCTGGGAATTCAGTTTAATAAATGCTAGGGGAATTCCATAATACCTGTATAATACGGGGTGGTAAGCTATGATATCCGGTGTTCTAACGCATTTCCTCGTCTAACACAATTACGACATCTAATACACCTCACGACATCGTAATATACTAGTGTTATTCTTAGTGGTAATGGACTAACAGTTAAAGGCAATATCCAAAAAAGTATCTTTTAACAGATAAATATATTGGACGTTAACAAAGTAACGTAATAATTTGTAACCTGAACTTGATAATATATTCTTCTATTAAGGAAATTTCATTTATATGCCCCCTAACGTACAGATACTGTAAATTGTAACGTATGGCTTGTTTTTTTTTTTTTTTTTTTTTTTTTTTTTTTTTTATTAATTTTTCCTGTAAGTGACGTTATGCTGTTAAATTGCCTTAAACTATCCCGAAAGTATTGACGTTTATCTTTACGAATATAATTTTATTCCATAATTTCTTTGAAAACCTCAATTTACTTTCAACTCCCATTTGAAGTTAAAATAATGTATTTATTCTGTTTGAAATGCAAAGCACCTTTGATATCCAGGGATAAAAATAGTGGTAAAGTTCATTGCAGATTCATTCGCTTTTTATTACTTGATATTGCTTTGTTTTGACATTGTATAGCCTACATGATTTCTGGGTTAGTTTGACCCTTTGCTCGGTAAACTTTTACAATTAAAAAGTAGTAACAATTTAAGTCACTCTGAAATACTGAGCCAAAAATGCTTATTCTTTCCCAAAAAAGCCCATTTTCTCTGCTCACCCATTTAAGTAATTCATATAGCCAATAGTGATATTACAATAATGTATTGGCTGTGTAAAAACATACATTTAAAAATATAATTTTCAATAAACAGCAATCCCTAAAATAAACAATCCAAAATACACTTATGCATCATGTTGCATCACAGTTGAAACATTTTTGCCTATCAGAAATAAACTCCTAGACAGTGTAGTAGTAGCGTGAAAGGAGCATTTCCTTAAGTAGCTTTTTGTAAATAACTGGGCATATAAATAACTGCTTGGCAGAGAATTAAAAAGGCTTTATACAGTGAAGAAAGCTGTTGAATGCCTGTTAAGTTTTCATTTCAAACTACAAAGAAAAGGGTAGGAGCAAGTTGAAGATCTAGTTTGGCAAGATAGTAATTTTTTTTTAAGATATGGTTTCTATATTAAAAAAATTATATATTTTTGAAGACTGAAAAATCTTTGCATGAAGTTTTGGGGTTGATCTTGTGAGTTGTTTGCGTGTGTTTGTTTTTTCAAACGGAATACGAGAAGAAAGAGAATTCTTTGGTTTGGCTTTATTATCCCCACAACCGAACAGTATATACAAAATTTTAATGACAATTTTAAGAAATTAGGTGAATAAGATATTGGGTGGAAAATCATATTCAGTCAAGCAAGCTGTTGCGTTACACGTGTAAGAAATACTTCACATGTGAGCATGTTGTATCCACGAAACTTTCACATGACTTACCTTTTATACGTTTATTTATTAAACATGAAACTCGTCTCTTGTAAAATGTTTATATTGGCGTCTTTATGTACAATAATCATAAATTTGAAACGGAATTACTTTTTCTATTTGGTAATATAATTCGAGTACTATAATATAATTTGAGTATAATTCGAGTACTTATTTTCACCAACCGATGATGTTATTTATAAACAAATCTAAATCTGATAAATTTTATTTTGTACTATATAAAACTGTACTTGTATCCACAAAACCTGAAGTTGGCCAAACAGATTTAAGAATAGTTTTTACTTCTTCAGCAGATTTAGATTCTTCTGTGTAATAAATAAGTTGATGACTTTTCGATACTTCTTTAGATTTAATAATCTAAAGATGACACACTGTTTTTATTACACTTTTCCTTAAAATTCGATCTCAATTTTACTTATTTATAAGTACTCGTTTTGGCATAATCCACTTTTATTTTAGATTGGTTCCTGTAAATAACTCCCGGTACATTCAAACTTTTTTCAAGCAAATTACTTTTTTTAAACTATAATTTTTTAAATTAATAATGCAGACAGTAATTTAGACAATGATGTATGTATGTCCCCTTAGAGACACACAGCACGAAATGTTTACAACCTCAAAACAACACGACATATGAGGTCACAAGTATATTTCTGTTATTTTCGTTTTGTTTTGGTTGCTTTTTTGTCACTGATAATAATTATAAATGACATTGATAGTTAAAGAAACTTAATTATAGTAAAAACGTAATACATTAGTTAAATACCCCCGTCGCAGCAGACCTGCGTACTCAGCGAATTTCCAAACGATCTTGAGATATTGTATTTTCCCCATAAACACCATAGGAATGGAAATGTAGGTTTGCTGCCCTGGGATGTTGTTATAAAATTTTAGTTTTGTTAGGAAATGTAATAGTTACATTAGGTAAATGTCAAACTGAATCAATATTCGGCACTTTTTAATTTTCCCCATAAACCCCATGGGGGTGAGTATGTAGGTTTGCCGCCATATGGGTGTTGTAAGCAAATATCAGTTAAATCCTACCTGGTGAATGTACATACCAAATATTATCAAGTTATGGTGTTCTTTTCATTTTCCCCATAAACCCCATAGGGGTGAGTACGTAGGTTTCCCGCCATATGGGTGTTGTAAGCAAATATCAGTTGAACCCTACCAAGTGAATGTATATACCAAATTTTATCAAGTTATTCCAATAAATAAGCGAGATACAGGGTTTTGTTGATTTCCCATAAGATTAACATGGAAAACCTATTTTTGGCTTTTCTCCGTAACCTGTTAAGCTAAGTTAAAAATTCAAAATACTACATTGTTTGTTTTTTAAGCTCTTTTAAATGGTTTCAGTTAAAATTGTTGAATTTTGAAAATTATGCTCCAAAAATGCAAAAATCTCATTTTTGACCCCTTTGAAACCCCATAAAACCCTGTTCCCATAACCCGATCATGCTGGTTCGCAAACTCATGAAAATAGATCTAGTCTTACACCTTCATACCAAATTTCATCAAAATCGGAGGTCCCCTTCAAAAGTTATCAGTACCATGGACACACACACACACACACACACACACACACACACACACACACACACACACACATATATATATATATATATATATATATATATATATATATATACATAGATATATAGATATATATATATATATATATACATATATATGAAAATGAACGAACGGTGTTTTTGGCTTCTGGGGACCTCAAAATGAAAAAGTAACATGGTCCCGGGCTTAGGTCTTACCATGGCTACTACCGTAATAGCGTATTCCCTATAGGGAAATTCGCTTAAACGTACATTTGCCTACCATTTTATATCATCATCTGAAATCGGACATCATAAATTTACTTTGTAAATTAATCTAATGGTGTGATAAGTCAATTTTAAGGAATGGTTTTGTCTTATGTCTTTGGACAATTTTTTTCTGGTATCTTAACGAACTGTTTATACTAAAACAATGGAATACTGACATTTTTATAGAATTTTTTTCTTATTTTGTTGTGGGGGGGGGCATAATCATTAATACTTGATTCCGTTTCCATGTTGATTCTCTTCAGGAAATATTTGAAACTAGCTGTTGCCCGTCACGGCTTCGCCCGTGTTGAATTTGTCTTTTAATCTCTTTTAACGCCTACGAAATCTTCTTCTTTAAAATATACATTAAGATTAATATATTGAAATAGCATAAGCAGGTCACCTATGAGCAAAGAGGAACGATCATGTTAAATATTAAACCCCGTAGGCCATAGAGTAATTTTTAAGTCCAGTGGGGCGGAGCCCTAAAGGGTTTCAAAACTATAATTCAAAAACCGTTTCTTGGTGACTTCCTATGAGCAAAGAGGAACATTCATTTCAAATATTAACCCCATAGGTCATAGAATAATTGTAAGTCCAGTGGGTTGGAGCCTTAAAGGACTTTTCACGTCAAATTTTCACCCCGTAGGATCTATGGGGACTTAAAGGTTCTGTGGAGCGGAGCCCTAAAGGAAATTTGCAAAATCGTTTCCGTAATGCCCATGAGCAAAGAGTAACGTCCATGTCAATTTCCAACCCTGTAGGCCGTAGAGTAATTTTTAAGTCCAGTGGGGCGGAGCCCTAAAGGGTTTCAAAAACTACATTTCCAAAATAATTAATTTCTTAGTGCCTTCCTAATAGCAAAGAGGTACATCCATGTCAAATTTCAACCCCATAGGATTTCTAGTAGTTTCTAAGTCCTGAGGGGCGGAGCCCTTAATGGGTTAAAAAAAACTATATATTCAAATCCGTTTCTTGGTACATTTGAGTAAAGAGAAAAGTCCTCGTCAAATTTTAACCCGTAGGATCTATGGTAACCTAAAGGTTCTGTGGGGCGGAGCCCAAAAAAATTCGCAAAATCGTTTCTTAGTGAATGCCCATGACCAAAGAGGAACATCAATGGCAAATTTAACCCAGTAGGCCATAGAGTAATTTTTAAGACCAGTAGGGTGGAGCCCTAAAGGACTTCAAAAACTATATTTCCAAAACCGTATTGGTTCAATTTATATACAGTAATACATAAAGCAAATCACACCCCATTATTTTAAAAATTTACCTTCATTATCATATCTTTACAATATTTGCATTTTAACTCACATGTCATTGTTTATAACATTATTTATTCTTGTTTTGAATATACCTCCATCTCATCTCTCTTTTCAAGGTCGTAATTTCTTTTTAATAGTTCACCTCAGGTCCTTCGAGGATTTTTATTAGTTCCTCTCCAGTATATAGTATTTTAGTGAATACCTGTGAATAAAGATGACCGTGTATGCAAAAAAAAAAACCCTGTATGCTCTATAGTAATTTTGAGGTTATTTGGAGCAGAGCCCTGAAGGAAATGTGTAAACAACTTTTTATTGACCACCTATGACCAAAGAGATTCCAAATTTAAACCCCGCAGGCCCTACATAGTTTATAGATTCGTTGTTTAATTTAATTCGTATTGTAATTGGCCCTAATTGTAACATTATATTGAAATTTCGAAGACATGTGGGGTGGAGCCCTGAAAGTATTTTTGTGAAAGCGTTTCTTAGTGAGCACCTATGGTCAAAGTGTATCTTCTATTTCAAATTTCAACCCTTTAGATCATCTGGCTTTTCATACTCGTTGTTTCCTAGATTCATACTGGCCATAAGAAAAACATTAGACCAAAATTGAAATCGTGTGTGCCCTGATAAAGTTGGCAAAACATTTTCGTAGTGAGTACGTACATATGAGCAGAGAGGAATGTCCACGTCAAATGTATCATCATAGATCCTATAGTTTTTCAGATTCATTGTTTCCTAGATTCGAACGAAAAATTAGCTATAAATAACATTAGATAGATATTTTGAAATCCTATTTGGCGGAGCCCTGATGGAATTTTGCAAAACCGTTTCTTAGTGATCATCTATGATCAAAGAAGAATGCCCATGCCAAATTTTAACATCGTAGGTCCTATAGTTTTTCAGATTCGTTATGGCCTTGATTGGTATAAAATATTGGCCAAAAGAATAATATTAAATGGAAATTTTAAAGTCCTGTGGGGTAGAGACCTGAAAAAATTTGTAAAACCGTTTCTTAGTGAGCATTTTTTAACACAGAGGAACGTCCATGGCTAATTTCAACCCCCTATACCCCATGGTTGTAAAGATTCGATGATACTGAGTGAGTGGTATTTGACAAAGTAGATTAAACCGAACCTAACCTAAACTCTAACTCTAAACATTTTTACACCAGTTATTGTTTACAAAGATAAAAATATTGTCATATGGTTATGTCATCCTTTGAATGTATCATTTCGCTAACAGCTGATAGCTTTGAATCTTCAACAGATAATTACATCAAATTTAATTAATTAAATTTAGTTAATTAAATTTAATTAAATTAATTACATCATATTTGGAGTCATGTGGGGCGGAGCCCCGAAGGAATTTCGCAAAACCATTTCTTAGTGAGCACCTACAGGCAAAGAGGAACATCCATTCCAAATTTCAACCCTGTAGGTCCTATAGTTTTGGAGATTCGTTGTTTCCTAGATTCGTATTTTAAGTGCTCCATAAGAATAACATTGTAACGAAATTTTGAAGTCGTGTGGGGTGGAGCCCTGCAGGAATTTCGTAAAACCGTTTCTTAGTGAGCATCAATGGGTAGAAAGGAATGTCTATACCAAATTTCAAACCCTTCAGGTTGGCTAGTTTTGGAGATTCATTGTTGCTTTGATTTGTATTAAAAATCCCCCATAAGAATAACATTGTAACGAAATTTTCAAGTCGTGTGGGGCGGAGCCCTGATGGAATTTTGCAAAACCGTTTCTTAGTGAGCGTTTTTGAGCAAAGATGAACGTACATGCCAAGTTTTAACCCTTTAGGCCTTATAGTTTTGGAGATACTCTGATACGTGAGTGAGTGATATTTGACAAATATATAGTAGATATGTTAAGAATCATTACTGTTCTGACCATTTCCATGAAACCTAGTGGTGGGTAGTGCCCAATAATTCAGTTAAGGTAATATACCTATCCTGCTGAAAACTTTAGGTATTTTCATATTTGAAGGCGAAGATAGCGTAAAACTATTAAAATTGAACATTAAGTTATACCAAAAGTATCAACAGACGATGAAGGTACTGTATGTATATAGTAGTTTGAGCAGGGATAGTAACATATTAGAGTGATGATCCTTGAACAGATTTGACGTTCATTAAAATTGGCCGTTCGTTTGTGCAAAGCCCTTCAAGAAGACGATACGCTCAAGAGTTTTGCAAATATTTAGCTCAATGTCGTATCTTGCATCGTGTTTTGTCATAGCCAACAAACGTTTCATAGGAAGTGGTGATACAGTTTATTGTATTTTGAATGAATTTTATTGTAAATTTACTTCAATAAATCAATAAGGTTTACAAAACCTCTAAACATATGTTACAAATTAAGAAACGCCATCTTCTTGGATGTACATAGTTAATTTTTTATGATACTATTATTAATTTTTATAGCTAATTGCGGAGATGGTTTGAAATAATTATGTATGGTCCATAATGATTTAATTTAAAAATAACAATATTGTATAGCTATACGATTTTTTTAGTAATCATCAAGCTCAAAGAGCCCTGCATTGATGTAAGGATTAAACATTTTAACACTAAGATTGACACTAATTAATGCCCAAAGAAATATGTTTTATTTTATATGATAAAATATAATGCAAAACAAAATATTTTTGTTTGTGGACGTATTGTAGAGTTAAAATATTTAAGTACTTTAATCAAGTCTTAATAAAGTTTTGTTTATTTCTTTATTTTTTTTTGTTAAATTTTATTTCTCGCGTGGTAAAAATTTTGTAACAAGTTGACTTGTACACACGTTATCCTCAACAAATTCTTCTTTACATGTTAAATGGACAAAAAATTAAAATTCTCTAACTTTCTTATGTGTTTTCAAAACACGCGATTAAACAAATATGTTAACACTCATTTTGACAATTAAAAAAAAATTATTATATTGGAAATAAGACATTTTTAACATCATTAATAATTCAAAAGCATTCCCTCAGTTGACTAAAAACTTTTTATAAAAGTAACCTGTGATAGGAATTATGGTAGTTACAGTTGTTTAAAACAAGCAAAACATTTGAATTTCCTAGAATGAATTGGTTCAAAAATTATTAAGCCGTTCCGGAACTTCTTTAAACACCGTATTTGATTTAAAATACATGTTATTTAAAGGATTCCCTATATTTTTTAAATAATCGATTAAGATCTTTATTCTCTATTTAACTAATTATGAAAGTTGCAAATTTTGATCCGAGTTGTGAATTATTGCACCGTTACTATAGAAGGTAAATAAAATAAATAACTTGTCTTTAGAACGTTTTACCAGCCAATACCCCGTTTTGGTGGAATAGCAAATATTCTGTGATTTGAAAACCCAAATCACTGAGTGTCTTAAAAGTGTGAGAATAATTTCAAATGAACCCTCTTTTGAGTGAATGAAGTTCTCATTCTGTGTATGTTTAGAAATTTTCCACTTATTTTTTTAAATTAAATAATACATCACGAAATAGAAGTTTAAATTTAAAGGTTTGGTCCTTTCAGTGAAAAATCAGTATATGGACAAATATCGAAGTATTGACCAAAACGTTCAGCTATATAATAAATTATATTAAATTATAATCTTCAGCCGGTGAACTTGATTGTTCTAGGGTGGACCAATTAAGGTGAAAAGTTGTATCCACACTTTTGCTTCATACAATAAAATCTATTTAAATCGGATTCATTTTTAAGATAAAATATCTGTAGTGACAAGTAGGCCTACTCATAATAATTTTATTTATCAAAGCCAAAGATATGTAAAAATATTTTATTTGAAATATATCTTATGGATGGTAACGAATTAAACAACCATTTGTACTCCAAAAATTTGTCAGAAAATTGAATGAATGAATGAATGAATGAATGAATGAAATTCTTTATTCCATAAAAATAAGGTCATGACAATCCAGATAATAAAACATTAAGAAAATAATCTTATATAATAAAAGAGTGCATTTAAGGATCTAGAGAGATTACTACTGAACGGATCAACGCCGTTTTGGTGTCAATGGATTTCTTATGACCCCTAGATGATAGGAAAAATATGGTATCCCTCGGAAAATACCTTATAAAGCCGCAAAATGAAAATTAGACCTTATTTAGACCAATTTAAGACGTGATTTTGTCGATTTGTTTACTGCTCCAGGTGATCCATATCTTACCTTGAAATTAGACACCACTGCTCCTTTACAAAGTGTTTTTGTAAACAAACCAGACAACTTTTCAATTCTATTATAATTGACAGATACAAATAAAAACAAGGGCAAGTAATCTTGCAGTGGTTTTTAAAGCAGTAAAATAAATATTTAACATATGATGCTTTAATAAAATTTGGGTTGCTATACTATAAAAAAAGAGTTTAATTAACATAGATGATTTAATTTATGTATTTAAACTTACGAGTTAATTATTAATATTTGTTTACACATATGTTTGATATACATAAACTAATGAGCTTTATGTTTTGAAATATATAAATATAATCTTTAGATCGTAAAATTCTTCCCACCATATTTTGATCCAGTGATTTTTGTTATATCTAAGTCATATAACATCCTTATATTCTTATTTTTTTATCCTTTGAAGGTCGTTAGGCTTTTGATTCTACATGTTTAACAGTTGGTTTATTGTTCCCACTGATATAATGGAGTACTAAAATGTGAAAATGTGGAACTATGAACTGAAAGAAATAAGCCTTGAAATGTACAAGAAGAAAGGTACCAAGAAAAAGAAAAGGATATGGAAATATAGTGGAAATAAAAGACAGAGAATAAACATTTTGATTAGTGTTTTAGTGAAGGTAAAAAACCTACTATACGATTGTCTTAGAGGACAATGCAGTAACACTTAGTTCACACAGGAATGTATTTCTATAACATTGCGTGAAAAATTCAAGTCAGAACTTGAAAGCAAGGTTCAATTAGATGCATAAACACTGTGGAAGAGCCCACTGAATGGTGATCAGTGATGGTGGTGATACTTGGGACGTTAGACTCTGCGTGGATCTAACAAAATTAAACAAGAACGTAAGGAGGTAAAAATGCCAGAAGTTGAAGACACACTTATTTAGATTGGTAACAGTATTTCCATTTATTCCATCACAGTTGTGTGGCCAATCAACGTATGGGTATAATTTAGAGTCCATTTAATTTGCCAGAATTTGGAATTCGTTTCTGATTTGTAAAAAACCTTTAATAATTTTTTTTAGTCTCATAGGCCTACTATATTGTAAAACCAATGATAGTAAGTATTATAAACTATTAATGATATACTAGAGATCAAAATCCTCCTGATCAACATTAGACGAACATTTTAGTTGATCTGGACCCAAGAAGTTAAAAGAATTTATGACTGAAACATCTGTTCTTCATGTTTTAGCAGTTGTTTTTATAACAGCTGTCATAACGATTCAATGAATTTTCCTTAATCCAAAAGATTAACATTGAAACTTTGAAAGTCTGTGGGGCGTAGCCCTAGAGTCCAACGTCAATTAGAAAAGGATTCTGCTCATCTACTTCACACCTTTCTAACGGTATGCGCGGACTTCTCCTGCAATGCACATGAGCTGAGAAAAAAGGAGGAAAAGAAACATGCTTGCCTATTATAGAGGACTACAAAATCGCCCACTGGTAGAAATTTGACAAAATATTTATTTGATCTTGAGCTAATTAGTTTAAAAAAAAATTATAGATAGGACAAACTGTTTTTCCTGATTTGCTATAATTTGTTATTTGGTACAACAGCTGTTTCATGATCATTCAATTAATTATCCTCCTCAAATAAGATTAACATTGCAACTTTTAAAGCCTGTATAGGGCATAGCCTCGGGGGATGATGTGAACTAAAATACCATTCTGCTCATGCTACCTTTCAAACGGTATGCGCGGGTTTCTTTTACCTTGCTCACAAGCTGAGAATAAAGGAGAAAAAGAAACATAATATGTTTGCCTATTAATATGTAGATAACTGTTCACATTGCGAAATAAATGAAAAAATTTTAGTTTTTAATACTATGTTGTCTGTGTATGTGACCATTTTAAAACGTAAACATCAAATTCATGAATAATCATCATGAAAACACCCGTCATTTTTGACGGGCTATTTGCTAGTCTAAATATATAAAAGGCAAAGCCCTCACTCACTCACTGACTCACTCATCACTAATTCTCCAACTTCCCGACTAGCTAGAGTGCTGAAATTTGGTATACTCATTATTTAGGCTCAAAATAGGAAAGTCTGACTATTTTCATATTCATATTCACAAAGGGCTACGCCCTAGACGTCCTTAAAGTTACCATGTTATTCTTATGGAAGCAACATTTTTGTATTCTAACATATGATTATGGAAATTGAATTAAGTTTGTTTACATCTGCCACATGATGATTCATTCTAGAAAATACTTATAAGCATAGAAGTTACCAGGAGTGAGATATAATGTTTATTTATGTTTATCATTGTCAAGATTAGAGTGATGTACTATTACTTTTATTGTGGTGTACTTTGGTTGTATTAAGTGCAGTTCCCTTTATTTCGTATTTTATTACTATATACTTTTGTTCATAGGTACTAACAAACGGTTTTGCAAATAGTTTTTGAAGCACTTTAGGGCTCCGCCACACTGGATTTCAAAATTACTTTAGGGCATTCGCGGGAGTAGTGTCTTTTGGCCACTCCTGGCCCAGTTCAAGGTCAGCGGTTGGAAGTGGCAGGTGTGGGGTTGGAAGTGTGGGGTGGGGGTGACAGTGATGGATGGGTTTGGGAAGTGGGTCAAGGTCATTTGGAGGGGGTTTTAAAAAAGTGGGAGCCGCAGGGGCTCGGTGGGAATGGGGAGGGGTGGGGCGGCTTCGGGGTTGGAGGTTTTAGTTTATTTTTAAAATTAAATCAAAGTCGTGTTCTTGTGCAGAGAGGTGTTGGAGTGACGTCCACTGGTGAGGGAGTGGTAGACGCCGAAGGTAGTGGCGAAGAGAAGGTAGACGCAGAACATGCACAGTACGCATTTGAACAGTTGCAGCAGGCGAACAATCCCTTGTTGATTTTCCGTTTCTAATTGCAGCCTGTTGATCTCTAGTTTGAGTCTGTCCTCTTCCAATTGTGTTTTAAGTGAAAAATCGTCCATCATGTTTGTGTGCTTGTTTTAATTTCTGTTGGTGAAACGGGAGTGGTGTTGACGGTCGGAAAGTTGGCGATGAAATGAGAAACGAAGATGAGGACAGAGCATATTTACTGGAAAGTGGTGGGGGGTTAAGAAAAACAGTTGTGTGTCCGATCAAACGTCATCGTCAGCTGTTGGTGTATGTTTGGATGATGCAGGAGTGAGTTCTAGCAAACCATCTTCATCTTTACTCTTAACTCTATCGCATGTTGGACAACCGTAAACAAGTTCCAAATTCATAGTGATGCAGTGGAATTTGTCTATAATATCTTGTAAAGTTTCCATTAAATCTTTTAAATCATGTCTTGTTCTAATTATAAAAGTAGATTTCATATGTGGTAGCGGATCGTTGTTCATCGTACGGGAGTTGGGAAACAAATGGCGAACGTCAGTCAGCGGCTCGCTTATATGCGGGCAAGGGCGGTGGAGGGGGAAGTGGAGGGGTGGTGGCGTGGTGGGGGAAGTGGAGGGGTGGTGGCGTGGTGGGGGAAGGGTGATATACCCCCATGCGAACCCTTGGCCAGCGCATTTCGCAGCGAAACGCCGTTCGGGTAGGTAGTAGGAGGTGTACTAAGATAACCATTAGTTGTATTTTTAAGTTAGGAATACTAATAATGTTTGTAAATTAAATATTAAATATTAAATTTATATTTAACCAGAGCTTGCATTTCTTGTTCCTCGTCGTTTAATTCAACAATTTTAACACCATTAGTTGTCTGTTCCTCTTCCTCTGCACTTTGCGACGATGAAGACATGGAGGTGGCAGAAGATGATGATGAGGATGAAAATATTTTGGTAGGATTGACGTATTGCACTGTGATGTTGATCCATCTTAAAGGATAGGTGTCAATAAGTGTAAGTAAGTTTTGGAATAGGGTTTCCATCTCTTCTCTGTCGGTAATTAAATGTTGAAAGGAAATGAATTTATCATCCATGTTGTTGTCAGTGCGAGTAATGAAATAAGAATGAGAAGCGTATCGAATGATCCGTAGAATATATGTTGTAAAAAACAAGTGGTGGGGGTAATCTCAAGGTCAATCAAATGGAGTTTTTAAAAAGGGCTGCAGTCAGTGACTACAGTTATACATCTGAAGCTTCAACAGGATCAGTAGACCAATCTGATCTGTACTTGCACGCACTTATGATACATGTACAAAAGTCGTCTTTATAATATGCATTGCACTCTCGACAATTGACAAGTTTTTCCGGATGAAATTTGATACACCTCTGGGGACAGCAAGTGTGGAAGTATCGTGATTTATAAATCTTGATGGTTCGCAATTCCGGTGGTGGTAGTTGCTTTTTCTTGCATTTGCAGTAACAGGATCCGAAGAATTCACACTTTGTACAAGCTAATCCGTCTACCATCCATCTTCCTAAATCGGTGCATTTTTGTTCACAACAGTAGCGCGGTGCGTCCTTGTTTTTCTTCTCTTCCATGTTGGCGCTTCTAAGTGTTGGCAAGAAATGAAGTTGTATAGTGTAGGATAGCGTGTTTTATAGACTAGGAAAAGTGGTGGGGGTAATCTCAAGGTCATCCAAATGGAGTTTTAAAAAAGATCATCTTACAAGTGTAAGATGTATTTATTTAAGATACTGAGTTTTCATCTTCTTTTTCTTTCTTTACATCTTGTTTGTATTTTTCTTTTTCTTCTTTAGCCATGGCGATGAGATCTTCAGTGGAGAGTGGATGTACTTCAGGAAATTTTAGAATTAATTTTGGTTGGAATCCCTCTTTAGTCAATACTTGAAGATCGGACGTCATTTGTTCTACACTTTGATAGTCTTTTCCGTAGATTTTTCCATTGAATTCAATCATCATTCTGTACAACATGGTATTAGTAGTTGTTTTCGCTGCGTCAGTTGGAGAGCAAATGATGATTCTGTTAGGTTACACGGTCCTTTTATAGATGCTTCAGCGACCACTTGATATTATTTAACATTAGTAATATTTCTGGAACTTAACATTACTTTGAGTAGATGGTGTTGTAGTTGAAGGTTGTGTGGAAACGAATACTTCTTCGTTGCAGAACTTCTGTTTAGGAAACATCCTCATGTTGTTAGCGTAAACATCAATATTTAAACGATAACCACCGGCAAGTAACACTCGCAGTTCATTAGTAAAATCGTCGAGTTCTTCAAAAGTTGTAATGGTGGTGGTATCATATGATGCACACTTAACCTTAAGAGACATGTTGTTATTCGTAATAACTGGAGAGCTACAGAGATGTGTACAGCACGAAAGGTAGTCGTAGACTGATGAGATCCTCAAGAAAATTACGGCTTTATATACCCTCGAAACTAGGTCAAGGTCATCCAAACGTGTTTTTAAAAAAAAGCAACATATCGATAGTGCAGAAACACTATTGATATGTTGCCTTTTCTTATTTTTTTTATTTTTTATTTTTATTTATTTAAAATCAGTTACACACATGTACAACAGCATATATAAATTACAGACTAATTGCTAATAGGCATAACATGAAGTGTAAGTTCAGTAGAGTTGGTTCCGCTAGGACCGTGAGATGCCAAATAGAGTGCGCCGGGGTGAATCAGTCGTAAATCTTCATTCTGCAGCAGTTGAACGAAGCGTTTGGGAAGAAATACTTGAAATTTTGGTTCATCACCAGGTGTGTAGGGTGCTTCACTCAATGTGCAATTGATGGCGTCTCCATTTGATGTTTCCATCTTCTTAATAGTGTGAATAATGTAATGTTTTTCTTCTTTCAATTCTGAACATTTCTTAGTCGGTAGTATTGTAGATTTAGAATGTTTGTTGAATTGATCAACAAGCGACTGTAGAAAAGTTTGCGATGCCATTATTTTTTCTTACTATTGTTCGTCTTCTTCTTCTTGTGCTTGCGCGTCAGAGGTGTTGACTCCTCGGAGGTTAGAGTAATACTCATGCATTGTCATAGTGCCGCTCTCGCTTTTATACCCATCGCTTCCCCCACCACTTTGCTGGAGATAGACATTCAAACGATATGCGTTCTTTAAAGCACATTGAGACTGCCGATGTTTAAAGTTTTTAGATGCAATACAGATGTTAGCAAAGTAGCAATAAAAATCTTTCTCCATTTGCACATTTATCACTTCATGGTTTGTATATGCTTGTATCCAATTTGCTTTTTCCAATCCTCTTGTAAAAATAGTTTTGAACTCTTTGCAGAAATGATTCATAATGTGTGGCATCATATTGTAGGTTATAAAACCTTCATCCCATGTTAGATTATGAAAATGTTTCATCAACCATTTGTTTGTTACTTTAGCTTTGGTTGTTAATCTGTTGAACGGCAAAGGAGGCATGAATAAAAAATGATAAACAACAGATGTTATCATATCTAGTACCACTAACTCTTTAATTATAAAATTTCCATCATTACCACGGAATGCCTGAAACTCTATGATACCTCGCTTTACTTCCATTATTTCCGTCTTCTTAGAGAATGAAACTCGTTTATCCATGATGACGTTCAGTAGACAACTGGTATGTCAATGCGGATTGACAGCCTTTTATACTCCAACATTCTTCTTCTTCTTACTTAAAATATTCTTTGTCTGTTTAATTTGTTGTTGATTGTTGATTGTTGAAACGTGATTCGTTTTCCTTGTTTTCTTGCTTTTTTTCTTCATCTAAATTAAAGTTGGTTTGATTGTGGTGTAACTGTCTCCACATCTCTACTTCATGCGGGATCCTATTGAAGATTGAAGTATCTACTGGACCGTATAGGATTGGAACATATGGTTGTCTATCCAATGCATCAGTTAAATAATCTTTGATAATTGTACTTGAGAATATTAGCTGTTTTAAATATCTTTTTATAGGACCAGTAGCACAAGTTAAAGCGTAAAACTCTTCTTTTGTCAAATGTATTTTTATATTATATTTAGTTAAATCTCTAAATCGAACTAGTTGTTGACCACGTTGTTTAACAATATCGATTTCAATATTTGATTCGAACAAACCTAGTTTTGTTTTTCTTCCAAACGTATTGTTACTCAAATAGCATTCCAAAAGATGTATATGTTTCATAAAAGATTCCCAAGAAGATTCAGTGAAGGTTACCATTTTAGATCCGTGATTCAAAATAACAGTTGGAGAGTAATCCAATGATTTCATTACTCCAGCAGACACAGTCTTTGTCATACAAGAAGAAATAGGATAAAATATTCTAAGAAATACCTCCATTAAGATGTTGGTAGAAATGTTATCTTCAATTTTCCTTTTCTTCGTTTCTTTTTCAACTTCCTCTTCGTCTGTCTTCTTATGTTTAAACTTGAGGAACTCTTCCATTTCCTGTTCAACTTGTCTTTCTATATCCAAACTATTGTCAGCCATAAGAGGTGTAGTTTCTTCATTAGCACTTGATGTAGCAGAACTCATCTTGCGGACGATGTTACCCATACGACAATCAAAGATGAAATGAATTTCCAGCTCTTCTTTCTCGCTTTTATACTCGCAGATGACCTAGATATTGTTGATCTTTTGTAAAAACCTTACAAATCGTGCAGATGTTGTATTAATCTTTTTTAAAGTACATTCTTCACAATTCCTGTCAGCGGTGTGTAAGTAACTATTTTGTCATGTAGAATTAAACAGTATGCTGAAGTACCATCTGGTATTTTATCTTCAAATTCCATTTCAATTTTTATATCTACACTTGAAGATTTCACAGATTCATTTTGTTTTGAACAATCGATTACAACAATTGGAGCTTTTGAATAAAATTGTTCTGGTGATAGTAGTGGTGTATTTGTCTTACCATAATATGACGATTGAAATCTTGCATACATGTCATATAGAATGGAATAACGTTTCTTGTCAAATGAAACATTTAAACTGTCATATGGAAAGAACTGAGAGTTTAGAAAAACTTTGCAATTCTTTATCTTGCAATGGTCAAATTGACCAGCGTGCGCAGTTATAACATCTTTTCGTTTAGTCTGAAAACCGACTATTATGTACCTTGCTCGTTCTAAATAAGTAGAAGTTTTAACAGTCCATGTTTGTCTTTCTGTTTGAGGCAATATGGGGTATTCATGAAATTCCCAACTTCTAAATGGTATTACAATATCACGGTCAGATTTTAATTTTTTCAATAATAATACTCGATGTTCATCCGCCAATCTGACATGTGGTACTCTCCATACAACTTTATCCAATTGAAGTTGCCATTCCAAATCGGCATCTTTTGTTCCACTTGGCGCTTGTATTACATCCTTATTCGTTGAAGATCTGAGCAGTACCAGTTCTTGCTTTACATTTATTATTATTCTCTTGTAATCTTCTGCGAATCCCAAAAGCAATCGTAAAGGCACATTAAAATCAAAGTAACCTTTTGAATTAGGAGTAATAGTGTCTTTATCAGGAGTCACCCATCCAGCCGAGATTAAAGAATTCTTTTCATGGGGTGTTATTGAAGTCAATCCTTTCAAAGTTGTTGATATACCAACTTTTTTTGTTGAATCAACTGTTACTCCAGATATCTCATATCTAATTTCATCAAACAGATATGCCATAGGGTTATTTATAAAAGGAACAGTTGAACCAGATTTTCCATCCAATGTTGTTACTCTTCCTTCGATATATAAATAACTTTCACATGGTAATGTGTAGATATCTTGTTGTTGAATGGGAATCCTTATTTCATCATTATTATTTAATTTTGATGAAGTGTAAGGGTTGTGAGTGTGATATTCCTTCTCCCATAGGGTTTCGTCGAATGTCGGTCCTTGCGCTATATCCAGTATATCCATGGTTGGCAAGTTTTAGTCCGATCTTTTGTAGGAAGCGTATGTTGTCCGGTGTTAACTCGTCGAATGTTGAGGAGCTACTGAGCTCCCGACTCTTCCGTTGTGGTTTAAATGATAATCCCATGTTGACTTTATGTTGCTGCTCTGATATGTAACCGTATAGTTATTGTTTCTCCTCTAAAGTCAACACTAATGCCGTCTTGATCCAATATGTTCAGTACGATGTCTGAAATGAAACTGGTGTTTAACGGTAGGTATATCAGGTTTTGTGGCTTCTCAACTATTTTAAAACCAGGAGCTACTGTGGGGTAAAATGTATGTAATATGTGTTGATTTACTCCATCTCTATATGATCCGTGTATAATATTACACGTTACATCAATACTGTTCACCTTTAATATTGTTACTGTTGTATCGCCAGTATAATCATTTCCAGGAGCTAAAATTCCTTTCTTCTTTGAAAATCCGAGCAAATTGCCGATTGAGTGGTCTAAGCTAAAATCTATATAATACTTTGAAGTTATTTCTGCTTTTAATGTATTATTATTACCTTTTATAGAAATATTTTCTTCTCCAAGCTTTTTTTGTAATACTTGGTTTATATCGTCTATTTCATATGCTCCTGTAGATAATGGAATTATTTTCAATTGTGAATAATTTCCTTTTTCATCTTTACTCTCATAATAATGTAGTAAATTATTTTTCCCTTCTGTAACATTGGGAATTGAATTGTATGTAGTCAAATCCAATAATACTGCTTCCCATAGTTTGTCCGTAGATAAACGTAACGCTGGGAAAAGTGTACTTTTCAATGTTGACGAATTTCCGCTCAGCGACACTGTATACGATGACATCTTAAAGCTGACTGACGCTCTTCGCTAGGAACTCTAAACATAAATGTCCGCATATTTCTGTATTGCTAGGTTGTTCTCTTTTGTAGTTGTAGAATATATTCTTGGAGTCCCGAAAATAATGTTGAAGTTCTTTTGGTGGCGGTAAATTTCCAAAACTATCAAAGTAGTAAACATTTTCTCCAAGTTTTTTATAACATACCCAATGAGTACCTGGTCCATAATTAGAGTCTAAGTTTACTATTCCAGTTTCATTTTTCCACACTCTATTTGGTAATGTATCTTTCATAAAAACTCCTCTGAAGAATGGTATTCTTAAACATTTCACATATTTTGACAGTTGATAGTTTGTTAATGCTTCATTTGGAATTATCAATTTATTCTTCTCATTTAATACACACGGTACGGTCTTAAGTAAAGACCCGATCCGTTTTTTACCATTGACCATATGGATGTTTTCTTGACTTTCCTTTTAGGGTTAGTGCGACGTCTTCTTTTGATGTTCCCGCCTCTTTTTGCAGCTTCTTTTTTACTAGGTTTTCTCCCGCGTCGTCTTCCACCACCAAACTTAGCTTTCGTCTTCATGGCTGTTGTCACTGCCCAAGCTGCTGCTTTTTCTGCAATACTGGCGTCACTTGATTTAACCCTTTGCCAAGCTTTTTCCGCTAGCGCTCTATCCGCTATTGATCTATTTGTTGAATCTGCAAACTTGGAATACGCTATATCGTGTTCTTTGCAAGCTTGATCTAATTTATTAATTCCAGGATCTCCTCTTGCTAAACGTTTTGCCAACTTAGTTCCGGGTCCACAATATTGATAGCCTCCGGGCAGATGAAATTCGTATGGTAAAGCGTCTATTGCTCGATTTAGAACAGCACCAACAGGAATCCGTCTTAGCAGGGATAACGCAGCTGATGTTATACCACGTCCTTTCTTGCCGCTGTCTTGACGACGACTGAGCATTGCGGTCTTCATTATGTCGTCTTATATAACCAGCGTGTTTACTCCACGAGCTGCTTTACATAAATGAATAACACATGCACAATTTTTATATTTAAATACTTAATTATTCAAATTAATTATATACTGATTTATAATTCTATTTTTAATCCAAGCTTCTCGTTCATCGGGTTGAATCATCACATGACTCGTTGTACTAGCTATATGATTGTGGGTATCGATAAGTAAATTGCCCACTATTCTTATTAAACAGTCTAAAGTTACAGCATCTTTTGGATGTTGGGGATCGTGTAACTGCATAATACGTTTATCATTACACGTGTAAGCGGTCGAATCACTTTTCGACGTTGTTATGACTTGTCCAATAGTAGCAGCATCATTTAAATCTTCTCCTGGTAAAATATTAATTATTTTCTTCATCTTTGCATCATATTTGGTCCCAAAGTGTTTATCCCAAGTTATTGTTTGTCTCAATGTAACACAATCATCATCTTCATAACCAGGATAAATATCTTTTATTCTTCTATTACGACCATTGTATGTACCTAATGTACCACCACTCGCAATTAATGTTTGCACCATTAGAGGTACATCTGTATCTTTTATACCAAATCTTCCATTTGTTATTGTTTTATGTCCTGCATCCCATTCATCATTATTTCCTTGCATTAAATCAAACTTTTCATTTCCATGTATAAATGTATCTCCTCGCTTTAGCACGGCATCTTCATGTTTTACAAAATTCGATGTTCCCCTTTTTAATTCTTTAGATAACTGTTCCATAGTAACAGCGTCTTTTGGTTGAGAAGCGAACTTTACATTTGACAACACTTTCCCATGACAATCGATTTCATCACCATCTTGTAAAATACAGTTGTCCTTGATGTATTTCAGGTTTACAGCATCCCCATCTTCCTTTGGGTATCCAATGTCATTTATTATAAATTTATAAAAAGAAAATCCGCGTTGAGTCTTTTCCGGTATTATAGAATGTAAATATTCTTTATTAACTGAATCTTTATCATTTTTTGGATTTGCCACGTTGGTTATTCTATGATTTCCAGCATCATATGTCTGTCCATCTTTTAAATTATTACCCCATTGTAATTTTAAAGTATTTGAAAGTTCAGATGATAAATACTCTTTATTAATTGCATCAGAACTGTCAGTTGGTTTACCAACATGAATTATTCTATGTGATTTAACATCGTAAGTATTCTTGTTTAATTTCAATGATGTTGAAGTTGCTTCTTTTACTGTTTTTAAATTTGCTCCATCAGTATCTTCTTCTGGGTCTTTAACAAATTTTAAACGTTTGTTACTCATATCATAGTCACCTTCAGGTGTTTGCGGCAATCCACTTCTTTTTCTGTTTTCTCCTCCTTGTACTCCTAGCCCGGAGTACCGTCCAAACTTGTCGACGCTCATGATTGAACTGATCCACTGTATGCTCACAGCTCTCTTATATATCCGTGATGATTTATACAACTATTCCACGATTTCGAAGTTCGTCAACTAAAGCCACCCATTCATTATTTAAGCCTGTATGACCAGCTTCCATGGCTTCATGTAATAGTCTCATTCTATCAACCAATTTATTTATATCATTATAGTAAATCACATTTGTATTATATAGGTTTTTCATTAAACCTTTACCAGACGTCGAAGTTTCTCCTTTTTTCTTTTTACCATATTCATCCATAAGTGATAAGTCCATAAGTGATAAAGACTTCCTCTTTAGCGGTTTCTTCAAAGCGGGCGCAGTTCGTAATGTTGGTAGTTTTCTCAGCGGAAACAATCTTTTTATTACAACTGTATATTTAGTTGCGCGTGTTCTATTTATCATTGAATCTTTGGAGTAATTCTTCTTATGAGCATTAGTATTTTGCAAAATCTCTTTAAAAGTATTTAAATCTTGTACCGTATATTTTATAGGTATATTTTTAAAAATCAGTTCAAATAATCCTTTTGTTCCTTTATATTTATGCTCACCAATAACAATGTCATCATCTTCAGTCAAATGTACTTTTGAATCTCCTATTTTTAATTCATTTCCATCAATTCTCGCTCCATATACATGTGACTTGTGTAGTTTTGGGTTTGCTTTTATTTCATGTAACATCTTCATGATATACTTTCTTCCAAGAGGTCCTTGTTGCAATATATCACTACTTAATTTTGTTAGATTTGGAATTGATTGTTCTGCTTCAGGTATATGTTGTTCTTGTTCTTCTTCTTTTTGAACATTTATTTCTGGTTCTTCTTCTCTTGTTTCTTCTTCTTCTTTTTGAGAAACTTCACTATCACTTGTGTAAGAATCATCATCTTCTTCCTTTTTTAAACTCTTTACTTCAAATTTGGAAACAGGTAGCAAAACATCTCCTTCATAATGAGGTTTACCAATAGTTTCTGTTATCTGTTTTAAAGGTTCTGTAATAGGCTTAAATGTAGTCTCCAGGAATTCTTCTCTTTCATTCAAACCCATTCTTAATGCTCGATTTTTAAGTCTAATCGAGTCACTCAGTGATTTTATTTCTTTTAATAGTTTTTCTTGGTTCACCATGTTTACGCTGCGAGGTCCAATCTATTACTAAACGTATCATTAATCGTTCAATGGATTAATACAAATTTATCCAATCCTATACGATATCTTCCATTTTTTATAGCTTCTTCTTTCATAATAACAAGAAATCCATATTTTTCAGCCCATGCTTTGCCACACATTTCTTTAAATTTATCAAATGACATGTCTGCATTTACATGATCATTATATATGTGCTTTAAATTTGTTTCATCCTGCTTGAAGATAATAAGTAGATTTGCATTATCTCTTATTAGTTGTTTTGGAATTTTGCTGTAAGTTTGGCCAATATAAATGCTATAAATATTATAATGTCTCCCCATGGCAAAATAACTTCTAATAGTGTCATGATTTTCACAAGATACATCATCGAATATAAATATAGAAAATGGTTTAGCCTCGTTTGGCTCCATTATAGTTTCACTAGCATTAAACTTGTAGAAATTAACTTCAGGCACACTTGCGAGTACCTTATCCAATAATTGGTATTTGGGTTGTTGCAAAGATTTGGAAAAGATATAAATGTTGTTGAAACGTAATCCTTTAGGATTTGTTATTAAGTTAAAAACCACATTCGTCTTTCCACAATTTGACGGTCCAGTTATTAAACATCTTATTGTGTTTGGCAGTAGTTCACCATGTTTTCCATGATTTAACTTGTCGTTGTCAACTGTTAATTCATCAATATTATTAATAAAAAATCGATCCTTTTGTTGCACAATGTCCATCTTGTCTAAAGGTTAAACACGTAATGAGTTGAAAAATTGCTACACCAAGTCTTTTGTAGGGATCCAAGAGTCTTCACTTTTATCAAATCCCAACCAACGTACTTTAACCTTATCCTTTTTTCTTTGTAAAATTTTTTCAACAAGATATACATCGCCGACTGATGATTTTAACAACTCATGTCCGTAGAATCCACCTTCGAGTAATTCACCCTTGTTGTCCTTTAAGATGTAAGTTTCAGGTATTGTTGGTTGCACTTTATAGATTGTAAACACTTCATTAGTCCAGTTTGGCAGATATCTTTTACTAAATACTCCTTTGTACTTACTTATACGAACTTTATCATCAACTTTAAATGTTTTAGGCTGCATTTTTTCACGTTTAGGAGCTGTATTATTCCTAATACGTTTTAATACCACCTTAGCATTACTGCTATTTACTTGATTAGGCTTCATACCAATGGTTCGATGATACTTGTTGTTATATTCTTTTATAAGTTGCGGTAAGATATCATACCAAACATATGATCCTCGTTTGGAAAATGTTTTATACATTGCTCCTTTTAATGTTCTATTGAATCTTTCTATTATTGAAGCTTTAACTTCAGAATTTGTAGAATAATGATTTATTTTATACTTCTTCATTAAAGCTGCAAATTCTTTGTTAAAATACTCTTTCCCATCATCAGTTTGTAGATGTTTGATGTTGAATTTATTTCTTTGTATAGCCGTTTCCATAGCTTTTGTAACACTTTTACCAGTCTTGTCCTTTAGCGGTAAGGCATCAGCCACTTTAGTAAAACAGTCTATAATTGCTAAAATGTATTTGAATCCTTTATTCAACTTACTATGTGGTATCATTTCAATGAGATCGGCTTGGAAAAGATCATTCATTCCTTTTATAACTGTACTTCTTCTAGGGAATTTTCTTCTTGCTGGCTTATGAAGTTCATTTACAATTTTATTTTTTAAGTCTTCCATCTTCAGTTGTGTCTTTTACATCGCTTGTAAAGATACTGATCTCTAGAATGGTTTATCCTCTTTTATATACGGTTAGGATATAGGTCAAGGCCATTTTACGTTGGTGTAAAAAAGAGGGAACATGACATTGAGCTTGTCATGTCCCCTCTTCTTTACGAAAGGAAAAAGGAAGAAGGTAAAGGACGAAGAAAAGGTTTACTGATCAATAGGGATTAGGGAATAGTGGCCGAATGGCAATGTGTTGATGTTATTTTCAAGAATGTGGCGTTTATCATCCTTATAACTTAATGCCCACTTTGTTTGTTTTACACTATACAGTATATGGTTGTAGCTTCTGATGGTGTTGAATATTGCGGTTGTTTCCACATTTTCAAATAAACATCTCTTATAATGGTCAAACTGTACTTTCTTCTTTAGATATGAAGTCTTGATGCCTTTGGCTTTCTTCACCACTTGATGTTCATCCTTTTCACTGATGTACAGTTGGAATGAGTACAGTTTGGACATTAAAGCGACAACTTCTTCCATTGGTACACCATTTGTTTCGTCTTTAAACTTGCCCAACACCTTTTTATTTCTATTGTAGTCATAGTTGGGATGATCTTTAGGATAATCTGAAAAGTCAAAGTCAGTAGTATATACAAAAGTACGTAGATCTTCATACATGTCTTCTGTTCTTATCCAATAAATGAAAGCATCTGTATCCATATATGCTATCCCGATGTTTTCTCTTCCATAAAACTTCACCATCTTGTTGTAGTGAAAGTCATACATGTGGGTTTTAGAAATATCCAAAATAGACATTCCCACATATAGAGGACGATCCATTGTTATTGAGATTTTGTTCATGGTAACAGCTACAAGATTCTCGTTAATAATTATACTCGTTCCAAAGTTTGGTTTTTGTACTAATGTTTGCAATTTTGCCGGATTGCTCACTAATTTTACATCTTTATGTTTTCTTTTGTTTTCCAACGTTTTGCCAAATATTGAATTATTCATTAATTTGAAAAAGTCCTTTTGAAAAGCGGATGTTGCTGCAGTCCTTCTTCTTGTGTTGTTGTCGATGTATGGTTTTAACCAACAAGATTGATTAAATTGTATTGCTCTATTGATTCTTGTTATTTTCAATCCCAGTTCTATTGCTTGCTGTATTGTCCAATAATGAGCTACATATCTTGACTTGTTGGTTAACGTCATCATTAATTTGGGCCATCTACCAGTTGGTGATATTTCCGTCTTTGGCAATAGTGGTAAATCGTAGTGGTGGTCATGCAGTTGTTCAGGATATTCAAAGCCCACATCCAAAATGTAACCAATGTCTCCATCTTTGGGTATGTCCATTATATTGCCTATCGAATCTGGGTTCACCCACTTAAAATTACCATATGGAAGAGGATTTGACATAGCCCATCCATATAGGTTATTTGCGTCAAAATAACCTAAGAATGTTGTTGGTTGTGACGCATCGAAGTTTGGGAGATATTTGTTATTGGCTTTTACATGTCTAGTTACACTTTGTGTCAATCCTCCACGAACACCTGACTCTATCATCAAAACCATATCAATATCTGTAATAAGTTCAAGCCTACACTTTGTTTCTTTCAGCATAGCTTGCCATGCTAGTCCAGGTGATGTATAAGAATGAAGTGGGTCCAATCCATATGCTTCAAAACAGGTATCTCTAAATTCTTCCATTATGTCACAAAGTAAAGTCACATCTAATTTAACATAAAAGTCGGAATATTCTCCCAATGTTGTCATTCCTAGTTCATTCCATACTTTACAAGCGTGTTGATAGTCCTCTTCACTGATGTCCTCTTCATACAACTTACTCTTGAAGGCTTCTCTTGGCGGAAGTGATGTTTCTTCAAATTTTTCCAAACAATCGATGTAATCATAGGGAAAAACACCTTTGCGGAGAACCAAATCCAATTTATCTTTACTTACAATCTTCATTGTTTCTATTAAATTTTCTTTCTTTAAGTTTTCAGTAAGTTTACTCAAGCTAGATGGCATAAAACGGTAAGAGTCTAGAAAACGTAACTTCATATTTCCAATTGTTTTACTAAAACTAATAAACTTTTCAGTAGTTTCCGCTATCACATCGATTTTTCCATCATCTCGTCCCAATTCCGGTATAATAAAATGTGCATCATAACCACTAAGGTTATGCAAAATTACAGGTATAAAGTTGCGAATTTGATAGTTAATATTACATCTGTTACATGCGGCACCTCTATAATAACCTGTTAGATGGTCATGATCACGTACCTTGTGATTTTCCAAAGTATATTCATTTTTACATAAATAACAATGGGTCGAATTTTCATACTGAATCTCTTCTTCTTCATCCATCGGTATCATTAGTACAATATCACTATACAATTTTTGTACATTTTCTGCTATCGAATATAAGTAGTCAAGGAAAATTTTAGAAGCATTTTCACCGCGATATATGACAGGTTTTGAAGTTAGATCATATTTATTTAAATGATCTTCTGACAGTGTAGATTTAATTAATAAACAAAAACTGTTTGGATCATGCATTTGGTACTTAACACTTTTCTTGGCTTCATCATCATTATTTTCAATAGGAACAAGTGTAGATTCAAAATCCGCATAAACAACAATGGGAATACGGTACTGATGAGATATCTTCTCAAATTTTAGCTCGGCCTTATCTGGTGATGGTAACATTATTTTTGCTTCATAGTTGTTGTTACATAGTTTTTTATGCTCTTGTAACCATTCTTTTCCATTTCTTCTTTCTTGTTGAAAATTGAAACATCGTTTGCAAATTATCTTCTTATGTCTAGTTTTACACAGTTGGTTATTAACAAGAGTTTCAAACTTTTTGATCCATACATAGTGTGAAACATCACCTCTTGTAAGTAATAGCAAGTCCCTATGATCCGGTAATTCATTCTTTACCACACGCAATGGAAACACTTTATTTGAACTGTCCAAACCGAAAACATTGACAGATGTTCCAGGGTTTTGTTTTTCAAACTTTGAGATGTCCTTTAAAGCCACTGGGTAAGTCAATCCTTTGAAATTATATTTATATCTGTGTGTTTCATATTCTTGACTGGGTCTATCCGCATGGTGAGGTGGTACAAATTTTGCCGTCATTGCATATCTAAAACATTCCATATCTTCATTTTGAACATTTATGCACGATTTGGTGTCTGAAATTTTCTTTGGGAGCGGAATATAACTGCTACCCCTTAATCCGTAGCCGTGTTTATGAACTCTGATATCCATACCCTCAATACTAACCAAACTCCAACCAGATCCTCTGCCTTCATGTTCTTGAATTTTTGTTAATATCTCTTCTAAACAATCTTCAACTATTGAATTAATATCTGAACTTGCCATGATGGTCTGGTTTTTTGTTATGAATCCTCTTGGTGACATTTCTCCTTCTACATTAATAAACATAGCATGTAGTAATATGCTAAATTTAATGAAGTTTAGTCTTCTTAATTCTTCTGTGAGTGTTCTCCTTGCAATTGTACGCACTTCCTTAAAAAGCTGCTCCAATTTCAATTTTTCATTTTGAATTTTGTGGTGCATTACTACTTTACCTTCTAAAGCATATACTTTTAAACTTGGTATAGCATTCGAGGGTCCTGCTAATGATTCTTCTTGTTGTTCTTCTTGTTGTTCTTCTCCATATAGTTTTAAATCTTCATATTCGGTTTCTGTTACATCTTCATTATTATTATGGAATAACTCTTTGTGTATTTCTAGTAGAATATTATCATGAAAGGTTTCTAAGCAAATTTCACATTGATGCATCTTGTTGATGTTTACTCTTTGAAATTTAGCAGCGAAATGAAAAGATTCTCTACTGCTCCCTTTTTATAACCTCCCAGTTGTAGTGGGGAGGGGGAACGGTAAGATTTTTAGTGAGATGTTAAAAATAGTAGGTTAAGACTAAAGCTGAAAAGTAATGATTAAAGCCTATATTTTCTTCCAATTGCAAATACTCCACATATGCCTCCACCCATAGCCATAACAGATCACTGTTACGCCAATATACACCAAAGGTGGGTCTATCATCAACTAAAATTGGAGATGCTATCTTTACTAATCTTTCATTTCACCACGACACTCTTATATAGGCAAGTCAATGAGTGGGGGTTTCTTTTAATAATAAAGTTTTATTAAAAGAAAATAATTTAATTCCGTCTTTACTACAATATTACTCCTAATTAGAGCTTTCCAATGATGTATCGCTTGCCCTATTCTGGCAAACCGTTCTCAAGTTATAAGTAAAT
Organism: Neoaliturus tenellus; assembly: GCA_030545055.2. Classification (NCBI taxonomy): domain Eukaryota; kingdom Metazoa; phylum Arthropoda; class Insecta; order Hemiptera; family Cicadellidae; genus Neoaliturus; species Neoaliturus tenellus. The sequence continues at coordinate 256,715,341 of CM061533.1, read as the reverse complement.
TTGTTAGCACTTGGCTGGCGGGGGGGGGGGGGGGGGGGGCTCGTCAAGTTCAAGGTCAAGGTCAAAGTCAAGACGTTGTGACGTCGGAAGGGGGGGGGGGTTATGCATGAGTGGATTGAGGTCAAGGTCACCAAAAAATAATAATGATCCAAGGTGATGGAGGCGGCCAGGACCGTCTCCACCACCCTGTGTTCCTCAAACACTCCCAATCCCAACCCAAAAAGTTACGTCTTGCGAGGGATCCCAATTTTTTTTGCCCGCACGCACTTTGGCGATCCAGTTTGGTGAGCTGTGATACGGGCGGCCAGTCTCGGGCCATTTGGCACTGGGCTTGACCATGTGGTAGTTAGGGACACTGGAACAGCTAGTGCAAGACGCAACTCTAACCTCCCACCCTTAATCTAAACCCGCCCAAACATATTTTTGCCTGACCAAAATTAAAAAACAAAAATCAAAAACAATAGAAATATGCGCTACCTACGGCACAACGCGCATGTCCCACCCATATTTAATGAAGTTCAATCCAACTTCTTAAAGTTACATTTAAATTTAAATTTAATCTACCCATCCTAACAGCTAGCTGTGAAATGTAAAAAATTATTAGTACACAGATAAACAAACACAAACATAGATACACACACACACACACACCATAAACCAATACTTAAAATTAAAAACACATTTTTTAAACATAAATAATACCATAACACACCTTAATGCTAACATCGCAATGCGCAAGTTAAACCTTAAAACTAACACATCTTAAGACTAAAACCAAATAACACTTTACATAAAACCATAGACACACACACACACACACACACACACACACACACACAACTAATATTAAATAATAATAGCCTAACAACAAGAGTAACTCAAATATATATCGGCCGCTTATACATTTGAGTTGCCCTCTGAGTTCGGAACAACCATCGCGTCCGACGAATTGTTCCGAACTAACTCAGCGATAGTCGCCAAAGAGGTTCTCGGCTCACAAAGTGGTGGGGGGCCTGGAGGGGTTTGAGGGGCGCGGAACTTTCCAGTAAGGTCAGTGGAAAATCCCCAACGGATGTGCTTTGTTACATGTGGGTCGCCCCTAACGCAGGTGGAGCCTTGTGCCTCTTAATTAGCATTAGATAACATCTAATTACATCCGCTGACAAGTACATCCGCTGACAGCTACATGCGCAGTTTTCCCCGTCGCGTGCGTGACAGCATAACTATCGCAGTTTGTTATCTGCCCTCTTCCGGCGCTTAATTATAGTTCCAACGGAAATTAATCGCCGGTACACGCAGCCTGTGGGAGGGGGCGGGGGCGGCGGCGGTGGCGGCGGCGGGGGGGGGGGTCATGCATGAGTAACCATCCGCATGTATATAAACGACGGGAAGCTCGCGCGCCTCCCATATAGGGAGCTGACACCCCAACGGTAAACAACCAATCCGTGAGTTCATACCACATAGTACTTTAACACACTATTTATTTTAACATTTTTATTATTTTTACACTATTTCTTAACACTATACCAGTTATTTTATATATCTTAATTTTATTTTCGTGTCGAGTTTCCATTTTTTTTTTTTTTTTTTACTAAAATATGCTAATTAACATCGTGTGCAGGAAACTCACACTGATTAATTGCAGGTTCCATTCTTACACACCTGTTTCCTCCTTAATATGCAAATTACTCTCTTACTTTAACAACACTTAAACTCTAACCGCTACTTCTCGGTCATATTAATATAATTAGTGCTACACTACGGGATTTACCTGTGCAATAGTGCACGCTATGTTTCCTGCACGTCTGCAGGTAATACACCTTACACCCGTCTACTATTATACTTATTGCTACATTACACGAGACATTTCTTTCACGCCTGCAGATAATACACTTGCTAACCATCTACTATTATAATTATTGGTACACTACGAGAGACATTTCTTGCTCACCTGCAGGTTAGACACTTTACAACTGGGTACTATTATAGTTATCACTACAGCATAAGATTAAGCCGTACAGATGGCTATTGTAATCCTACTTCATCGTGCACGGACCATTTCTTGCACACCTGCACCTTATACACTTTACAACCGTCTAATATTACAATTATTGCTATGATACGGTAGTTACCTGTTCAATCACAGTTGCAGACCCACTTGCTTATCCACAGGCCAATACTTGCAATCCTACAACTGAATAATTAATTAATTAACTTCCGCTATTACCGATACTTTTCTTAAACTATCCGTCTCTTCCTCCGACTCTTGTGACCGTAGCCGCAGCCGACTGACAAATAACCGAGCTCTCCCAAACCTCGCTCTTTTATGCGGTTTTCTCGGGGAGGGGGTTGGAGGGGCGTCGCACGTGACTCATCGATCGCATAAAAAGGGGGGTTGCCGCCGCGCGCGCGCCATTTCGGTGGCGGAATCGGTCGGGTGAGGTACTATCCGTTAGTCTCTTGCGCTTTTATAACTAACGCTTGTTACTCTAAAATGTGTTTGCACTTAATATGCTAATTAGTCTTTATATTTGTGCACAGGGCATTTCCTGCACACCTGCAGGTGATACACCTTACAACGGTCTACTATTATACTTGTTGCTACAATACAAGATTTACCTGTCCAATTGGCAATTGTAATCCTACTTAGTTGTAAACGGGATATTTCTTGCACACCAGCAGGTCAAACACTTTACAACCGTCTAATATTATAGTTATTGCTACAGTACAAGATTTACCTGTACAATTCACAATTGTATTCCTACTTATTCATGCACGGAACATTACTTGCAATCCTGCACCTGAATGATTAAGTAACTTCTGCGGCTACCAATAGTAGTGGGAAAAAGCCACTTCTAAACCGGAAGTGACGTCAGCTGCCAGGGCAGCTGCAGGGGTCAGATGGTGTCAGCTGCCAGGGCAGCTGCAGGGTGCAGATGGCGAGAGCATATGCCCTGAATTTGAAGTAGAATTGGGCATGAATTAAGAGTTAGTTGAAAAGTAAAATTCAACTGTGTTAACTAAACTCTAAAAGTTGAACAAAAATTAAGAGTAAGATCAAAACTGAAATTCAACAGTTATAACTGGGGGCCTGGAAAGTATGTCAAGGTCATCCAGAGTAAGTTTTAAAAAAGCCTACCCAACTACTACCAGAAATAGTTCAAAGTTGAACTAGTTGGTGATAGTGGGATAATTTATTCGTGCCATGGGAGAGGTGTTTATTGTTTGAAAGTTGGCGATTGAATGAGAAGCGCCGCCTAGGGAGAGGGCTTATAAAATGGCAACCTTCTCCCCACCACCCATTCCCCCACTCCTTTAGACCAATAACCGGTCGCCGACTCTATGTGGTGAAACTGAACTAGACATGGCGGCCGCCATGGATAAGTCTAACCTCAAACCTTAGCTTAACTGAAGAGAATAGAGGAGCATGAAGTAGGAATTGTGGTGACAGCGCTTATATGAGGAATAGTAGGGGTAAAATAAAAAAACTTGTTGAACACAGTCGATAGGTGTAACAAGTTCAAAGTTGTTGAATTGTAACATAGAATGCAAAATGTTGTAAATAACACTATCATCAACATTAACCTGCGAAGTTTTTGAAGAGTATAATGGGTTAAAACTGTACTTCTTCCTAACTCTATTTAAATTAGTTCTACACTTTGAAATTGAAGGTTTAGAAGTACTTCGTAATATGTGTTGTGTTCGCAAAAGCTTTAATTTTAAACATTGTGCAGTCATCATAACCGATGTGTTAAGTTCAGAGGTTAAAAGAAGACTGAGATATAAAATGAAGTGTAAAAGAAATTGAAACAGAAAGCCGGAGTAGTAATTTTATAGGTTAGAATTTACAAAGGCTATTCCATGGATAATTCTAACCTCAAACCTAGTAAGTGAAGTAGTCATAACATAAAACTAACGAGAGATGATGACCGAGCGGATGCGAGGCAATGAATGTTTGTAGCGCGATAAAGTACCCACCTTTATAGAGGCAATAACTCCAGCCAGATGGCGGCAGATGGCAAGCAAATGACTGGTTGACCGACTTTCACCTGAGTAGTAAGAGAAGTAGGGTTCTGTGTCTATCCCTACTCCTTGGGGTCAATGACCGACCGGAAAGGTCAATGACCTCCCCCCCCCCCTCCCCCCCCCTCCCCCCCCACCCCCTTCCCCCCCCTCCCCCCCCCCGAAAAAATGGAGCCCCCCCCCCCTTCCCCCACTCCTTCCCCCACTCCTCCAGGTCAATGGCCGGTCACTACCGGTTGTTGACTTTATGTGGTGAAACCAGACTAAATATGGCAGCTGCCATGGATAATTCTAACCTCAAACCTGCTGCGCATGCAACGAGTTCTCCGGATCGGAATAGTGACTATGCTATTGCGCATGCGCCTAGTCCTGTATTACTCACTTTAGCGCTACTGCACATGGATAATTCTAACCTCAAACCTTGGTTTTGCGTTGCTGTGCATATGCTGCTCCCCACTCCTTCGCCTTCCTTTTACACTGCTGCGAATTGGACTGGATTGAACATTGTACTGGAGTGAAACAACTTCCCCCACTCCTTGAAAACCCGAGGAGCGATAGGAGCTATATCTTTGCTTCAGTCGCCAACAAACTTTCATAGCGAAAGGTTGTTGGCGACTCAGCAAGAGGTTTCAAATATATAGTAGGCCTATATATATTTGAACTTCTTCTACTATGTTGCGTTTTTTAATGCAATGTGGTATGTGTGTGTGTGTGTGTTTAGTTTTAAGGTGTATTTAATTTAAGAAATAATTTGCGCATTGCGATGTTAGTTATAAGTTGGGTTTAGCATTAAGGTGTATTAATTTTTAAGAATAATGATGGTATTTAGCATTAAGGTGTATTAATTTTAAGAGGTGTTTAGCATTAAGGTGTATTAATTTTAAGAATAATGATGGTATTTGGTTGTGTTGAATTATTTGGTTTTTAATAATGATGTGTTGGTACTAATAATTTATGTTTGTTTTGTGCATTTGTTTTGCCTTACAGCTAGATGTTAGGGGGTAGATTAACTGTAAATTCAGAAGTTCAGTTGAACTTCATTTAAAATGGGTGGGACATCCGCAAGTCGGACTTTTTTTGCATTTTGTTTAGGAATATGATGGGTGGGATTAGTTTGGGTGGGGTTAGAGTTGCGTTTCTGCATTAACTGTTCCAGTTTCCCTGAAATTAATGGTTACGCTTTGATGCGGACGGGAAGTTACGCTTTGATGCGGACGGCCCAGGGACCTCCCTTGCAGAACGTAACTAGTGGGTTGGGAGTGGGAACCGCTAGGCAAACAGGGTGGTGGGAACAGTATTACTGTTCCCATCACCTTGGATCATTATAAATCTTGAATGACCTTGACCCACTTTCGGAAGGGTCAATGACCCCCCCCCCCGAAAAAAGGAGCCGATTCCCCCCCCCCTCCCCCTCCTCCCCCCCCCCCTCCCCCTCCCCCCCTCCCCCCCCCCCCCGAAAAAATGGAGTCGACCCCCCCCCCTCCCTCCCCCACTCCTACCCCTACTCCTTCCCCCACTATGGGTGAACGACCGGTCATGACCTGAAAAATTAAAATGGCTATAACTTGATAACGGATTGACGGATTTGGACAAGCGATACATCATTGAAAAGGTCTATGTAAGACAAACATTTTGGTAAAAGAAGAATTTGGTTATCTTATTTTAGTCAAAAGTTATGCGAATTATTTTAAATAAATACCTTCTCTTTCCCCTTTTCCCCCACCTCCCAGGTCAATAATCAGTCTCGGCCAGCTGCTACCCCTCTCATTTGCATATTGTTATAAAAGACGTACCGACTGCGGCTAACATTTCATTCTGATTCCAGACGTTACGCTGCGAACTTGGAGCCACAACCATGTTATCTCTGCCAACTACAACTTCTACTTTAACTTCTACTTCGACTTCTATTTCTACTACGGCTGTTCCTGCACCTAAGAAAACTCTTCGCCTCAAAAACCTTCCTGATTGCTACAAGAATCGACTTGCATCTCAACCTTCAACTTCTGGAGCTATTCTTCCGCCAACTAACACTTCTAGACTTCGTAGTATTTTTTCACCGCCTTCGCCTTCAAAGGACTCCGCACCACCATCAACTACTATGCCGCCACCGCAGAAGCCAGTTCACCACCATCCTAATACCCCTTCCGTTGAAACCATTGTTCATTGTCTAAGCACACCCATTATCCCACTATCACCATTGCCTCCTACCCCACCACTTAGTACACCTGAAGATCATACCTATCACAAAACTGAATCCTCTCAACCTGCTACTAAATCATCTCCTAAATCAGCTCCTAAACCAGCTTCTAAACCAGCTCCTAAACTTACTCCTAAACCTACTCCTAAACCCGCTCCTTCAGAGCAATTTCAATTATTACAAGAACAGCGTCGTAGGGCATTTAGCCGTCCCACTACTTGCCCTGAAATGCTTACTAGGGGAATTAAGAAAGGATCACCTTGTGGGAGGAAATGTGTAAAAAACGAAAGTTTTTGCCGTGTACATGTCGTAAAACACATTTCTGAACCACAAGTGACAGAAACCCCCACTGTTGAATACCAATCCAAAATTATTGGTGTGAAAGGAAAAAGGCTTAAGAGAGGTTGTGTCTATTTTTTTGAAAGTGTTATTGACAACGAACACATTTTGGCAACTTGTAACGGCTTAAGATATAATATTAAAGTGATTGAATCCTTGCGCAAAGAGAAATCAGTTTATGAGTTAGACTCTAAAGACTATCTCCTCAGACACAAACTGGATGGTATTACAAGGTGGGGGCGTAGCAAGTAAATTCACATAGCTTTTTCCAAATTATTGCTTAAAAAAATACTGGGGGAGAAACACAACGCGTTATAGCGTTGTGTTTCTCCCCCATTATTTTTTAATACTCTAAGTCTCGTGACCTACTAACCTACTTCCATCCAAGTAGTAAGAAAAGTTCTTCCCCCCACTCCTTTGGGTCGATGACTGGTCATGGTCAGCTCCTACCCCTCATTTGCATACTATTATAAAAGCGGAGCAAGCGTTGATCACCCCTTCATTTTTCTTCTACATGCCGCTCTTGTTGTTTTGTCTCTGCTGTTTACAATATTACCTGCTTCAAAATGCCTCCTCATGTGAATGAATGTGTTGTCCTGGGGTTTCAATGATATTAACAACATTAAGCAGTTTAAAAACTTTTATTACAATACTGTAATAAAAGAAAAATCTTATTTTAATTTATAATGGTGCATATGCTACAAACACTACTTAAAGTAAAATGCATGTTTTTTGTTTTTTGTATGGATAACAACTTAATTGCTAAAAACAAATAAATTAGTAAAGTAAATACAATTAATTATCATATTTATCTTCTTTTTATGATTATTCAAATCCTAAACTGACATTAAATTTAAACGGAAATATTTTAGATTTTTTATAAATCATAATCAGGCAAATCAACTATTTTTACACCAATTACATTGTTAAATAACCATTTGAATTTCAGTTGCATTTTTAAACAACCACACTAATTATATGTTACACACATATATAATAAACATTTAAAATATGGATAAAATCAGTATTTACTGAATAGAATAGTTTTTTATTGTTTTTAAACCAGTTTATAAACAAAATTTACAACAACAATATTTATTAAAAAAAATTATATCCTTTTTATAGTAGTTTTTATTTACTCTCCATTCAGGTCACTGATAAAGGAAGTATTTAATAACAAATCATCACATTTCCAACTAGTTGTATTCTTAGTATAACTGTACTTGCATAGTATTCCTTACTCCTAAGCAGTATTCCGAATGACCTTTGCTTTAAGAAAAAACCTTTAAGCCATTGTCTGTTTATAGGTTTGAAACACTGTAATAATTTTATTGATGAGCGAGAAAAAGAATAATTACATAAACTATTTAAATTTCCCATTGATGTGGAGAAATAAATTTAAAAAAGATATACAATTAATAAAATAGTAAATTGATATATGTTCTACATAAAAAACATATATCTTACTTTAATTAAAAACAACTGTGGATATTTTAACAACAGTTCGCTGTAAACAATTTAAACAAAAACAAAAAAGTGAAAAAATATACAATATATACACATATCTACAGGGTGTTTGAAAAAAAGTTTTATAAATCAGGATTTTATTGGTACCACATGAAAATAAGCAAAAAAAGTTCCTGTAATTATATGTCTTAAGATGCTTTGTTAACCTGCTAGCCGCCATTTTGTTTTTTACACAAAATCATTTTTATTTCTTTAATGGATCATTGTATTAAGGTAATATTTGGCATTCACCTTTATCATAAGTATTGTCAAAATTGGAGATTAAATTGGTTTAATTTAGTAATATAAGTTTTAAATGAACTAAAACAAGTTCAATATCAGCATAAAATTACATAAAATAAGTACAATGCTCTCTACAATATTTATGGATTTCCTATTGAATTAGCTATTATTGAATTTATTAAAGTTATATAGATGCTTAAATTATTTATTGAGCATTATAATGTTACCGCGGTTTTATTGTGTCTAAGCCATATATGTGCCTTGCAGTGAGCTAATTTTTTTTAAACATCCATTTCTATTATTTGAATTCAAAGAAAAATTTACTTAATGTATTTACAAACATAAAAAACTGTGTTGTGTCTTTTATTTATTTTTTTTTGCATATTGAGTTAAGTATAAAAAATTATCTAAAAGCCTTTAAATTGCTATATATCATGCAAATAAAGGACTAAACCACATATTTTTATTAAAATATGTTGTAGTTATAAAAACTTTATTTAGGATATTAAATACCTTTACATGTAAACCTACACAGGTCTGTAAGTATATTGATGTAGTGAAGGGTATCATATTTATAAATGAAATATATAATAAAACCTTATTAATTTTTAGGTTATTCACAATAGAACCAAGTGATATTACTCGAAATTGGAGCTTTAATAATGTATTAATTGTGAAAACAAAAGTTTTTATTATTATTTTTTAAGAAAGAACTGTATATATTGGTCATATTTCGAGTACAATGAAGTAAAGAATACCTTTTACAGTTGTCAGTACTGCAGACACACATATAAAAATAAACAAATGGTGTTTTTTTTTTTTTTTTTTTGATTCATTAAGACCTTAAAATGAAACAGTAAGGTGATCCTAGGGTTTTTACCAAGTGTCCACTAAAAAACTGAGATTAAAACTTATTATATTGAAAAATCCTATTAAAAAAATATTTAAATAAAAATCAATTTGGTTTTAGAAAAGACAGAATTTATGCTTCAAAATATTTTGGTAGATATATACAATGGGTTAAATTATAATAAAAAGTTAGTAGTTATTTTTTAGATATTGAAAAGAATTTAACACAATTTAAGAATTTGGAGTGATCCAGGTCAGAGGACGCTTAGAATCAATTCCTGTGGTGATCTGCACTCGGCTGCCTGTGGCTGTAGCGTAGTTGAGCATGTCACCCAGTATAAGTATTTAGGTGTCTTAATAGATTATAAGCTTAGCTGGGTGCCGCATATTCAACACTTGAAACAAAGATTGAGAAAAATGACCTATGCTTTTAGTCAGCTAATGCAAGTGCTGAGTGTCGATCACTGCAGGTGTGTTTACTTTGCCTATGTGAAGTCGTTGCTGCAATACGAGTCCTGGCATGGGGCGGGGTCCCAGCCTCTGTTCTTGCGCCTCTTTCCATCACCCAAAGATCGATTATTAAAATAATCCTAAATAAAAACTTCAGATACCCGTCTAGCTTACTTTACATTGATTTCCCAGTTCTAACAATTTGTAAATTATATCTCAGGAGTTTAATTATATTTTCCTTAAAAAACAAACAAAGTATATTTATGGAATCCCAAAATCCCTATCCAAGTAGAAGTAACACCGCCCGCGGCTTTTTTATTCCAAAACTTTACAATACATCAGAACAAGCTAATGCATTTTACATAGCACATATAGTTTAATGCAACCTTCCTCCAGAAATAAGAAACATCCAACAGTGTGACAGTGTTGCGGTTTGAAGAGGGGTTGGATCGTTGGCTGCTCAGCCTCAGCAATGATGCGGCTGAGGCATTAATTAAATCTCAGTATTGTTAGATTTCAATTTGATATATTATGGATTTTTCCATGACTTCTGATACTCTAGTAAAACTAAACCTAAAAATAAAATTAAATATTAAACAGTCTTATGTTATCAAATAAGTATTCTAATTTCAATTAAGTGACCAGCGATTATACATCCAGGACTCTTCCTCGCACACAGACCTATAGTCTTGCGAGGAATATATTTCCATTAATTGATTTTATGTATAAATGTCAATGTAAATTTATTAGAATAAAAGATCTAAATCTGAAACTGAAACAGTAAATCACAACATTTTGTTATCAAAAATTATTTCACTTGGGTGTACAAGGGATATCTTATGATTGGTTTAGATGTTATCTTTTGGAATGGAAATAATGTGTTAAAATTAATTCCAAATTTAGTTAAATGGGTATAATATCTTATGGAGTCCCTTAGCTTAGTTTTAGGGGCATGTTTTTAAATATATATTAATGACCTTTTCAATGCTAATTTTAGAGGTAAATTAACATCTTTCGCTGACGATATAGCTGAAATACCTAATTTTATAAAAAAATGTTAAAAAATATTAAGTCTTATTTAAAGAGGTTAAAAATACAGCTGCAAACTTTACATAATATAAAATTCCTTTTAAATATACAAACTTAATATTTTATTTTCATCTCTAATATACAGGGTGTCCAAAAAAAAACGTTTACAGACTTTGGGATGTGATTCCTGATACAAAAGTAAAGAAAAAAGTTCCTATGAAGGTATGTCCAAAAATGCATATTTACCCAGATATCCGCCATTTTGTTTTTTCCACTTAATAATTTTTATTTCGGTGACGGATTGATCTAGGAACTTCATATTTGGCATGGATCTTTATAATACTAATGTCCATTTCCATAATAAAAATTATTTTTTTCCGATGCATATTTTCAAAATGGCGGCCATTTTAATTTTTTAAACTCAAATATCTCAAAAACGGTAAATTTTATAAAAATATTGAAAGAGACAAAAAAGTTGACAAATTAAATTATCTAAACAACAAAACCAAGTTTGTAAAGATCTGCCAACAAATAACGGAGTTGTTGAGATTTTTCTCTTAAAATAACCTAAATTGGCATTAATCATAGTGCAAAATCAGTGTTTTTCTGCATAAAAACCACAGTAACTCCGTTATTTGTTTACGGTTCCTTACAAACTTGGTATTACTGTTTAGATAATTTAATTTGTCAACTTTTTTGTGTCTTGTAACATTTTTATAAATTTTACCGTTTTTGAGATATTTGAGTTTAAAAATTTAAAATGGCCGCCATTTTGAAAACACGCATCGGAAAAAAATAATTTTTATTGTGGAAATGGACATTAGTATTATAAAGATCCATGCCAAATATGAAGTTCCTAGATCAATCCGTCACCGAAATAAAAAATATTAAGTGGAAAAAACAAAATGGCGGATATCTGGGTAAATATGCATTTTCGGACATACCTTCATAGGAACTTTTTTCTTTACTTTTGTATCAGGAATCACATCCCAAAGTCTGTAAACGTTTTTTTTTTGGACACCCTGTATATGACATCATATACAAATATACATATATAGGATATTCGGAAAAAAAAACTGTTTCAGGAATCCATAAGATTATTGCCCACATTAAAATAAGAAAAAAAAATTCTTGTAAACAAATGTCCTAAAATGCTTCTTTAACCTGCTAGCCACTATTTTTTTATACTGCATAATTTTTATTTCCATAATGGATAATTATATGAAGTTAATATTTGACATGAATCTTCATTATAAGAATACCCATTTTCAAGAAAAAAAAATACTTTTTTTAATGTGTACTTTTAAAATGGGGGGGGGGGTCATTTTAAAAATTTTAAACTTAAATATTTAAAAACCGGTAAATTTTATAACAATTGTACTAGACACAAAAAGTTAAAAATTTAATTATATAACCAATGGTACCAAGTTTATAAGGATCTGACAACAAATAACACAGTTATTGAGATCTTTCAATTAAAAATTACCTTAATTTTTATCAATTACAATGCTAAATCAATGTTTTATGCATAAAAAATCTCAATAAATCTGTTATTGGTTGTCAGATCCTTACAAACTTGGTACCATTGGTTATATTATTAAATTCTTCAACTTTTTTGTGTCTAGTACAATTGTTATAAACTGTACCGGTTTTAAATTATTTTACTTTAAAAATAAACATTTGAAAAAAATAGCTTTTTCTTGAAAATCGTATGTATTTTTAAAGTAGTTTATGAACCACGAGGAACTGGTGGCCCACCACAGACACCTGCTTTGAACCGCAAGCAGCTTCTTTCATGGTGTCCAAGCAGGAGCAGCGTAAGTGAGGACAGGGCGGGCGGATCAGCGAAGTGTAGAGTCGCACTTTCATTAGACTATAATTAGACTTTCTGTAACATATAAATAAAACAAAGTTGTGTAAACTACAACGGACTAAAATTGTCAGGAAGCAATAACAGTTTACAGTCGTAACCCATTACCGTAATTGTAAAATCCAATTAATAGCAGAAAAACATAAGCCTGCGGCAAGGCCGGCTCGGACCAAAATCGTCAGGAAGCAATAACGGTTTATGGTCATAACATCCAGTTAATAGCAGAGAAACATAACCCCGCGGCAAGGCCGGCACAGGACCGTGGCAAGGTCGGCACAGGCTAATGACTTCAGCTTCGCGGTAAATATATGTCTTTAGACATAATAATTCTTGTAAACACGGTTTGATCAAGACCAAATTTAATACAAATGTGTAATTTCATATTTATTTTGGATGTATTTACAAACCAGACATATTACTCTACCGGAAACAATAATTATAGCGGGAGTTATGTTCTTTAAAAATAGTGTCTTTTTTGTATTTTCTTATATTTAACTTTTATAAATTATTTTACCCATTGGATTTAGTTTAAATATTACACAAAGTAATAGTTACTAAAATATAAAAATTGTATTTTTAAAGCTCTAATGTTAATCTTTTAAACAATAAAGTTGTGTTAATATTTTGAATTAAGCATGGTATTATTGTGTGTATAATTTATAATTACCTTAATCCAACTATGACTTCAGCTTCGCGGTAAATATATGTCTTTAGACATAATAATTTTAGTAAACATGGTTTGATCAAGACCAAATTTAATACAAATGTGTAATTTCATATTTATTTTGGATGAGTGTGCAAAACTAGACATGTTATGTTCACAAACTAATACAGTTAATTAACTAATTAACAAGTTAATTAACTAATATAATTTTTTAAACAATAAAGATGTGTTAATATTTTTTGATAAAGCATGGTATTATTGTGTGTTTGTTGTTTTTTTTCTAATTCTTCACTAATTTTTTAATATAATTTATAGTTACCTTAATCTAACTCTATAATTTCAATTAGTCCTTCCTCTTCCACCCGCTGATCTGCTCTAAAATTAGCTTCTTCTACAAATGCTCTTCTAGGAGGAGGAAATGGTAGAATTGCTGCTTGAGGACGTTCATGATGTATTTCTATAAAAAACAATAAACATATTATTATATATAAAAATAAATACTAAGTGAAGATAACATAATAATTTACACCAAAAGAAGCAATCTATATAATACTTCTATCAGTAAAATTTCTTAAGCTAAATTGTGAGTGTTTTTACAAATCGCAGAAAGATAATAAGAGTTTATATTAAAAGTCTTGGTCTCATAAAGTTATAAAGAAAAAAAAATATACAGGGTGTCACAAAAAAGTGTACCTGGCTATACAAGACCTGATTCTACATGCAAAAATAAGTCAAAAATAAACAATAACACTTTTTGGATTTCGGCTTAGTTTAGCCGTAATCCGCCATTTTATTTTTTATACATAATAATTTTTTTATTTCCGTGGATGTTCGTTGTATTAAGTTCATATTTGGCATGAACCTTTATGACAGCAATGTCCATTTTCAGGAAAAAAATTATTTTTGTGCGATGTGTATTTTCAAAATGGTGGCCATTTTAATTTTTAAACTCAAATATCTCAAAACCGGTAAATTTTATCAAAATTTTACAAGAGACAAAAAATTTGACAAATAAAATTACCTACCTAATGGTACCAAGATTGTTAGGATCAAACAACAGATAACAAAGTATTTGTCATTTGTATGCATAAAATCATTGATTTTCCATTAAAATGTATGCAAATTTAGGTTATTTTAGAAGAAAAATCTTAATAACTCCAACATTTGTCATTTGATCCTTACAATCTCGGTACCATTAGTTAGGTAATTTTATTTGTCAACTTTTTTGTCTCTTGTAAAAACTTTGATAAAATTTACCGGTTTTGAGATATTTGAGTTTAAAAATTAAAAATGCCCACCATTTTAAAAATACACATCGGACAAAAATAATTTTTTTCCTGGAAATGGACATTGCTGTCATAAAGGTTCATGCCAAATATGAACTTAATACAACGAACAGCCACGGAAATAAAAATTATTATGTGTAAAACACAAAATGGTGGATTACGGCTAAACTAAGCCGAAATCCAAAAATTGTTATTCTTTATTTTTGACTTATTTTTTCATGTAGAATCAGGTCCTGTATAGCCAGGTACACTTTTTTGTGACACCCTGTATAGATAAGATATTTTGTTGCTTTCAGCTATTACAAATTCAACTAGAAGAGTTAACCTTATGTACTATCCTACTAGTCTGTCTTGGTTTGTGCTGTATAAGTAGCTTGAACAATTTAAACCAATAGTATTTTTATGTATTGGGTTAACATGATAACTATCCATAACAAAAATGCTAATAAATGATTTTCAATAAAAAGTATTTCTCTGATTATATAAGAGATAAAGAAAATGTTTTGCAAGGTCCCCTAACCTAGTATAATCCTATTTTAAAAAAGCTTAATAGCCTTTAAAATGACCCAACTCTCTACCTTTCGTTGTCTGTCTTGGTTTAAATTGTCCAAGGTACTTACACAGCACAAACCAAGACAGACAAGGAGGATAAAAAGGTTGTAAAAATTACGTACAAATTTACTACTGATTTCAATGTTTTTACTATAATTTAAATTATAAAAAAAAAAAAACTGAGCTTATATGCAAATTATAAAATGCCTTGATCTATGATAAACATGCAATGGATGATGAATTGTAGTTTTAGAAACACCTATATTATTTTCAATGTTTTGGTTTTATTTTAAGACTAAAGGTAACAAATTATCATATTTAATGAAGGGCAGGTAAAAAAACTTGGCAACAAAATGGGAAATATATAGAATAATTATTTTCTGAAAGGTTCTTCTTAAAGATTCTTTATGTAGTTATATAAAAAAAATCCGCTTTGTTTAAACAAAATTAATAGTTTTAATTAGGAGGGATAAATATTTATAGCAAATAAAGATGCTCTTTGAGATGCTATGTTTAATAAAAAACTAACAAAAGCTAAAAAATCAATTTTTTTTTTTCATTGCCGCTTTCATATGTTATATTAAAAAAACCATCACGGCTCAAGTAAGTGACTGCAATTTTTTTAAAACTTATTTTGCCATAGATCTATATAAATTTAAAAACAGACAAAAATAGAACATTTACAAATAGATGACCTAATATTACATTGATAAGAGTACTTAGGGGACTAGTAGTCTGTTCAAACGGTATTATTAAAAATTTATATACCTCACATTAAAATAAAATTTTCTACAAACCTTTGTTGTAAAAAACAAAAAACTGGTATTACACTATGGTTTATGCTATTTTAATATTACAATTAGCAGCTTTTGCCCCTATGAAAAACTAGTTTTTCATAAAAATATTAATAATTTATATATTAATAAGTAAACATGTTTCATTTCCTCCTTTTTTCTCAGCTTCTATGCATCATAGGAGAAATCTGGGCATAACATTAAAAAGTTTTAGTCCTGTAGATGAGCAAAATTACATTATAATTTCTATCAGTCTCCAGGGCTACGCCCTATGGGCTTTCAAAGTTTTAATGTTAATCTTATGGGAGAAATATAATTG
Source organism: Neoaliturus tenellus (assembly GCA_030545055.2). Lineage (NCBI taxonomy): Eukaryota > Metazoa > Arthropoda > Insecta > Hemiptera > Cicadellidae > Neoaliturus > Neoaliturus tenellus. The sequence continues at coordinate 256,699,220 of CM061533.1, read as the reverse complement.
ATTAAATCATTAGACAGCTGTTAGAATAACAAATGCTAGCAATCCAGGAAAAACAGATGTTTCAGTTAGTTATAAAACGTTTTAAATCTAATTGGTTCAAGATGAATTGAGGTTTTGGTTGAACTTTGACCAGTCAGCGATCCCTAATATTACTAATTAGGAAATTTGCTAAATATGCAAGTCTACTGCAATGGGAGCATTTTTATTATTTTTCTTACCAAGGCGTTGAATAGGTGGAAGTGGAGCTGGAGGCTGATCCTCTATTTCAGCCGCCACATCAACTGGTTCGGCAGGTAATAGGTCTACCTGCCCAGCAACCGGAAGGGCAACGGCCGGATCGACAACACGAGGGGCGACTGCTACATTTCGTCTTTGAAAACCGATACAAGAATTTTGAATATGCCTAACTCTGTGCTCCCTTCTACTAAATAATAAATTACAAAAATTACAAATGTAACGTCGCCCCTCATGTTGAACAGCAACATGCCTTTGTAAATGGTCAGCTCTGAAAATATGAATTCTATTTTTAGACCTCAAAGCTGTAAGAATATATGTAAGCTGTAAGAATTGCTTAAGGATTCCAAAACAGTCTTCTGTTTATACATTAAAACTTATGATTTTATTATAAAATGAGGGACAGATGATAATAGGCCTATTGAGTGAAGAACTATTAATAACCAAATGACATAATGTATCTGGAGTGGTAATACTATAATGAGACTTTTTGAGGCTTTGAGCAACAAAAATTTCGACTAGGAGCGTTAACAACCCTACAAACTAATTAAAATTGACTGTGTGTTTTTTTTTTATTGTTATGTTCCTCTAATAATTTAAATTGTAAAAAACTGAGCCTGTATGCGAATTATAAAATAGATTCTGTTCGTAATGGGGACGCTATTGGTGATGAATTTTGTTTTGAAAAATGCCTATCTTATTTATATTGATCCAGGTTTTGGTTTAACAATTGACTATGTACACTAACATGAGTAGACTTCTTATATCATAGGTGTGTGTAAAGCATATTCACGATGGTGAGATATCGTGTGGCGTACATGGAAGTACACATAACATATTATAGATAAATCAGTATTACCAACTCTTCTCAACTAAGGATGAAACATTTTATAACTGAAAGTTATGTTTATGTTTTGGTAAATTGTGTTTGCAGCACTGTAAATTCAGCTGAATAATAACAAAATCTATGGCAGCGACTCTGGTGTAGTATACACCAAACTTCCAAATTTTTGCCTCAAACTAAATGCATTGAATGAGAGGTATATTCACATTAGTGTACATAGTTAATGGCTTTACTTTATGACGAAAAGTATCAATGATCATATTAAGTGATGATGATACATTAATTAAAACTTAAAATATATCATTCAACAAAAGGTTGATATTCTGTTAGCTGAATTATCTCAGAAACCATTTGGTCATTTCATAAATTGTAGAGTTATAAAAGAGACTTAAAATAAAAGTCGTTTGTCCTACATACTAAGAGAAAATGTAGCAGGGTAAAAACTTTATAACAAAGTTGGAAAGAAAGATATTAAGAAAGATATTTAAAAAAGATTATCTTCTAAAAGGTTGTCCTAAGAAATTTTCCATATATGATAATTTAAAAAAAACCTACTTTGTTTACACAAAATCATAAATTTTGATTTAGAAGGACAAGTATTAAAAAGTAAGTTAAGATGATCTATTTTGAAAGGCTATGTTCAAACTTGGCAAAAAATATAAAAAAAATCTGTCAAGAGCTAAAATCCATTTAATTTTAGGACAAACAAGACAATTAAATAAATATGATACAAAATATTGAAAAATAATTGACTCTAAAATGGGTGCTGAACATCCGTCATGATTTTTAGCAAATTTCCCTATAGGGAATACGCTATTACGGTAGTAGCCATGGTAAGACCTAAGCCTGGGACCTGGGCTTAAAACCTGGGATTTTAATTTTATGATTAGGGGCTTTTGCCCCTATAAGCCACTAGTCTATATATTACTGTAAGCTATATTTTTAAAAGCTTTAAGCTATAAAAAATGTCTTCTTTGTGTACATTGAAACATATGTTTTGGTTTTATTTTAAAACATGAGACAGATGATAAAATTTATTTAAGACCTATTCATAGCCAAATGATAAAAATTAACACTATAGTGGTTATACTGTAATAAGACATTTTGTTGCTTTAAGCTATAAAAAAGTCTATTACTTAGGAGAGTTAACCTTACATACTATTACCAATTGTCTGCTGATTTTACTGTTGTTACTAATTTAAATTGTAAAAAAAATTAGCTTATATACAAACCATAAAATGTTTTATGATCGTTAATAAAGATACAATGGGCGATAAATTTTGGTATGAGAAACACCTACATTATTTCCATTGTTTTGGTTTTATTTTAAAACGAAAAAATGTCAAATGCTCATATTAAATGACAATGACACATTAATTAATACCTAAAGTATATCAGTCAGTAAAGTTTTAGTATTCTGTTATATAAATTTTCAAACAAGCCTTTTAGTTATTTCATAGATTGCAGGATTATAAAAGACAAGTTAAAATCAAAGATGTTTGTCCTACATACTAGAGGAAAATGCAGCGACTAAGAAACTTTACAACAAAATGGGAAATATATAAGAATTATTATTTTCTAAAAGGTTCTCCTTAAAGATTCTCCATGCATTGATTTAAAAAAAATCTGCTTTGTTTACACAAAACTAAAAGTTTTTGATTAGGAATTAAGGGAGTACAATTTTTCTCAAAACTTATTTTTCATAGATCGATATGAGTTTAACAACAGACAATATATAAAACATTTACAAATAGGTGACATAATAGTACAGGATTGATAAGAATACTTAGGGGCAAATGGTCTGTTCAAACGGTATTGTTAAAATATTATATACCTCAAATTAAAATTAAATTGTCTAGAAACCTTCGTTGTAGAAAAATAGTAATATACTATGGTTCATGCTATTTTAATTTTATGATTAGGGGCTTTTGCCCCTATGAGCCACTAGTTTGATTATAATCAGTACCAGGTTAACCAAGCCTTGCTCGTTGGTTTTGATTCAATTTTAATATTTTCACTAACAACCAACTATACTTCTTTATAGTTAACAGCTGTTTCAAAAGGTCTGCTTAACATTAATTTTCCTTTATTTTTGTTTACATTAAATTGTTATTTCATTACCAAAATAGTAACCTATAAGATCAATGTTAAAAATTACAATTTTTAAACTTAAATTTAGATCAAATTTGATTTTTTTTTTTGGATTGGGACTATTTCTAAACTTATTTTTAGGCCTAAACACTCTTTAATGCAAGGTTTAAGCAAAATCTAACAGCTAGATTTCAAAATCGTAGAACACACATCCCTTCAGAAATTCCTCATATTATAGTGTAGGATTAAATTGGTGGTATTAAGTACAGCCTTGAAATTTTACACATATGCAATAAAAAGAAAAAGATGGATACGCTAAAAAAAAATTTAAAATTTAAAGATAAAAAATGTTTTAAATACAACATTTCTGATAAAAATACCATTAACTAAAAGTTAGAAATGATATACTGACATCAAAACATGTCCTGACCATGTTTATAAATTAACAATAAGCTGTTTTAATAGAATCTATAAGTAATTTAGTCTTACCTATAGTAGGTCCTACGGCATTGTCGACACTGAAACATTGTTGTTAACACGTGTGCTGCTCAGCGGTTAACTGCGTTACTACAAGCTCCTTCTACCTTATAAAGGGTTGTAAAACTACGTCTTCTATCACATGTACTAAATCATAGATACGCATAGGTACGTTTGCAATTTACAGCAACTCATCACAAGTTATGCAGAAAGTAGTAATTTCCTACCTTGCTGTAATGTTTAGGTTTTATGCTCTAGCATAACCTGCCTCCCTATAAGGTAAAGTAATGGAGTTTGCATATAACGGAGCTGTTATGACCAGTCTCTTGCAAGTTCATTTTCATCTCTTGTCCAAAGTAAGAATTGAGAAGTGTATGACTAAAGAGTCAGGGCTGTATTTTGTAAATATTTTTAAAAAGGCTGAAGCCTATAGCGGTCAAATTTTACACGTAGCATTCTTTCAATTTGCAATAAAATTACTTAATTGTCAATCATCTAGTGTCTCTATGTGTACAGTAGCTAGCCCAGAAAAATGCACTTAATATTTCAAATTATATGAATCTAAATCAATCACATTTAAATCCATAATTGTTGTATTACATTAAAAAAAAATCAAAAATGTTGCTATGACAATAACCTAACTCAGAAGTGACGAAAAACAAAGTAGCAAATTTATGACTAAAACATAAAAAAAACTAACATAAGTTCAAAAAATCAATTTTGTTTATTGCCACTTTTCTATGTTATAAACCAGTCACAACTCAATTAAGGGAGTATGATTTCTTTTAAAACTTATTTTCCATAGATCGATATGAGTTTAACAACAGACAAAATAGAGCATTTACAAATGGATGACCTAATAGTACAAGATTAATAACAGTACTTAGGGGCTAATGATTTGTTCAAACAGTATTATTAAAATATTATATACCTCAAATTAAAATTAAATTGTCTGAAAACCTTCGTTGTAGAAGAAATAGTAATACACTATCGTTCATGTTATTTTAATTTTATAATTAGGAGCTTTTGCCCCTATGAGCCACTAGTTTAATTATAATCAGTACCAGGTTAACCGAGCCTTGCTCGGTGGTTTTGATTCAATTTTAATATTTTCACCAACAACCAACTATACCTCTTCATAGTTAACAGCTGTTTCAAAAGGTCTGCTTAACATTAATGTTCCTTTATTTTTGTTTACATTTAGTTGTTATTTTATCACCAAAATAGCAACCTATAAGACCAATGTTAAAAATTACAATTTTTAAACTTAAATTTAGATCACATTTAATTTTTTCCTGGGATTAAGACTGTTTCTAAACTTATTTTTGGGCCAAAACAATCTTTAATGCAAAGTTTAAGCAAAATCTAACAGCTAGATTTCATGTTATTTTCAAATAAAATGTTCAAATCGTTGTGGTTAAATATTTCTTCACATTTCATATTTTTAGATATTTTTTTTTTAGATATTTATTTTTGAAACACCGACGCACACTGTGTGCGTATTTTAAGGTGAGTATGACTGAAGGGGTGAGTGTGATGATTGTAATGGATCAGATGAGGTGTAGCTTTGTTACTGACAAATATCAGCTGTTTCATTTGTCAGGATCATTAATTAATAGCCCAATTACCAAAGGCAGCTGGGTCCAGTATCGAACCATCAAAAAGCACTAACTTTTCTCAGGATCGAACCGGCGACCTTCAGATTCAAAGGCGAGATTTTTAACCACTCAGCTACCATACTCATAGCTTAGAAAAGTACCGTGTGTAGGCTAAATAAATATTATTGCCCACAATTTCATTAAAGGCCAAATAATAGTTAGGCCTACCAATAGTCAACTATTCTAATTATTTAATTCCTCTAAAAATTAGTATCACTTTGTGTCATGGAGGTATGCAACTTTGCGAGCAAAAACCGCCAAGTCAGCTGACTGTCTCAAGGTCAATAACCCAACAGCTGGCAGGCAGTACAACCAGCTGTTACGGTGCAATCCACTAATTTGCCTACATCTATTAAAACGATCATAACTCCACTTGCGTAATAGCTAGAGCATTAATTTTTTTGTTTTGGGGGGGTCTTTAACGGTTTTACATTTATATGTATAGTTTTATTAATGTGAAAAAATGTTGAAAACTATTTTAATTTTACTATAAAATTTCAATTAAAAAATTATAAACCGTCTATATATATTAATTTTTAATGCATAAACTATACATTTTCGGAAACATAATTATCTTATGAGACCACAGCAAAAGTTTTAAGAAGACATATTCATAAATATAGAAATACCATCAAAAAAGAACAAAAATGTATATTTTTCATAAAACACATTTTTGGAGTAATGCATTGCTAGGTACAATTTCTCTGTGACAATTTAGCCATTGAAGTTTTTTACTTGCAATAATTACATCTACAAATGTTTTACAATTAAAAACAGCCTAATTTATGCCAATATTAAATAAAATTATAATTCTAAATATATTCTAAAAAAGCTCCAAGACGAGAACGCGCGGCCACGGCCTAATTGATCGCAACAACTTTAAACATTAGTATATTGTAAAAAATACCTTTAATGATAAAAAAAACAAACAAAAGCACAGTTATTTAGAATGATTCTATACCTTTCACAAAATATGAAATTAAAGGAAATATGGCTAAAAAATAACCACGCAATAATAAAAAAATACAAAAACACAATCTAATTGGCCCGTGGCGTTTCTCGCGCTCAACTGCAGAGACAATCACATCAGCCCGCGGCGGTCTTCCGACAAGATCGGTCCGTGGTGGTTTTCACAACATCAGGTAGATCCGATAAAATCGGTCCGTGGCAGTAAAAGGGTTAAGACTCTATAAAGTTTCCTACCCAATATTTTTTTCCTGAGCTACCCCTGTCGTCACCAATTGATACATTTATTACAAAAATAAAAACAGTAGAAGTTTGTAAGGTTTCTTCAGACAGCGTTACAGTAATCATAGAGTAAGTATGCCTACCTAACATCATCAATTGTGACACTAGTTGTAACATGAAAGGTCTCTGGTAGAAGAATTTAGTGGTCCCTGGTTTGTATCTCACCACTACAAATTTTTACTGTTAATTATAAAATCGGCGATGGTTTAATTGTTTAGCGGCACAGCGACAGCTGCCAAATAATTACATTTTTGTTACAGTCATAAAAAATTACTTTTTTCATGGGAGAGTTTATTTTATAAATTAAAACCATATTTTGCTCTATTCTATAGCCAATCCATTCATAAGTTATTCAAATATTTAAAATAAAATCACTAATTACTGTAAGACTTAAATATGTTACTAATATAAAGAAGTTTATGTTATTTAAATTAGAAAAATATTTTCAATATTTGTACAGTGCCAAAGTGCCGCCCCTAACATTTTGCTGCTATGGGCTCCAGCCTATTTTAAAATACGGATAGTACCATTGTAATGTTCATTCAAAAATTATGCTGATTAATTCAATGGAATCAAATGGTTTAAAAACATATTTGCAGAAGTTTGTTATTATATTTTTTTATTTTCTATAAACAAAAAATATATTTATTTTAACATTCAAAAGGTAAAAAATGCACTTTCCTTGGCAATAACAAAAAATTAATCTCGCCAGAAACAGTAATCTATCTTCTTATTTCTATAAGGGTTTCGTCTGTTACGTCCCTTTTTCTCTCGACCTACTGAACCGATTTTTAAGATTTAGGTGTCATTTTAAAACTTAGGATATACCGCAGTGACGAATCGTAATTAAAAACGTCATATTGTTTCGGGCTTCGCCCCCCTCGCCTTTCATTTATTTCTAGATGGCGCTTTAAAATGTTGACCAACTTTTATTGCATTTTCTTTAATGTGAATTGTAATTTAGCAGCTGATTACCTTCACATGAATTTTAAAGCCAGATAGTAAACAAACATAGATTTCTGTCACTTAATAACCGACATAAGTTACATGTACTTTAGGTTAGTTTCTCTCATACAGAAACATAAAATGCACAATTTGCGCACGGGCCACCTCGTAATAAAAAAACCTAAGATAAGCATAAACTGATGACATTAAGAATTGCTACAGTTTAAAACATAACACATGCCAAGATTTGAGGTTAGAATTTTCCATGGCAGATCCCATGTTTAGTTTCACCAGATGGAGTTAACGACCGCAGGTAACCAGTCATTGACCCAAACAAGTCGAGTCATAACTAGCGTTATAAAGAGGAGGTTGTTCATTCCAACGCAACCAGCGGGACCGCAACTATTGATTTACTGGCATTCAAGTTTATTGCATCTTACTTGTGTTATATGGTATGGCTACTTCATTAGACGTGTTTAGTGTTTATCCTTTTACATATACTGACTCAGCTACTCTAAACCGCAAGATTTATTTTCTATTCTAAAACCTGGTGGCTGGCTAAATTAGCCATACGTTATACATACAATACTGACCTATAATTTAGCTTACATTGGCATATAGCGTTAACAGGATGGTTATATGGGATTCAGTTAATTCTAACCTTAAATTTGTTTACTTTACCACATACTCTAAATTATAACCTAGTATGTTCCAAATTTCACCCTCTCAATCTTGCTCATTGTCAACGCACAATGAGCATACAAATCAAATGACAACGCATTGTCTAATACAAATAATTTTTGTATACATATTATAAAAAGATGTAAATACAGGTTAGATTGGTATTCCAATCCTGTTGAACCATCAAATGTATAATTTCAGTTTTACACTCTTTTTTAAAACTTCAATAAGGTTGCCATTTTATAAGCCCTCTCCCTAGGCGGCGCTTCTCATTTAATCATCGACTTTCAAACAATAAACACCTCTCTCTTGGCGCGAATGAATTGTCCCGCTATCACCAATTATTTCTAGTGGTAGTTGGATAACTACCACCTACATAACTACAGCATCTGATGTATCCTCTGCCCCACCGGAAGCTATGTAACATGGCAGCTGGCGCCAGCTGCCACCATCAACTGCTTAGTGGGCACGTGGATAAGTTTAGTTGATTCTAACCTAAAATATTACTACTATGGTGTTATGTTTCAATTTCCTTTTACACTTCATTTTATACCTCAGTCTTTTTTTTCACTTCTCAATGTAACACATAAGTTCCTACTTCTTCTCCTCTATTCTCTTCAGCTAAGCTAAGGTTTGAGGTTAGAATTATCCATGGCGGCCGCCATGTTTAATTCAGTTTCACCACATAGAGTCGGCAACCGGTTATTGGTCTAAAGGAGTGGGGGAAGGGGTGGTGGGGGAAGGTTGCCGTTTTATAAACCCTCTCCCTAGGCAGCGCTTCTCATTCGATCGCCAACTTTCAAACAATAAACACCTCTCCCATGGCACGAATAAATTATCCCACTATCACCAACTAGTTCAACTTTGAACTATTTCTGGTAGTAGTTGGGTAGGCTTTTTTAAAACTTACTCTGGATGACCTTGACATACTTTCCAGGCCCCCAGTTATAACTGTTGAATTTCAGTTTTGATCTTACTCTTAATTTTTGTTCAACTTTTAGAGTTTAGTTAACACAGTTGAATTTTACTTTTCAACTAACTCTTAATTCATGCCCAATTCTACTTCAAATTCAGGGCATATGCTCTCGCCATCTGCACCCTGCAGCTGCCCTGGCAGCTGACACCATCTGACCCCTGCAGCTGCCCTGGCAGCTGACGTCACTTCCGGTTTAGAAGTGGCTTTTTCCCACTACTACCAATATTTTTTTTTTTTCGCCTATATGTTTCCCCCTGCTACAACCTTTCGCGGCGCCGCCCGACAAATAACTGAGCTCTCCGAAGTTCTGTTCTTTTATGTCATCCTCTCAGGGGGAGGGGTTGGGGAAGGGGAAGGGGGGGGGGACGCACAACCCCCATATAACGGGCATCGGTACCGCGCGCGCGTCATTATAGTGGCGATAGGGCAACAGTGAACAACTATCCGCAAGTCTCTAACACCTAGTCTAACACTTTTTTACTTACACTTTTTTACTCTAACATATGTTTGCACTTATTATGCTAATTAGTCTCTCTATATATTCAGGCACACTCGCGGGCGCCGGTCATATACTCGCCGATTGTCGGAGAGTACACATCTCCCCTTCATATATTATTATGGCTTCGCACTCTTTACAACTAAAGCTTTTACGCACAAAACATATTTTACAGAAACAATCTAACTCCACAGTTTCCAAACCGCGTACTACATTGGCTAAGCTTAAGAAATACTACAGTTTTCACCCGTTGTACTTTGCAAAACCTAGCCTGTGCAACACTGCATACTGTACTGATACTGTTTTGCACGCTGTCTTAACTGACATGCTGCAGTATCAACATTTCAATCTTGTTACACCTATTGACGACGCTATCCAATTATTCTTATTCACTATATTACCGGGTTTATATGATCGTTCTTCCTTGGACACATGTCTCATTCTACTGTATCGACTCGCACTGTAAACACCTAGGAGCTCTCCTATCATGCAACTATTATTTTAATTTAATTTTAAAAATAAACGATAACCTCCCGCGGCCCGGCGCCGCCCCTCCCAAAACCCCCACCGAGCCCCTGCGGCTCCCACTTTTTTAAAACCCCCTCCGGATGACCTTGACCCACTTCCCAAACCCATCCATCACTGTCACCCCCACCCCACACTTCCAACCCCACACCTGCCACTTCCAACCGCTGACCTTGAACTGGGCCAGGAGTGGCCAAAAGACACTACTCGCGGGGTTAAAATTTTTGACATGGACGTTCCTCTTTGCTCATGACTGCTCACTAAGAAACTGTTTTACCATTATAGTTTTCGAAATTGTTTAGGGCTCTACCTCAAAGAAGCTGACAATTACTGTATAGCCTACGTGTTGAAATTTGGCAAGGACGATTCTCTTCGCTCATATGTAAGAGAATCTATCTATCTATCGCATAGATAGATAGGCGATTCTCTTCGCCTATCTATCTAATGCAAGAAACGTTTTTGCAAATACAGTTTTGAAGCCCTTTAGGTCTCCGCCCCACTGGACTTTCAAATTACTCTAGGGCCCACAGGGTTGAAATATGATGGAGGATTCCCATTGCTCATGGGTGCTTACTAAGCAACGGTTTTGCAAATATAGTTTTCGAAGTTCTTTAGGGCTCTGCCCAACAGGACTTCAAAAACATTTTAGGGGCTCCGGGGTTGAAATTTGATATGGACGTTCCTCTTAGCTCATAGGTAGGTTACTCACTAAGAAAAGGGTTTTCAAATATATATTTTGAAATTCTTTAGGGCTCCGTCCCACAAGTCTAGAAAATTACTCTGGGCCCGCATGGCTGAAATTTGACATTGACGGTCCTCTTTGCCCCTAGTTGCTCACTAAGAAACAATTTAGCAAATTTACTTTAGGGCTCCACCCCACAGAACCTCAAAATTACCATATATGCTAAGGGATTAAAATCTAACGTGGATGCTCCGGTTTGCAAATAGGTACTCACTTAGAAACGGTTTTGCAAATATAATTTTCGAAGTTCTTTAGAGCTCCGAATTTATGTACTAGGACTTCAAAATTAATCCAGGGACTTCCCCCCACAAACCCTCAAAATTACCATAAATCATACGGTGTTGAAATTTAACGTTTATGTTCCGTTTTGCTAATAAGTGTTTACTAAGAAACAGTTTTAGAAATATATTATTTTATGCTCTTTAGGGCTCTGCCCAACATGATTTTAAAATGACTGTAGGGCCTACGGGGTTGAAATTTGACATGGTTGTTCTTTTTTGCTCAGTGGTTCCCATTAAGAAAATGTTTTGCAAAATTCCTTCAGAGTACACACAGTACTAAGATTTTGTTGCTCTTTTAAAGATTTTATTACCTAAAACATGAATTCAATCACGTGCGAAGCCGTGACGGGAAACAGCTAGTACAATCATAAAAGTAAGTATACACAAAACAGAGAAATAATAAACAATGCTTGTGACCAAAAAAAAAAAAAAAAATACAATAAGTCCAAAGGAATAAGCCGACATGGGCACTGGAGCCTGTGCGTCGGCTTTGGTTGCGTCACAGTGAAGTTAATATATATATGGAATATGGTAGGATAAAACAATTAATTGAAGAAAAACAAAATGAAGGATGACTGGATGAATAATGAAAAAAGACAACTAATATTAAAGAGAGAAAAAAATAAAATAAACTTAGGATAATGATAAGCAACAGAGAATTAATTACAGTGACGTGGTGTCCTTAGAGGTGGGAGGCGGTGACGGGCCGGAGGGCGGAAGTCCAAAGTGCAGTGCCGTGACAGTCAAAGTGGGTAGTCAGGAACGTCTATAATCTGATGCGATAATGCGCTCGGCCTCGTCCATATTCAAACTGAGTAGCCAATCTTTAACACGTCGTTTAAAAATGTTTATTGATGTAGAGTTAAAAAAATCATGATCTTGAAAATTATTGCAAATGTTACGGTATAAAACATGGGCTATGTAAAAGGTATTTGTGGTAGAAAATGTTGAGCCCATTAATTTTAACTATTTATAAACTGTTCCAAAACTCCCACTAGAGTAACTCGACATTCCCGAGATGCTTTCTGATCTATGTATGATCCATGTGCGATGAAAAGTAGCCTACTGTTGTAAGCCTACATTTCCTGCGACGAAGCTGGCTTGTGCAGTAAGCAATTAGACGACAAGATCCACAAAAGAAGGAGATAACCACGTAAATATCAAAGGTTGTGGCAAAATTACTTTTCCACCTTTGTTGTAGGGCTTGATGTTAGCTCACTTCGTTTGTGGTTCCTTAAATAAACACTTGAAAATTTCTTATTCGTATGCCTTAACGAATATTGAATAGTTTAGATCAATCAGTTTAAAAATTTTATCTTGTAAAACTGGTTTTAAAATGCCAGTTTTCAAGGTCTGCTTGGTCTCAACTGTTACTTGAATATAAGTATGGATGTATTTTCACAATCCATTTGTTTCAGATTTAAATCATAGTTTTATTTCAGGTCTAAATATCCAAAATTTGCTGATTAAATCGGGAAATACGATGTTTATATTGATAATAAAAAAGTAATTGTGTAATTTAACATATAAAATGAAAAATAAAGCCTGGGATTCTTTTTTGTACTACATTATTTGTTTCTTTATCCACGGATTAATATAACATTGTTTCCACGCAATCAAGTAACTGATCCTAGTTCTTTAATTTATTACCTGTATTTCAGTGAATTGGGCTATTGTAACACATTAATTTGCTAGACAGAGTTTAGTAGTACTCTAAATTTGTATTTATAAGTGGCTAAATAAATACTGTAGTTTAATGTTAACTCCGATTCATTCAGTCTTTTACCCTATTTGCAAATTTGTAGATAATGTAGTTTCGATATGCTAAATTGGTGAATTTTTAATATTCCTGAGTCACTCAGAAATTGTCTTCAAATCAAGACCTTATTTGTTTACTTCTTTAATTTTTTTTGCAATCGCCTTTATTAAAAAAAACTATAACGTTCTGACAAATTAAATCTAAAATTAAGTCATTTATGGGAAGTACAAACTGAGGTGTTCTAACCAATACCAAAGTAAGCCTAATAGTAATATAAGGAGTCTCGGAGATTTAATTTTAGCGATGATAAAACAATATTGACTTTTAGAACTTAGAATAAAGAAACTCAACTGAATTGTTAATTTAAAAACATGAAGGAACGAAGTTACCGTAAGATACATACTACAAAGCTTGTAAATCTCTGAGGGGTTTAGTCCGAAAGAGGAAATTGCGGCGTAAAATCCTTTTGAACAGAAAACAAACTTCATCAACAATCCCTTTCAGAGGTATTCCTTTTTATCTTCTTCATAAATTAAAATTATATCTGTTTATAAGCAAGTCAACTGAAAAAGGTACCGTTAAATCTTTATTACTTTGTATATCAGACCAGACTATAACAAATAAAACACTTATTTACTAAAACAATTGCCAAGCCGTCTTGTTTTTTTTTTCATTGTAACCCATAATTGGGTTAAAATTTCTTATTTGGTCGATTGCTAATAAACAATATACATTTTCTGAAGTTATAAATAGTACATTTCTAAGACGCCGAGACGTATTCAGTGGTGCGTATTTTGAGGTGAATGTGACTGAAGGGTATGTGTGATGGATCAGATAAGATGTAGCTTTGTCACTAACAAAGACTACCTGATCAACTTATCTGGATTTTTTATTCGCAATGAACAATGTTAGCTGGGTACAGTTGCGAAAATCCAATAAGCTAATAACTTTTCCTATAATCGAAATGGCAACCTTTGATTAAATTCACGAACTAAGACGAATTAAGAACTAGAATTAAGACGAACTCTTTAACCTCTCAGCTAGTGACACACAAGAGGCAAGTTTTTTTTTATTGTTCCACTAAAACTATACTGCACATTCTATTTTTCGTAAACCGCTTATTATTAAACATTTAATACACGCATTCAAATACTTTGTTTCAATGATACTTATTTGTAATATAATGAGTATTTACAAAGCAATGCAAAATAAGGAGCTTAGAGCTCGGAGGGTATAATTAAGAGTAGTGCAAAATTGAGGATGCTGGCCCAGTTCAAGGTCACCTGAGGGATGACGTCATCGAGGTCAATGACCTCACCGATGACGTCATCGATGACGTCATCGAAGACGCAATCGATGACGTCATCACTAATGACGTCATTTCGATGACGTCACACCCATGACGTCACAGAAATGACGTGCTGATGACGTCATCACCCCTTACGTCATCAAAACGACGTCACCGACGCCACTAAGGTCAAGGTCACGCAGAAACTTAAAATTTTTTAGCACTTTTGCCGTTTCTCGCACTACGCTCCGAGTTTCAGTCCGAGTCCCCGTGACCTTGACCACTTGGAGCGAATATTGGACGAGAAACGGCAAAAGTGCCAAGTTAAACCCGAGTTTCTGACATGACTCTGCCTAAATGGGCAATCGGTAATCCCTCAGGTGACCTTGAACTGGCACAACACCCCCAATTTCATATTACTGTGACCTTGAAAACGTAACAACGGAGCGCCGACACCGATGCGCACCCCACGACAGCCACCGAGTGACTGACTGTCAGGCTCTGTGTATTCTAGGTATATCGGCTTGAGAGACTAAGACTCTAAACTGTCAGGAATTGGAGTAACTAACTGAATTTTGCAAGGAAAAGTCATTTCATGTAATATTCTAAACAAATCTTCATCAGTAAAACTGACATTAGTCTGTTTGGTATAAAACCTAGGGTGTCCACGCAACAGTTTGCGCCACTTAGCTAAAGTCGAAACCTTCTTAACTTTGAGTGGTGGACAGTGAGCAACTAACAAAGTCTTAACACGGCTAAGTTTCTTACCTAAAGCGTTCCGCGACATGGCTTCCCCTCACAAAAGTCCGCACAATACTGAGAGACTGCTTGTAGCGCATGAGTCAAGGGAAAAGAGGTGGGGGAAACAGCAGGAGTGGGGGAAGGTCACAGTGGCGGGGGAAGGTGAGGTGGTACGCTGGAGTATCGCATCACTTCACCATGAGCTGTCCTACAGTCAACACACTGTTCTCTTGGCCCGAGTTGGCATTAGAAGAAACATTTCTGTACAGCTTAGGCTGTGAGAGCCGAGGAAGCAAAGTCAAAGTGGAAATTGTGTTAAACTCCAAGATGAAGAGTCTCCTAAATAAACTAATTGTATCCTTGCAATCTCCTATAACTTTAGAGAAATACCACTTTATTAAGCGACACCTTATACTTTGGCAAAACGAAGCGGAAATGGAAAAGATTACAGTAAAATTAATTTAACTTAAAACTTGGACTGGACACTCATGGCGATACCACGTGGCGTGCAAACGCCACCCTAAACATTACAAGTTAGGTTATTGAGCACCTCTGGTACGATAACCGATGTGCTAGAGTTAAAGTGTGACGACCTTGAGTCAAAACACTGAAATACTACAAGTCGATATCGTCCCAGAGTTAAAGTGTAGTGACCTACATTCAGAACTTGTAAAATTACTTACATATAGAGAGCTAGAGAACAGCGAGACGCACCGCATGGAAGCCGGAGACATACTGGCGAAGCGGTGTTGTGCAGCCTAGGGACCCAGTTGTGGTGGGGGTATAGCCAACACTTAGAGTACAAGTGTTGTGGGTGACCTTGACCCACTTAACTTAGTTAACCCCCCCCCCCGACAAAAAGTGCGAACCCCCCCCGACAAAAAGTGCGAACCCCCCCCCCCGACAAAAAGTGCGAACCCCCCCCCCCGACAAAAAGTGCGAACCCCCCCCCCCCCCGACAAAAAGTGCGAACCCCCCCCCGACAAAAAGTGCGACCCCCCCCCTCCCCCACCCCCACCCCCTCCCCCACCCCTGATATCCTGGGCGTGGCAGCCCCGGCGGGGATATAAGGGGGTCCAGCCAGAGCCGGCTCGCAGTCCGCTCCCGCGCGTTGAACGTGAACGACCGGGACGGACCGCCATAGGCATCACTAAACATTGAATGGCGCCTTCAGTGTTTAGCGAAGTCTACTCTAACTTTAAGACTTGTATTAGTTGTAAGATATTGCGCTTGCGTTTGGGTATTGCGAATTGTTTTATATGAGAGTGTTTTACTTGTACCCTATGTCTCCTGTGTCTTTTATCCTTTGTGTCTTGTTTGTTATATGTGTTTAATGTGTATGTGCTTGTTCCAGCATTGACTACGTTGAGCTCAATTGTGTGTTGTAAGTGTGTTATATGTTTCTAAAGTGTATACGCTTGTTTTAGCAATCCCCCCTTGAGCTTTTTCAATGCTCAAAGTAAATTGTAAAGTCAGGGAACGGGAGTAGGCCCCCGTGTAAAGCCACTTTTAATAATTGGTAGGCTCCTGCCAGGCATGCAAAAGGTTGCGGATGGCATTTGGGGAGCATGTCCGTTTGTACGCTGGCAAGCAAAAGGTTGTGGCGGCCTCTGCACTCGGACCGAGGACGTAAGCCATTAGGGTGTCCTCAGTATGTTTCCCTTCTGGAAACTCAAAATTATGTAAATGAATCTTTGTTAGCTATTTGTGTTTTTAGTCCCCAAGGCCCCCGAACATTCGTGGTTCGCCATGGATGTACGGGGGCCGAAATTTTTTAATGTCCGTGTGGCCTTGACCCACAAAGACTTGTAAAAATTCAATGCATTGTAAATTAAAAATATTAAAGATAGGTTACGGGAGTAGGCCCCCGTGTAAAGCCTATTTTAATTATCGGTAGGCTCCTGCCAGGCATGCAAAAGGTTGCGGATGGCATTTGGGAGCATGTCCGTTTGTACGCTGGCATGCAAAAGGTTGCGGCGGCCTCTGCACTCGGACGAGGACGTAAGCCACTAGGGTGTCCTCAGTTTGTTTCCTTCTGGAAACACAAAATTATGTAAATGAATCTTTGTTAGCTACTGAAAAGACAATGCAGTAAATGTTTACAAGTCTTGCGTGGCGAAGGGTACACGACATTGGATGTTGCCTTGTTGTCATAGTTGGGTCTCTTCGGAGGCTACAGCGATGACAACCCAAGTGCCTCACACCCCCAAAGGGGGGTGTGGGGCTTAATTTTTTTAAAGTTTTTTTGTGACCTTGACCTAAATATGTAAAATCTTTCAAAGTGTTTAACAGTCAGGTCTTATTAACACAGTTAATACATTAATGTCTGTTAAAAAATATAACAGTTAGGTATTTGTAACCCACAAGTTTGGAGTTGTTTATAGTTGGGTCCCTTGGGAGGCTTCAGCTATGGTAACATAAATGCCTCAAGTGGGGCTTATTTTTTTAAAAGTGCGAACCCCCCCCCCCGGCAAAAAGTGCGAACCCCCCCCCACCCCCCACCCCCACCCCCACCCCTACCCCTGATATCCTGGGCGTGGCAGCCCCGGTGGGGATATAAGGCGGCCGGGCTGCACGCACTTCTCATTCCGATCCAAGCTCCCATACGGACAGGTACTCTCTCTCGCTCTTGAGACTTTTGTTTTACAAGTTCACTTCTTTCTTTACATCTATTCTTTTCATTCATTACAATGGGTAAAATGGGTCTGAAGCTGAAAAACTACCCATCAACTTCAACCTCGACCGACACGTCTCGACCCTCATCATCCTCGACTTCGATCCTGGAATACCTGATGACTGCGAACATCCTGAGCTGCCTGACGATGCCGCCACCGCCGCCGCCGCCGCCACAGCCCGCCTCAATGCCCAGCCTGTCGCCATTGCCGGCGACAGTGGAAGAGGCTGGTGCACAGCCATCGTCAGGAGAACTCGTCAAGTCGTCAGGTCGAGTCCCGGTAGCCTCTCCAGCACTCTCGCTGCTATCGGACTCAGGATCGGAGTCTGCGGCTTTTGAAGAGACGTCTAGGTCGAGGATCACCCCATACAGCAGAACCCGGAAAATCCTCTCATACACTACATCCCAATGTCCCTCACCTATATCCCCCATGCCACCTACACCAACCAAACCACCCCGTAAATCCATCTTCTCCCCTGATCTTCCCACCATAGACCTAACACGCTCTCCTACCCCGCCCAAAATTGTTTGCTCCATCCCGCTTGAACAATCTTTGCCCCTTCTACCTCCTTCCAGCCCCATCCCTTCTAGCCAGCCTAATTCAGAGAAGCTCCAAGACACTCCGCTAAAGAGTCCAACACAGAAACGTAAACGCGTTAAAGCCCCTGCTGGCAAGGGTAAGAAATGCGATTACGCTTGGATGTCTAGTAAGTTTGGGGTTTTGTGTTGCCAGAAACTTGCTTGTGCAGAAGGGGATCGCTGCCAACGACACCTCAAAAGTACAGTCAAATTTCGGCAATTCAAACCCTATACTCTGTACATTAAGCCTAAAACGTTCAAGTTCAGACATCCCCACGGTCCGCAACCGCGGGATATTAGAAGGCTAAAGGTTGATGAAAAATATTATTTCATTGGTCAGACATATGGAGCAGGTAATAAGAAAGTAGAAATCGTTGTAAAAGGAGAAGGCCACCTTTGTACAATGCAAGTACCACCTCGGATGATACAAAGAGAATTTTTCATCCCTAAAGCCTATCTAATACGAAGGAAAGGATGTGAAACCGTGTGGGAAATGGACTAGGACATGGGCCCACCAAAAAAACAAAATTGTTAGGCTGTGTTGGACAATATTTAAAAAGTCTTTTTCCAAATTATGTTTCCAAATTTAGTCTTAACCCTCTTAAAGTAAGGGAGAGGGGTATTATACAAGTCAAGTTATAAAAAAAAAAAAAAAAAAAAAAAAAAAAACACTTGACTTGTATAATACTTTAACCTGGCGGTGATGTAAAGTCACTGGGACAATCTCAAACCGTGTCCTTGAGGGCGAAGACTAAGTTACAAAAATCTTTAACAAATAAAAACTTACCTCCAAACACTTGTAGCTTGCTACAAGTGTTTGGAGGTAAAAATTTTTCAAAGTTTGAATGACCTTGACCCATATAAATTACTGTTTAAAGTAAAGTGCTAACCTTACAACTAATGTTGTGTATCACGTGATACCCCCACTCTAACGCTCTTACTAAGCTTGTATGAGCCGTTCATTTGCTTCAGTCTGTTTCTGTGCTCCGTGGTAAACATGTCACGGTACAATTACAAAGGTGGTGACTTATTGATAGATCAACACAATGCTTGGGAAGTGCTAAACCAGCATAGAATGGAAGTTGAGTATTGTATAAGACGAGACGGGTCTACATTTTATCTATGTATTATAAACAACCAAACTCAAGTATGAACACTGGACAAAAATTAATTATAACAACATAGATGAGCTGTTTGCTTGGGTGTTTGAGGTGTGTAAAGTTATAGAAGAAACCAAAATAATGGGTGTGCTAAAGGTATGTAAAACTGATGACCGGGAAGACTAAGCAAAATTTCTTTTAACCCCCCCCCCCCCGTGTTATCCCCACCACTAAAAATGGGTATATATAGGAGTGGTGATCAACCGTCCTCTCATTCTGCTTTACACCGTTAAGCTGAACACCACCATGTCTGCTATGAACGTCCCAGCCTCTACCTCTGGCCCGGCTGCCTCCAACTCCAGCCCGAGCATTGGACCAATCCGATTGGGGCCTTCGTCAAGGAGTCGTGTCCGATTCTCCGGCTTTGGTCCTGTGAGGAAGGAGTTGCGGAGCAGCGGAGCTTCTCAACCAACCACGATGGACGCATCAACCCAGACTCCACCAAACATCATCGAGTGGTACGACGAAGTCATAGAGCAAAGGGACAGAATGCTAGAGAATACTCGCAGGGAGCTACTTTATATCCGGAGTAAATGGGAAAAACTAATTAAGAAGTGTGAAAGCCTGTTGGACAGTGATGATAGTGAGGATGAGAGTGGATAGGTGTGTGGGTAAAGACTTGGACTGGGACTTGTGTGTATGTATGAATGTGTGCGTGAATGTGAAATACAGAGCGGGGGATAGATCACTCTGTGGCAATGGACTAACATGCCACTTAGTGATCTATCCCCCGTTCTGGTAATGTTTTTGGATGGCCTTGACCCATTTTACCAAGGCTAGCTAGTACCCCCACCACTGATAAGTGTATATATACGGGTATTAACGTGCAGTTTGGTTATTCTGCTTTGTACCGCTTAGCTGAATACAGCACTGTAACATGGCTTTCAACTCCAAAACTTCTCAGGCTTCCTCTTCTTCTTCAAGAAGGCGTGCTGCCAACGTCCTGCCTGCTACTCGTGGACCTGCTCGACCATTCCACAGCATAACTGTTGCTCGGGCAAACGCCTGCAAAGCTCCGATGCTACGGACCTTGCTGGAGGTAAGCCAAGACGGACAAGGCTTGCTCAGTCCTGGTCAACGGCAGGAGCAAGAAAGGCGTATGGCGTACTTCAGGCTGCAGGGTGTAGTTCCCAGCTTGAAGTTAGGCGATCCGAGAGTAGCAAGCATCAACGAGGCAGCGGACTACATATCACACCTTCACAGTGTTTTAGAAGTAAAGGACCAACAAATTGAAAACTTAAAAGAACAATTGAAACAATTTAACTTTAATCCTGTGGAGTTTGTGGAAGCAGTGATGAGTGATAGTGATGATGAAGGAACTGAATATATATTGGGTATGTAATGAAAGACTTGGACAGGGACATGTGTGTGTGTGTGTGTGTGTGTGTAGAATACAGAGCGGGGGATAGACTACTTTGCGGCAATGGACTAGCATGCTGCTTAGTGGTCTATCCCCCGCTCAAAGGGTAGCATTGGATGACCTTGACCCACTTTACAGCAAGGACAACCGGTTAACTGGTATAAAAGAGGGGGTCTATACATCTCGACTTCATTCTGCTTTGGACCTTCCAGTGGAACGCTAGAAACAATGAGTGGATCGCTGCTTGGTGCTAACTTGGACAGGTATTCTGTGATGGTACACTATGAAGATTGTAGAGACATGTTGACGGCTGTGTATGATTGTTTGGTGAGAAAAATCTTTCAAGAAAACTGCCAATTTATGTTAGCGTGGAAAAGAAACTTGTTTGTTGATGGTCATGCTACAATGCAAAGCATGAACCACCTTCATGTGTTAAAAGTAGGACATCATAATTTGGACGAACTGGACGATATGTTTAGGGAGCTGGAGTTTTTGATACATCAGGAATGTAAACCATGTGAAATTGAAATTTTTAAATTGGATATGGAATTAGAATAAAATGTGTTAAACAGGACTTGGACTTGGACTTGATTGAGGTTTTGTAGAACAGAGCGGGGGATAGATCACTTTGCGGTAATGGACTAGCATGCTGCTTAGTGGTCTATCCCCCGCTCAAAGGGTATCTTTACGTGACCTTGACCCACATAAATTGTATAGTTGGTGGGGGTATAAAAAGGGTAAGCAAATTGGATGGATACAACACTTCCATACCATGGCTCCACTTGACAACACCGTGTTCCATCGCAACAGAATTGTCTCTATTCTGGAGGTAATACCTCTAGAAATTATAGAAGTAGAGGACCAACTACCTGCGGTTGATCAAGAAGAGGAGGAGGAAGAGATAATGGATATTGAAACGGACTCTGACGAAGCTGGTTCAACGGACAATGAAGTGGACTTACACGCCTACGAAACATTAGAGTCGTCATCTGAGTCGGAAATGGAATTCCAATTGGAAATTGAAGAAGAAGAACAAGAACAAGACACTCCCCATCGTCCAATGGATAGGATGTTAGTTGCCAGAAGAATTATGTATTGTCATCGCTGCCTATTCCGTGATGAGGATGATTCCGACTCTGATGGTGATGTTTCACCCTTGTAAAAAGTTTAAACAAAAAGTTAAAAAAAGAATGTGAGCGGGGGATAGAGCACTTTGTAGTAAATGATGCTGCTTAGTGCTCTATCCCCCGCTCAAAATAATAATTCCAAATGACCTTGACCTACATAAACTTGCTCAAACAGACGTCTTTGAAAAAACTTGTACAAATTATTGAATCTAGACCAAATATCATCAATTTATCAACCCTACTGATAAATGTATTACAAACGGTTGTGTAAAGGCTAAATTTAGCACATGAGTGATAACCTGTTTCCATATGACGTCACTTTCCCCACCTATCTGCCTCGGATATAAAGGGTCCCTGTGGAGTGCGCTGCTCATTATTGCGTGGACATTCACAGAGTGTGCATTCAAAGCCAAACTGTTTGAAATGGCTCTTTGCGACATTTGCGGGGAAATCTTTCAAGACGAAGATCTTTTCACCATACACAGAGAATTACATGAAGACGAAGATAGAAAAGAAGATATTACCATGGATGAAATAGACTTAGACTCAATTGACCGGTTTTTGGAAGAGCACCAGAAGCAGACGGACTACTGGGACAGCTATCTACAGCAAATGCAAAGAAAAAGACCTAGTGTGATCCAATTTGCTGGTGCTGGACCATCTACTGCTAGAAGACCTTTTGAAGAAGAAGACACTGAAGAAGAGGACACTGAAGAAGAACTGGAAGATGTGAAACAACTGCGCACCACGGCCTTGCCAGGACGAGTTGTAACACATTTCAAAATTAATAATGTTCAATTGGAATTGGAAACATTTATAACCCAGGCTAAGGAACTTGTTGGTCAAACCTTGAGGGAAGAACTACAAAGATTAAATTTTATTAAATTTGGAATGGTGTTAGAGGCTATGTTTAACAATACTGATGGTGAAACAGCATTGAGAGCGTTCATTACCAAAAACCGAACCTTTACCTTCACCTCCAACATCGATGATATTATTGAAGAATGCTTGGAAGAACTTATAACAAAACTTCAAGAACATGAAGGAAGAGGATCTGGATGGACTTTGTCATCAATTGAAGGTATGGATGTAAGGGTTCACAAGCATGGATATGGTTTAAGGGGTAGTAGTTTTATCCCTCTACCAAAGAAAATCCAAAACACTAAATCGTGTAGGAATGTGCAAAATGAAGGTAATGAATGTTTCAAGTATGCAATGTTAACCAAGTATGTTAAAGATCATCCTGAAAGAGTTGGTAGAGAATATTACGAAAATGAACACCGCTACAACTTTCAAGGTCTCACCTATCCAGTTACCTTGAAAGACATTGGCAAATTTGAAAAGAAAAATCCTGGCGTTTCAGTCAATGTTTTTGGTCTGGATGAATCGAACAACGTTTATCCTTTGCGGGTAGTAAAAGTTGAACAGAGAAACCACACGGATTTGCTATTGATAACTAAGGGTGAAATTTCCCATTATGTATGGATAAAGGACTTTGTAGCCTTGGTATGGAATCAATTATCAAAACATAAACGTAGGTTAACAGTGTGTAAAAGATGTTTCTGTTTCACATATACAGAACTAAGACGTGGAGGATCTGAATGGATGACGGAACATAAAAGACTCTGTAACGAGAATTATGAAGTGAAGTTTAGTCTGCCACCACCATCTCGAGCGTTTATCCAATTCAACAAAACAATCCACCAATATCGTATTCCACTGGTCATCTACGCAGATTTTGAATCTACGTTAATATCACAGGAGCTGCCGGACGGTGAGGTGACTAGAAGAACAAAATACCAGCTGCACCAGCCCAATAGTTTTTGCCTATTGGTGAAGTCAACCTTGTCTGAGAACCAATTGCAAGACTATGGTTTAACATCCACTCCAATACTCTACCGTGGGGAAGAAGCCGCTAAGTATTTTGTAGACCTGTTGTATGACATTGCTGAAAAGGTGCAACGCTTATACGGCAATGTTGTACCTATGGAACCTTTAAACCAAAAGCAACAAGAAGAATACAACGTAGCGACAAGATGTTATCTATGCAAGAAGACCTTTAGTGAAGAAAACCAAAAAGTAAGAGACCACGATCATCTGACAGGGTTATACAGAGGAGCTGCTTGTAATTCATGCAATATAAATTACAAACTGCCAAACTTTATTCCTGTTGTTTTACACAATCTTAGCGGCTACGACTCCCACTTTATTATACCAGAGTTAGGAAGAGATGACGGTAAAATTGATGTTCTTGCTACAACATTGGAAAAGTACATCAGTTTTTCAAAAACAGTAGGTAAAATTAAACTTCGCTTTGTAGACTCTTACAGATTTATGCCATCAAGTTTAGCCAAATTGTCAGAGAACCTAAGAAGAGAAGACTTAAAAGAAACAAGCAAAATTGTACCTGAAGATAAATTGGACCTAGTATTAAGGAAAGGAGTTTTCCCCTATGATTATATAACTTCTACAGAAAAGTTTGAAGAAACTAGTCTTCCAACGATTGAAGCCTTCAATAGCAAATTAAACGAAAGTGAAATCTCCGTTGAAGACTACAATCATGCATGTAATGTGTGGAATCAACTAAACATTCAAACCTTGGGGGAATATTCTGACTTTTATATAAAATTGGACGTAACTCTGCTGTGCGATGTGATGGAAGAATTCAGAAACACCTGCTTCTCCGCCTATGGACTGGACCCTCTACACTCGTACAGATCTCCAGGATTAGCATGGCAAGCTATGCTAAAGTCAACCAACTGTCGACTGGAACTTCTAACGGATATTGATATGGTGCTCATGATGGAATCTGGTGTACCGGGCGGTTTGACACAAGCTGTAACACGTCATGTCAAAGCCAACAACAAGTACATCCCCGGCTTCGACGAGCAACAACCATCGGTCTACCTTGGCTACTTTGACGCAAACAACCTTTATGGTTGGGCAATGTCAAATCCGCTTCCCTACGCTGATTTCAAATGGATCGACCCGGCCACCATCGGAGACATCTCACAGATTCCAAAGGATGGTCCAAAAGGCTATATTTTGGACTGTGATTTTGAATACCCGGAGCACCTTCATGACCATCACTACGACTTGCCTCTCCTAGCCAAGACTGAAGTTTCACCGACAGGAAGATGGCCAAAATTGATGATGACCTTGGAGAATAAAGATCGTTATGTGGCTCACTACTGGGTAGTTCAACAGGCTCTTGAATTGGGTCTACGTATAGTAAGAATTCATAGAGCAATTGAATTCACCCAGTCTTGTTGGTTGAAACCATATATTGATTCCAACACTACAAGAAGAGCTGCAGCGACAACAGCATTTGAAAAGGACTTCTATAAATTAATGAACAATGCCATCTTTGGGAAGACCTTGGAGAACAAAAGAAAACACAAAAATGTAAAATTAGTGAGTGATCCTAGGAAATTGGAAAAATTAGTGCAAAAACCAAATTTCGGAACATCCATGATTATAAACGAAAATCTAGTCGCTGTCATTATGAAGAAAACAACAATAGTCATGGACCGTCCGTTATACATAGGTATGTCGATTTTGGACATAAGTAAAACCCTGATGTATGATTTCCATTATAACAAAATGGTTAAACACTACGGAAGGGAAAACATTGGAGTCGCATACATGGATACGGACGCGTTTATCTACTGGATAAAGACTTTGGACATGTATGAAGACCTAAGGACTTTTCCATACAAAGAAGATTTCGACTTTTCTGACTATCCGAAGAACCATCCAAATTTTAATGAAAAATATAAAAAAGTAATTGGAAAATTCAAAGATGAAGCAAATGGAATGCCTTTAGAAGAAATAGTGGCGCTGATGGCGAAATTGTATTCATTTAAGATGTACCACGAGAACAACACACCGACAGTCAAGAAAGCAAAAGGAGTGAAGACATCTTATTTGAAAAAACACGTAACATTTGACCACTACAAGACTTGTTTGTTTGAAGATACTACGATATCAGCAACATTCAACAATATCCGAAGCTTCAAGCATCAAGTCTACAGTGTCACCGAAATTAAAAAAGCACTGTCAGCTCGGGATGATAAAAGACATATTTTGCCCGACAAAATCCACACTCTTCCTTTCGGCCATTACTCCTTAAACCCTATCAACTAGTAACCTATTCTTCGTCCTTCTACAACTTCGACCTTATTCCTTTCTCCTTCCGTAAAAAAATGGGGGACATGGCAAGTCCAACGCCGTGTTCCCCATTTTTTTACACAAGTTTGGATGACCTTGACCCATATAAATGATGTGAATATTTAAAACAACATTCATTGTGATTATACATGTGATACAACAAACATTGAAACCTGCAATATGAAGGACTTGAAGCAACAAATTGTCAACGAACTTCATAAACCTGCAAGAAGAAAGTTTCCACGAAGAAATACGGTGATAAAAGGAATTAATGATTTATATCAAGCGGATTTAATCGAAATGATTCCTTATAGCAAACAAAATAAAGGATATAAATACATATTGACTGTTATTAACTGTTTTTCAAAAATGGCAGATGCTTTACCACTAAAAGATAAAAGTGGCAAAAGTGTTACAAAAGCAATGGAAACAGCTATACAAAGAGACAAACATACTATTAAACATTTACAAACAGATGATGGAAAAGAATATTTTAATAAGGAATTTGCAAATTTAATGAAAAAACACAATATAAACCATTATTCAACCAATTCAGAAGTAAAAGCCTCAATAATCGAAAGATTCAACAGAACTTTAAAATGTGCAATGTATAAAATGTTTTCCAACAGAGGATCGCACATATGGATTGATATGTTACCAAAACTTATAAACGATTACAATAACAAATTTCATAGGACTATCGGGATGAAACCAAACCAAGTAACTAGTAAAAATGAAAACCTTGTATTAAAACGTATAAAAACGAATACTAAACCAAAAGTTGAAAAACTAAAGCCTAAAAAATTTAATGTGGGTGATAAAGTGCGAATAAGTAAATATAAAGGTGTATTCAGTAAAAGATACCTGCCAAATTGGACCAATGAGGTTTTTACTGTATTCAAAGTACAACCTACAGTACCTGAGACATATATTTTAAAAGATAATAAAGGACAATTGCTTGAAGGAGGGTTTTATGGACATGAAATGTTAAAATCAACAGTAGGCGATGTATATTTAGTTGAAAAGGTGTTGCAACGGAAAAAAGATAAGGTCAAAGTACGATGGTTAGGATTTAATAAGACGGAAGATTCTTGGATACCTAAAAAGGATTTGATATAACGATAGAGAATCATTTTAGGTTGAACCATTACAAAGGATGGAGATAGTACCACAAAAAGAGAGTTTTACTATTAATAATATAGATGAACTCACAGTGGATAATTCAGAATTCAATAGTGGGAAACATGGCAATTTGTTACCAAACACCGTTCGTTGTCTGGTTACCGGACCTTCCAACTGTGGGAAAACTAATGTAGTATTCAATTTGATTACAAACCCTAAAGGATTACGATTTAACAATCTATATGTATTTTCAAAATCACTACAACAACCAAAGTATCAATTATTGGAAAAGATACTGACTAATGTGCCTGAAGTTAAATATTTAAAGTTTAATGCAAGCGAGAGTGTCATGCAGCCACAAGAAGCTAAACCATTCTCCGTGTTTATATTCGACGATGTATCTTGTGAAAACCAAAACACAATAAGGAATTACTTCGCTATGGGTCGACATAACAACATAGATAGCATTTATATTGGCCAAACTT
This sequence comes from Neoaliturus tenellus, assembly GCA_030545055.2. NCBI lineage: Eukaryota > Metazoa > Arthropoda > Insecta > Hemiptera > Cicadellidae > Neoaliturus > Neoaliturus tenellus. Next base: position 256,671,557 of record CM061533.1, on the reverse strand, counting down.
ACAGCAAAATACCTAAACAACTCATTAGAGACAATGCAAACATGTTAATTGTATTTAAACAGGACGAAACCAACCTAAAACATATATATTTTGATCATGTAAATGCGGATATGACATTTGAACGATTTAAAGAGTTGTGTGGAAAGGCTTGGGCTGAAAAGTATGGGTTCCTAACAATTATGAAGGAACAACCGCTAAACAATGGTCGATACAGGATAGGATTTGATAAATTTATATTAATACATTAAACGCGGTATAACACATTCATTGTTGTACAACACGTCTTGCTACAAACATGGTTAACCAAGAAAAATTAGTAAAAGAAATAAAATCACTTAGTGATTCTATTCGGGCTAAAAACAGAGCATTGAAACTAGGTATTAGCGAGAGGGAGAAATTCCTTGAATCTACTTTTAAACCTATTACTGAACCCTTGAAACAATTAAACAAAAAATTTGCTAAACCTGTATTGGAAGGAGATGCGATTGCACCTATTACGAAGTTTGAAAGAGAAAATGTAAAATCAGAAGAGTTTAGTGATGAAGACCCGGAATCCTCTACGTATAGTGGTTTTACCGGTGGAGAACCTGAAAGAGAGCTAGAATCACCGGACTATAGTGGAATAAGAGAATTATATGAAGTAAAAGCCAAAAGAGGACATGAAGTTGTATCAACTGCTAGTGAAGAGGAAAAAGAAGAAGAGACAAGGGAAGGTCCGTCAAACATAAGCTTGTTGGGTGAAAACATTCATAACAAAGGACCTTTAGGAAGGAAATACATGATAAAAATGTTAGCTGGAACAAATCCTAATAAAAACTACCATAGTTATGGGGTAAGACTAACAGAAGACGGTTTAATGGTTGGTAATAGCCCGGTAAACATTGATGAACATGATAATATTATTGTTGGTAATCAAAGCTATAAGGGCACAAGGGGATTATTTGAATTATTATTTGAAAATAAGCCTTTAGAATTGTTAGTTAAAGAAAAAGACATGGAAGCATATAAAAAGATTTTGGAACAAACTAATGCATACAGGAGGAAGTATTCAGCTGACCAACCTGTTTTTAGATCAAAGTCTTTAAAATATAGAGAATTTGTATCCAGGTTAATACCAACAACGAGAAGACAACTAATGCCAATAATACCAAGAAAACCTGTAAAACGAAGGTTTGTGTCATCCACTTTGGATATAAGTGCTCCAGAACCAAGAAAAAGAAACAAGTCTGTTACAGGTACAGGTTTAATGAAGAAACTATATAACACAAATGTGATTTATTACAATAATATCAATAAATTGGTGGATAGAATGAAACTAATACATGAAGCTAAAGAAGCGGGTCATACTGGATTGGAAAACGAATGGGTGGCTTTAGTGGATGAACTCCGAAACCGTGGGGTAATCTCATAAAAATGCGTTACCCCCTAAAATGCTATTCAGTTGCACCATGAGTGTTGACAAGTTCGGACGTTACTCCTCGGATGGGTTATATTATGCCAATAGTTTAAAAAGAAGTGCTGGTTTACCACAAACACCTGATGGAGATTATGATATGAGTAATAAAAGGTTAAAAAACATAAAAGATCCTACGGATGAAAACGATGCAATAAATTTAAAAATATTAAAGGAAAAGATATCGCCAACATTAAGACTACAAAATAACACATATGACGCAGAAGATCATAGAATCATCAACGTTGGTAAACCAAATCAAAACGGTGATGCAATAAACAAAGGTTATTTGTCATCTGAATTAAAAAATACGTTAAAATTCAATGGGAAAACGTATAGTGCTAACAATAAACGTATATCCAACGTAGATGACCCTAAAGATGCAAAAGACAGCGTAAATAGACGTTATTTACATTCTTTGATACCTGAAAAGACAAAAGATGGATTTTCTTTTTATAAATTTGTTATTAATGATATAGGCTATCCAAAAACTGAAAACGATGCTGTAAATCTAAAATATATTAAAGATCATTGCATCATACGTGATGTAGGGGTTATGGATTGTTTTAATAATTGTTTAGCAAATGTTAAAGATGGTTCGGCGCCATCAGATGGTGCAACAGTGGGTCAAATGATGGAAACCTTAAAACAAGAAACAACCTCTTTTGTAAAACAAGATCAAGTAGTATCGAAGCAAGGGGATGAATTTGTTCAAGGTAATGAAAAATTTAATTTATTAACATACAAAAATGATGCTTGGGATTGCATGGATAAAAAGTTATCAAATATGGGATGGGGTTATGAAAAACATGATGCAGCTGCTTTATCACAAACCGTACATCTAGATCCAAATAAATATTTTAGATGGTTTACATGTAATAATAGAGTGATAAGAGACTTGGCACAAGGAAGAGAAGCAAATGATGCTGCAACTGTAGGACAGACCATTACAACATCATTAAAGGATAGTAAAGTGTATGATTGTAATAATAAACGTATAACAAACCTTAAAGACCCTGAACATGTAGATAATGCTGTCACTGTTAATTTTCTTATAAAAGTTTTAGGTAATGCGATATTTGATTTACACAATCATTTTACACCAGATATTCTTCAAGGAAAATCAGGTCATAATACTTATGCTGAATCCATGAGAGGTGAGTATATTAAACGAGAAATTTATAATAAATACTTTATTAACCCTAAAACGAAACAGTTTAGATCATCAGATTGGGGTGATATTGATATTTAAGTAAATAACTCAATAAATGACTTCATTTATGTGCAACCTGTCATAGAGTTAACACATGAGTTGCACATTGCCATTATAAAAGGACAATAATGACGTTCAAGTACATCAGTCCATATCGAGACACTGCAAGAAAAGGAGGTGGGATCACGTCCACAGCGGTTTCTCTGTTAAGTAAAGCTTTAAAACAAATTCCAGTAGGATCCATAGTAAATAGAGCAATAGACGCATTACCATACGAATTTCATATACCAGGAGGTTATCAGTATTGCGGACCAGGAACTAAATTGAAAAAAACGACTGGAAAGAGGCGATCCTGGCATAAACAAGTTAGATCAGGCTTGTAAAGAACACGATATCGCATATTCCACGTTTGCCGATTCAAAAAATAGATCAATAGCTGACAAAAAGCTTGCGGACATAGCTTGGCAACGAGTAAAATCAAGTGACGCTAGCATAGCAGAAAAAGCAGCAGCTTTAGCAGTAACAGCAGGTATGAAGGCTAAAACAGCAGTAGGAGGTGGAAGAAGGAGGAGAAGGAGAGTAAAAAGGAGGTCAACCACAAGAAAACATGGAGGAAATATAAAAAGAAGACGACGATCTACAAGAAAAGGCAGGAAGAAGCCCACCGTGTGGTCAATGGTAAAAAACGGGGCAGGTCTTTACCTAAGACCTTATCGTGCATATTAAATGAAAGAAATCAATTGGTCATACCACATAAAGCATTAACCAATATTGAATTATTTAAATATATTTCCTGTTTAAAAATACCATTTTTTCGCGGTGTGTTTATGAAAGACAGTTTACCAAAGAAAATGTGGCAAAATGAGACTGGAATTGTAAATTTGGATAATACTGAAGGGCCTGGCACCCATTGGGTTTGTTATAAGAAACTAAATAACAATGTATATTATTTTGATAGTTCCGGTAATTTGCCACCACCAAAAGAACTTCAAAATTACTTTAAATCTGCTAAAAACATATATTACAACTATAAAAGAGAACAACCTGATAATACTTCAATATGCGGCCATTTATGTTTGGAATTTCTAGCTAAAAGTATCAGTCACTATTGAGATGTCTTCCTATACGGTATCATTAACAGGAAAATCGTCCACTTTACGAAGTATCCTTTTTCCAGCGTTACGCTTGCAAAAAGGAAGGTTTTGGGAGGCGGCACTATTGGATTTTACAACGTACAACTCTATTCCCAATGTTACGGAAGGTAAAAATAACATATTGCATTATTATAAGGGAAAGGATGCTAGTGGAAAATTTACAGACTTACAAGAGTGCAGGTTACCCACAGGTTCTTATGAAATTGATCATATAAATGAATTTTTGCAAACTAAAATGGGAAAAGACAATATAACATTAAAAGGTAATAATAATACGATGAAAGCTGAAATTACTTCCAAATATTATATCGATTTCACTCAACCAAACTCAATTGGTGATTTATTAGGATTTTCCAACGATGGGCCTGTATTAGAACCAGATGTAACACATTCCGGTAAGAAAACCGTAACAATATTAAAAGTCAATAGTATAGACATAACTTGTAACATTATACAAGGTGCTTACAGGGATGGGGCTAACACCCACATCATACATACTTTTTACCCAAGTGTACCACCTGGATTTAAAATTGTTGAAAAGCCACAAAACCTGGTATATCTACCGTTGAACACCACTTTCATTTCAGACATCGTGTTGAGCGTATTGGATCAAGACGGTAACTTGGTAGACTTCAGAGAAGAGCCTATTACGATTAGATTACATTTAAAATCGACACTTTAATACAAAACCATGGGTTTAACATTTAAAAGCGAACAACCTACGGGAAACCGCATTAGTAGCTCTTCAGCTGTGGAGGAGTTAACACGCGAGAACATTCGTTTCTTAGAGAGAATTGGATTAAAATTAACCGAGTATGGATATACTGGATATAGCGCAGGGTCCAACATTCGACGAAACCCTATGGGAAAAAGAATATCACACCCACAACCCTTACACTTCATCGAAATTAAACAATAACGATGAAATTCGTATTCCCATACAAAATCAAGACATTTACACACTACCATGTGAAAGTTACTTGTATATTGAAGGACAAGTTACTAAAAAGGACGGTACTACTGTTGGTACAACAGTTCCATTTATAAATAATCCTATGGCTTTCCTATTTGATGAAATTAGATATGAAATATCAGGTGTAACAGTTGATTCCACTAAAAAAGTAGGTATTACGACAACTTTAAAAGGATTAACATCTATAACACCCAATGAAACCAATTTACTTAAACCTGCCGGATGGGTATTACCTACGATTGACACGATCACTCCAAATCCAAATGGATATTTTGATTTTCATATTCCATTACGTTTGCTGCTTGGTTTTGCTGAAGATTATAGGAAAATAATATTAAACGTTAAACAAGAATTAGTTTTGTTGAGATCTTCTAACGATAAAGACATTATTAAAGCTGCAGATGCTACTACAGATGCGACTTTAGAATGGAAATTAAAATTAGACAAAATTGTATGGAGAGTTCCACATGTTAAATTGGCTGACGAGCATAGAATGCTACTTTTAAGAAAATTAAAAGCCGATCGTGATATTGTTATTCCATTTAGAAGTTGGGAATTTCATGAGCATCCCAGTTTACCTACTACGGATCGACACACTTGGACTGTTAAAACATCGAATTATGTAGAACGAGCCAGGTATATTATATTTGGTTTACAAACAGGTAGAAGAGACGCCATTACTAAACATGCAGGACAATTTGATCATTGTGACTTGAAAAATATTAAAGTTTATTTAAATTCACAATTCTTTCCATACGACAATTTAAATGTGTCATTCACTAAGAAGAAATACAGTATATTGTACGATATGTACGCGAGATTCCAAAGTTCATATTACGGTAAAACAAATACACCTTTATTATCACCTGACAAATATTTCGATGCCTACCCAATAGTTGTAATCGATTGTTCTAAACAAAATGAATCAGTAAAGTCATCAAGTGTGGATATAAAAATAGAAATGGAATTCAACGATGCTATACCGGCTAATACAACTGCATACTGTTTAATTCTACATGATAAAATCGTAACATACACACCTTTAACTGGAATTGTTAAAAATGTATTGTAAGAACCGGTTTTGTTTCATTCCGCGAGTATAAAAGCAGAGCGTACAGACCGCTCCTCATCAGTTTGTTGCCTACTGTTGTATGGGTAGCATCGTATTCAATATGGCTTCTCCTAGTGGTACACCTGAAAATGTGGTAGATATTGAGAAGGAGATATCTGAGTTTTTAGATCCTCAAGGTCACCAGGAAGGAGTCGAACAAAACGTTTGCGGACAACTTCACGCCAGTAATAATGTTGAAGAAAAAGGTAAAAGAAGAAAGACTATACAAAAGAGAAAAAGGGATATTGAAGATAATATTTCTCCAAACATATTGAGTGAGGTATTTTTGCGAATATTTTACCCAATCTCTTCCAGTTTGGATAAAAGTGTTTTAATCGGTGTTATGAAATCTACAGATTATTCCCCTACTGTAATTTTAACTCATGGACCCAAAATGATTTTGTTTACGGACAGTGCTTGGGAATCGTTTATGAAACATTTGCATCTGCTAGAATGCTATTTAAGTAGTAACATGTTTGGAAGAAAGACAAGAGTAGGACTTTTGGATTCAAATGTGGAAATTGATATTATTAAACAACGTGGTGATCATCAGCTACGGTTTAGAGACACAACAAGACATGATAACAAAATTCAACTTAATCGAGAGGAGTTTTTCATTTTAACTTGTGCTACTGAACCTATAACAAGATACTTGAGACAACTGGTGTTTTCAAGTTCGATTATTAAAGATTATTTGGAAGACACTTTGGACAAACAACCGGACGCACCTATATTATACGGACCTGTAGATACTTCTATATTTAATAGAGTTCCTCATGAAGTACAGATGTGGAGACAATTGGAAAAGTACGCTCAACTACATAAGAAATCAGTAAAACAGGAAGAAGAGGAAGATGGAGGAGAAGAATCAAGTGTTAGTGATGAAAATGAAAACAAGGAAAATATAAAGATGGAAACTTAAATAACAATGGTTAGTTTTTAAAACAATAACCAAAATTTTGTGGGGTTAGGCCTATTGGGGACGGTGCCCACGTTAAATATACACCAACGCGCCAACAACTGTACGGCCGGGTATAAAAGTAGTACCTACCGTGGTGTGGAAATCAGTTGACCTCCTGACTTCGTAATGAGCAGACGTGTGACCTTCAAAATGGACAAGGGAGAAGAACAACAAGTAAAGTCCAAGCCTGGTATTATTGAGTTTCAAGCGTTTCGTGGTAATGATGATAGATTCATTATAAAAGAACTTGTGTTTTTGGACATGAATACAAGTGTTCCTTATTCGTTTTTATTTAAACCACCATGTTCTTATTCGTCTTTAACTAGTAAAGCCGCTACTACCAACAGATGGATTTCAAAACACTTCCATCATATCGATTGGTATGATGGTTTTACAAGTTACACGGACTTGTATCACATTATGCATCACGTTTCAGACAAGTTTACCAATATTTACACAAAGGGGCTGGAAAAGAAAAGATGGATCGAAGGATTTACTCATGTTCCGGTTAATGATGTGGAATTGGATAAGAATTATCAATACATGCTGGAAACCATATGTATTTGTACAAAAAGCCCAGAACATGATAAAGATAGACATTGCGCTTTGAAAAATGCCTATAAACTCGCCTCTTACCTTCAAAATGGGGAAGTGGGGAGTGGTGGGGGTAACGGAGAGTATATAAGTGGGGAGCAGACAGGGACCTGGCATGAGTATTACTCGAGATTCCGAGACGACAACATCTCCGAGCAAGAAGACGATCTGTAACCTGACCATGTCATCTCACCAGTTCCTTCAGACTTTGGTCGAGCAGTTCAATGCTCACTCCAAGTCAACAATATTACCTGTAAAGAAGTGCTCGGAACTAAAAGACGAGAAGCACTACATAATCCATGCTATGAAGAAGATGGAGACTACAGTTGGGGAGGCCATCTGCTGCAGTCTCAGCGAGGCGCCGTTTACTCCGGGGGATGAACCAAAGTTCCAGGTGTACCTGCCCAAGAGATTCGTCCATCTTCTACAAAACGAGGATCTTCGCTCTATTCAACCCGGGTGTCTATACCTGGTGTCGCACGGCTGCAAGGGTAGCAATTCTACAGAGTTGACCATCCACATCGCTGACAAGCAGCAGTGTTAGATTTAAGTTTTAATGTTGTACATATGTTGTTGTTGTAATGTTTTATAAATAAACGAATCATAAAAGACAAAAAAAAAAATAAAAAAAAACAAAAAATGCAACATATCAATATGTGACAAACTTCACGTATTGATATGTTGCATTTTTTTAAACTTCGCGGGTGACCTTGACCTTTGACCTTTGCATTTCACAACTACCCCCACTACCGTAATTACCCCCACTACCGCACTAGGATTCAAACCTGCTTGGATGCGAAAAACGGTCATTCTGTTGCCAACTAGCAAACGATGAGCACCTTGTACGAGCTTTGCTTACAACGAGTTATAACTGACGCATCTTTATTCCAGACGGCTTTACGAGATAATATCCCTATAACAGTAAAACAGGATATCGAAGAGTACAAGAAAGATAATAGAGGGTATTCGGGATACTCCTGGTATAGGTTCCAAGACGGGGAAAAGTTTTGTAGGCCTTGTGGCAATGCTGCCGTCAGAGACCTTCGACGGTTCGTACAGGAAGGTGGTAGAAAACAGTTTGGATTTCTAGCACCAATGTTTAGATTTGAAAACTACAAGGACACCTGTGCTATTTGTTCCATCCCTTTGTATCAATGGAAAAAGTTTAGAAGTGTTTAATTGCATCTTCCATACCCCCACCACCATTACCCCCACCACTTTTCCATGTACCTCCAAACGCTGTGCCTCGGCTTCATTTCTACTCCAGCAGCCAACCTAGCAACATCAGGATGTCTCTCAACGTCAGTTGCGCAAGTTACGAGGAGGTGAGCATCAAGACTCAGCAGGAGCTAAACGACTTATACAAGGAGTTGCAGCTGATGGTGGCACGAGGCTACCGTATAAATGTGCAAGTTTACGCTTGCAATATACGGAACACCCGGCAGTCAAAGGAAGAGCCTGGACACTCCTCAACGGCTTCCTCACCAGCATCCATGAAGACCGAGCCAGAAAACTTGGACTACTTCAGCTGACTAGCAGTTGTATTTCTTGTCCTAACCATTGTAGAATATGTATATTTTTTCATTATATTAAAGAAGTAAAAGAGCAAAAACACCTATCTTGTTACTGACATATAAGCTCAGTAACAAGATAGGTTTTTTTAAAACACAATTTGGATGACCTTGAAACTTCCCCCTCCACTGCTTTGTTACCCCCACCACTTGACTATTGGTGTACATGGCACATCGCAATTGGAAACCTCATTCCATCTTCAACAGCCACACCGACAACATCAACAATGGCAAACCTACCAACAGATGAAAGATGTCCTCACGCATGTTGTGACTTCGTCCACGAGTTGGAGAAGAGGATGCAGGAGAGGGCGATAAGAAGAAAGCAGATCCACTCAGAAAATATCATGATAGTCAACGGCTATCTTTTATTGTTCGGCCTTATTATGGTTGTACTTTTCATACTGTATGGCATAGTCACATGTGTCGGCAAGGTTGCAGAAGAAAACGCTCGCCACCATCAATTGGAAAGTTTCAATGTTACTTTGTAGGTTTTCCTTTTTTTAAAACTTCGTTTGGATGACCTTGAAAATACCCCCACTACTCCACCACACCCCCCACCACTTTACCATGTTCCTGCATGAGCATCACATCAACCGTCATTCCTTGTCCGACAAGCAACCATGGCAGACAACAACACCATCAGCCAAGCTGACTCCACTACTGATGTCGGTACAAGTACGGGTTGGACACTGTCGATCGATAGTGTACACTATTTGGAAACGATTTGCGAACGGATGAAGGAAATACTGCGGGACAACCCTGGAATCATAATACAAATGAATTTAAATTATGATTGGTCCCAAGTCAGAATGCAAGGGGACGATAACAACGGTCAACAATCTCCACAATATTCGCCCATGTCCCCGATCTACCCTTACGGCGAGTCTGACGTCGATGAAGATGAGGCTAATGAGGATGTGGGGGACAACGAGGCTGAAGAGGAGTAACCTTCATTCCTTTTTTTAAAACTCAAATTGGATGACCTTGAGAATTCCCCCTCCACTATTTCCTTTTTTTTAAAACCCAAATTAAATGACCTTGAAAACACCCCCTCCACATACTTTTGGTTTACCCCCTCTACTTTTCAATACTGTTACCACAGTCTGTAGCTCACATCATTCCTTGCTTAGCTATCATGGCGGACAGCACTCTTTCTCGAGTTGACTCCACTACGGATGAAGAATGGCCATTTTCCTGGAATGTTCATCTGCAAGACTCGGCAGAAGTGGATATGTTGCATGAGAAATTGGTGTATGTATTAAACGAAAACCCCAACATTGAATGTAGAATGACTATGGATTTCGATGCGACAGGGGTCCACACTCAACCTTCCACTTCCAGCCAGCCTGAACCTCAGCTACAGCCGAAGAACTTTACACATCTTTACACTCCAATACGGCCGGAGGATGTGGTTATCAGCGAGGCAGACTCTACTACAAGTTATATTGAGCCAACAAATTGGAAGCTTGTTGTTGACACCTTACACAAGGTGGACTTAGTATGTGACAAATTAAAGGAATTGATGATGCAAGATCCTGGTCTTCGTTTTAAAATTGATTTGTTTTTCATCTGGGGAGCACCTGCACGGGACTCTTCGTCTGACAGCTCTCTAAGTACAACGGATGAGGAGGAGGAGGACAACTAGTTATCTTTTTTAAAACTCCGTTTGGATGGCCTTGACCTTTCCCCCTCCACTGAGTTTATTTAAGGTGCACTCTCAATGACTGCAGCATCATTTCATCGCGCACCTTCACCACAGCAACATGGAGAGTCAACTCAACTACTGTTGCGAACGGAAATGTTTTTCATGGCCGAATGACATTGATGTTGCGGATGGCTTGGCGTGTAGAAAATGTGAAGCTTTTGGTCAATGCATGTGTAAGTGCAAGTCTTGGAAGAAGCCTAAACCAGAGTTGAAGACATTCCATGTGTACCAGATGAGAGGGCATAAGTACACTTGTTGCCCTGAACGTTGCATTGAATTCACATTAAAACAGCTAACTGGCTGCAAATTGTGCAACAATCATTTTGCAGGTTTTTGCAAACATTATTTAGGAGCCTGTCAGTACAGATCAACTTGGCATACAGAAGCACTCACTATCAATGAAATCGCTATAGATACACAAGAGTAGTCTTTCTACTCTTTTCTTTTTTTAAAACTCCATTTGGATGACCTTGACCTTTCCCCCTCCACCCACCTTAGTTTATATAAACCCCATTCCCACTGACCACAGCATCACTTCATCGTGCTCCCTCGTCAAAGCAACATCAGCTATGGAAAGTAAGCGCATCTCATGTTGCGAGCATAGGTGTTTGGAGATACAAGGCGTCACATATTGTGCAAAGAAGCGTTGGGAGGAAGAGACGGGGACAACCTATTGCTGTGAGGATAAGTGTTTCCTCTTACCAAAGTGGCAAGTGGATGGGCTGGCCTGCCGGCAATGTGAATGCTTCGGATGTTGCAGGTGTAGATGCAAGAACCAACAGCTGCCACCACCGGTACTACAAACTTTCAAAATCTACAAATCCAAACACTTTTATACTTGTTGTCCGCAGCGGTGTATTAAATTTCACTTCTCCAATCTTACCAATTGTCGGAAGTGCTACGGACAACCTGATGGGTGGTGCACCTGTTTTCTGGACTCCTGCCGCTACAGATCGGATTGGTTTACAGATCCGTTGGAAATTGATGAGGTCGCCCAGGAAGCACAAGAGTAGTCTTTCTACTCTTCAACTTTTTTAAAACTCCATTTGGATGACCTTGAAATTTCCCCCTCCACTTCCCCATATACCTAGAGTACACAGAGCCTGACAGTCAGTCACTCGGTGGCTGTCGTGGGGTGCGCATCGGTGTCGGCGCTCCGTTGTTAAGTTTTCAAGGTCACAGTAATATGAAATTGGGGGTGTTGTGCTAGTTCAAGGTCACCTGAGGGATTACCGATTGCCCATTTAGGCAGAGTCATGTCAGAAACTCGGGTTTAACTTGGCACTTTTGCCGTTTCTCGTCCAATATTCGCTCCAAGTGGTCAAGGTCACGGGGACTCGGACTGAAACTCGGAGCGTAGTGCGAGAAACGGCAAAAGTGCTAAAAAATTTTAAGTTTCTGCGTGACCTTGACCTTAGTGGCGTCGGTGACGTCGTTTTGATGACGTAAGGGGTGATGACGTCATCAGCACGTCATTTCTGTGACGTCATGGGTGTGACGTCATCGAAATGACGTCATTAGTGATGACGTCATCGATTGCGTCATCCATGACGTCATCGATGACGTCATTGGTGAGGTCATTGACCTCGATGACGTCATCCCTCAGGTGACCTTGAACTGGGCCAGCATCCTCAATTTTGCACTACTATTAAGGTACAAAGTATTGTTGTTTGAAACTTTTAAGTAAATTAATTGAATTGTCTAAGAGCGAATTTTAAAGAGACAAATTTAATTCTATATTTCTTTTGAAAAACGTGTGAAAAATATGTTTTGCTATCTTTTACAAATAGATTTGATTGAGCGGAAGCAATTTATTAATTGTCTATAAGTGAACTCATTCGCTCCGCTCACTCGCCTCCAAAATTAGCTGGTTCGCTACCTTCGTTTGTCACCAGGATATGAGCTTATTCGCTTCACTCTATCCCCCCCACCCCCCCCCCCACCCCCCCCCACCCACCCACCCCCCTGGTATGAACCCTCGTTCCAGTCTTTCGCCTTAAGATATTGTAAAATAACGATAACATTCAAGTGTTTAAGTTTATGTAACCTTTTCCTTAGTAATGACGTAGGAACTTGCAAAACAAAAGAGGTGAAGCCCTACTCAATACAGGGCATGTTCCAAACGAATGTTTGATAAAAACATAAATAAACCCATTGTAATGCCATAAAATATTTTATTTATTTATTTATTTATTTATTTATTTATTTATTTTTTTTACTTCAGTGGGCAGGATATTTTTCATTTGTTATCACAAAAAATATCTATGATAAAAGTAAAACCTGCACTGGGTGCAAGACAAACGCACCTTCCCGTTGCGCCGCGCCGCGCCGCTTGGTATCTCGGTTCACACGAGCGTAAGCCGCTTACCGATGTCACCGCGGAAATATCTCAAGCTCAACAAGAAACATTCCTTTCCCGCCTTACACAATCTAACGTGTTAAAACCTGCAGTTTAAGCTACTTTAGGTACGATCTGCGGGGTATTGGTGAATACCAGTGATGGAGGATATGAAGGAAGAGGATTTAACTTAAGAAGGTTTAGAAAACAATATTTAATTTACCTACTGATAAATGTTAAGAAAAAACTCGTAAGCCAAACCCCTCCTACAAAGAAAAACGAAGATGGTACAAGGGGAAAGATACAAACGTTCATCCGAATAAAATCACTGAACAAATTTCCCTAAAAATAGTATACTATTATGTAGGTCAGTGGAGTAGTGGTTAGCCTGCAGGACTTTGGAATCATGGTATAAATTTTGTGAGGTTTGCATCCGCGTTCTGCCGTAAAAGTTTATCTTAAGTAGCGAACATTCACTAAGTATAGCGGGTCACATCCTTACTTTGTCTAATACGATCTACGCACAGAGAAATAGTCTACGTGGACGGGGCAAGGGCAAAAAGAGGCTTGCCTACGTAAAAAACTCTATGCCAAAATAAAAAAATATCAATTTTGAAATTTAAAATTCTTTACCAAGCCACATATTGATGAACATTTTCACCAAAAGAAGCTGAAAAAAATCCATTTAAAATAGTGTATTACTGTCTTACTTAATTTACATCTTAAATAAAGTTACACGTTTTTCTCTTCTTTATTGCATTGCACTGGTTGAAAAAAACCACAGAAAAACGATCCACTTTCCTCGAGCTATTTCAGTAAGGTATGAAGGCTTAGGGAGTACTGCGCGCTTAAGGTGTACTACCACGAAATGCTTATATTACATTAACTAATATTCTATTAATCTGTTGGACAACCTGTGTCTTTATTGACATAATATAAACTTTAGATAAATTTAAAATTAAATCGAGCCACCACGATGTTGAATGTAGGTAAATAACTGAATTCGTTTTTAACGTAACCTGTGTTAAAGTATCAAAGTAATAATTGAAATATTATCATAAACAAATGCTAATACAACTGCTAATAGGTGCTGATTGAGCTAGTAACTGCTTCCGCCAAAGGTTAATATAAAATCTTTGAATATTCAAAAAGTCTAAGGGCCTTTCCCAAAAAGGTTTAATTTAAACGTTGTTTAATTCAATTTCTAACGTATGGTGAACTTTGTCTGAAGTGGTTTAAGTTTAAGCTTGTTTGGGGAAAGCAATTCTAAATAATTTTAACGATCCTACTCTAACACAATTTAATTATTAAATTTATTTTAGTAGAATAATGAGCTATCACATATATGGTTTCAATGAAATGATCGATCTACATGTATGTATAACCCAAAAATACATACACACCTTAAGCACCTTAATAACCACTTTAATACCCACCTTAGCAAATAGGCTAAAAAGAGCACAATTTGGCCAATGTCTTCTTTTAAATCAATGCCAAGTTGAGACTCACGTTTTAGCAATCAGCTGTGGCTGCTCAATAATTACAAACGCCGCTTGATCTCTGTTACTTATATTCTGTTTCAACAGCTCACCTAGCTAATTTTAAATAAAATTTGGTTGATTGAATGATACAAAATGATTATGGTATATGAAGCTGTGTTTCGAAAAATTTTTATGGTTAATGTTTACTTGAACAAAAAACAGAAAAATAGTACACAGATAAATGTGGTTACTGAACGTTTCAATCCAACATTATAAATTATTCTTGAAACGTAGAATCTCGAATAATGTTGTTCATTCCACCTACATCTCTGAATACACAAATCACTGGGGCAGTAAGATAAGAGAGTCCGTTGACATATACAACTAGAAATATTTATGACCTTATAAAACCTTTCCACTTTACAGTTACGATTTATTTTCAGCGTTTTATTTTGTAAAACTTTTTCTTATCGATATTAAAAAAAGGGGGGGGGAGGATTAGGAGCATTTCGTGCATTGTTCATTCATATACAATTTATATGAGACAAATATAAACCATATTAAGGATTCTTTTAAACTCCTTGGGTAATACCTTTAGGAAGCACTATAGAAATTAATAAAAGTAGTTAAATAATGATTTAAAACAATTTTAAGTTGACACTTGCAACTAAAAACAATACACTATGAAGTACAATCAATTGTAATAATAAATAATAAGAAATATATTGATGGTAATACCATTGCAAAACTACTGTATAAGTAGATATAAAAGGATGGTTCTGAAACACCCTCGTAGTTTTTTTTGACCGCTTTCAGCTTCAAATTGAAACCGGTTTTTGACCGGATTCTGGCCGGTTTTGGCCAAATATCAGCCCATTTCAGGGCATTTTTTGGGATTTCAGACAGTGATTTCAAGGAGCATTTTAAATATAATCCGGGGAACTACGAGATGCCCTCTTAAGTTAACCATAACTTTTAAATGAAAAGCGGCAGACTCCCCTTACTGCAATCCCACCCGAAGCGATAAATCGCAGTTGCATTGATAACCTCAATCGAATGCACATCCGCTCGATCACATCAGACTTGATAAACACCGCGCCGCCAGCCACCAACAAGTCCGCTGGTCTAGGCGCTAACGTAACAGCGCACCACCCGACCGGCCCAGGTTCAAATCACGCCGAGGCCGGAGAATCTTTTTGAGAACGCCAAATCCACAACTAACGTATACATACGTTTTCTATATATATATATATACATTTTATATAAATATTTTTATTCTATATAAATTTATAAATATTTATATAAATATTTTTATTCTATATAAATTTATAAATATTTATATAAATATTTTTATTGTATATAAATTTATAAATATTTATATATAAATATGCTAGGGTTAATAAAATGATTTAAATAGGTGCAATTATTATCAAATACATTTATGCCTTTATGAGCAGCGGCCACTCCACATCGCATTGCCATAGTGTCGCAACGCGGCAGTTGGCCACTGCTAGGGATTTAAATAGATTAAAATGATTTAAATAGGCGCAATTATTATCAAATACATTTATACCTTTATGAGCTGCGGCCCCGTGAAAATCGTATATCCGCTGGGGTAGCAAATTGCAACCCCCGTGCTTTTTCGGTGAATTTCATTTGTCCAGTTTATTAATATTATTAAAATAATAAATTTTGGTATGGATATATACAAGTAGGGGATAAAAGCCGAAGGTAAGGAAGGGTGGAGCCGGTGGAGCCGGTGGAGCCCCCCCCCCCCCCCGAGGACCACCCACGTCGAACCCCCCCCCCCCAAGAAAAATTTTTTTTGCCGCGAATTTTTTTTTTTTTGCCGCGAAATTTTTTTTGCCGCGAAAATTTTTTTGCCGTAAAAATTTTTTACCGCGAAAAATTTTTTTTTACCGCAAAAATTTTTTTTACCTCGAATTTTTTTTACCGCTAAAATTTTTTTTATCTCAAAATTTTTTTTTTACCGCGAAAATTTTTTTTACATCAAATTTTTTTACCTCAAAACTTTTTTTTAACTCAAAAAATTTTTTAACCGTAAAATTTCTTTGCCGCAAATTTTTTTTTCTCATACCAGAATGATACACTTCTCCGCGTCATCCACAGCAATCCGCGGCAAATCCGCGGCAATCCGCGGCAATCCAAAATAGTAGAGGCATTTGGCCAGTGCAGCTATGAGTCATGAATAGTAATACAACTCTTTTTAACATTTGTTGTATGGGCAATCCAAAATAGTAGAGGCATTTGGCCAGTGCAGTTATGAGTCATGAATAGTAATACAACTCTTTTTAACATTTGTTGTATGGGTAATCCGCGGCAATCCGAGGCAATCCGTGGCGAATCCGCGGCAATCCAAAATAGTAGAGGCATTCGACCAGTACAGCTATGAGACATGAATAGTAATACAACTCTTTTTAACATTTGCTGTACGGGTAATCCGCGGCGAATCCGTGGCAATCCAATATAGTAGAGGCTTTCGGCCAGTACATCCATGAACCATTAATAGTTATGCAACTCTTTTCAACATTTGTTGAATATACTTTCATATTGAACATTTTTGGTATTTTCATTTTAAATTTTGCATATAACACACAATGTGTTACATTGATACTTTTCCATTTCATTTGGCCGGAGCGATGGAAAGGAATGTGGAGTGGGATACTATTACGTAACACCCTTCGTGCCATCCTTTGTCGACAGGCCCAGACTGGTATAAGCCCCCAGCCACCTGCACTAAACACTTGCACAAACAAAAAAAAAAAGATTTATGATGTCTAGACATTGTGGAATGCGGCCGTCGACGAACACCTGCGCTCATAAAAAAAAAATAAAACAAGATTGCTGCCTAATTGAACACCTGCATCCGGCCACCTGTCGGACGACTCATCTCAGGTTTCATCGACCACCTGCACATTCTACAGAGAGGGGAGCGAGACAATGAGCATCCGTCTGGCCTCACCCCTGCGTGGGAACGTCTTCTAACCATCTGGCGAGTTACATAACATCGCGTTTCCTATTTCCCACCAAACCCACGCCACGGAGCTGCGCGTCCCTTTCACAACCGACAGCTTACATAACAGAGGTTGCGTAACTAAGCCGAGCGCGCGTCATCCATTTACTCCTCCACCCGGCCTCTGTCTCCGCCTAACCATCGTAGTGAACGGTCGTCCCTGCGCTTCGCTCCGCCTCGCTGCTGCTACCTTGTGCCTGTACCAGTGATTGTACATTCTTTGGATATTCATCACTTCCATTGTAAGTATTATTCTCATGTACAGTTAACTAGTTGTATTTAAAGATAGATTTTGTGATAGGTCTTAGTGGTTTTGCCTTTGTCAAGTTACTGAAAGAGTAGGATGCACATAGTTTTCACAACCTCTTGCACAATAACGTTAAAATATTAACGTATGCAAACTAAACACTTTTAATTTTTTGAACTTTTCTAAAATAGTAGTCAGGTTTGGCTGCGCGTGGACTATGAATTGTAGCGTAACTCTTTAAACATTTTGTTACGTTCTTTCATATTGAACGCAAATTTTTATTCTAATATTGAGTTTCTGTAACGTTTCCTTGTTCTAGTAATGTAACTTTTGAGACTTTATATTCAACGAAAACTATTATTCACTAGTAGAACAGTTTTAAAGACTTTATTTTGAACTTAAACTTTTATTGTTATTTGTAATTTCTTGTGCACTAGTAGTATAGAGGTGTAAACGAATCTTTGCAAGCATCCTTTCCGATTCCCTTAACTCTGAGAACGACGTAAGACAAGACTTTTAAACTATTTCTTGCATTAATACGTAGCATTATTTGTTTATAGATCATCATGAAAAACGTTGTGGAACGCCGCTTCTCCTGCACCCAGTGCTACAAATCGTACAAGAAACGGGACCATGTTAACCAGCACATGCGTTCTGCCCACGAGGGAGTGAGAGCTACATGCCCAGACTGTGGACAAAATTTCACGAGGGTGTCCGACCTTCGCCGACACATCGCTACCCAGCATCGTCAACAACCTCAAAAGCCACTGAACCCCGCATTCAGGCCAGGTCAGTTTCATTTTACTTCACACATATCTTAAAATTTATTCATACTCACTAACCTTGATGCTACTAAACAGTAAAATGTTTATACACTTTAAAAATTCGCTTTCATTTGTACCACGATGAAAAATAAATCCAAACAAGTATTTACTTCTCTGCTTGCTATTCGTTCTAGTATAACCAATGTTAACATATTATATTTCCAATTTAGTCTAGCAATGACTTATTCCTTTGTGTTAAACATTTCATTGTAAACTTTCATATCGAACGTAAATTCTCATTTTAAATTTCTATAACATTGTTTGCGTTTTCTGTTGAAAAGATCCATATTCTAACTATGTTCATGCTTTTAGGATAAAATATACTAATTATGTCTGTGCTGTTCATTATAGACTTTGTGACTATGCCAAGTCCAGTGGAACCGCAGCCCGACCCATCCTACGTGCCTTCGTCAACCTCCGCGGAACCCCGACCCGACCCTTCTTCCGCTCCTGACGTCGAGCCAAAACCGGATATATCACCAGCCTCATTGCGTGCTGGAAATCCTACCACATGTATGTGTTTGTATTTTACTTCAAAATTTTATTCAGATATAATATTTGTAATTGTTACTCGCACACAAATCCTTCATTCTTACATTTATTATTCCAAAAATTTTGCAAGGACTATCAAAGAAATTTTAAAATTAATCTAAGTTACGACGTAAACATTCGGAAAAATATTTATTGTAATTTCTTAAGGTTTTACCATTCAATGAATTCTAATACAAAGGCTATTACCAAAAATTTTAATTTCAGTCGCATATTTATACACTCAGAATAATTATCCCTGTTTGGAAACATTTATCTTTTTCAGGTTTACCATTACTACGCATGCGACTATATCTATATGTGTGTTATTTCAGGTCATGTGTGTGACGGGTGCGGGAGATCCTTCAACCGCAAGGATAACTTGAGGACCCATGCCCTATTCAACTGTAAAGCAACACTTACGGAACGACAGTCCGAACAACCAGCCAGAGTCCAACAGCAATCGCATGCCCCATCGACAGACAGTTCCTTCATCCCTCTCCATGAAAGTTCTTTCATCCCCATTCCTCTAGATATTCGCATTAAACGTGCTGTGCTCAGTGTTAGAAATATAAAAAATGAGCGATGCTTTGAATATGCCATCTTGACAAAATTTATTAAAAATGCTCGTAATTATCGGCTTACTCCAAATCATTTTACAGCAGAGGTTAGGGCACGATCTAATTTGAATTTCGAGGGATTGGAGTTTCCAGTCAGACCAGACAAAATACACACGTTCGAGCGCAATAACCCCGGCGTAAGTATAAATGTGTATGGTCTGGATAAAAAGAAAAAGAAGAAACATAGTGAGCAACAAGAAGAGCACTATGTGTATCCACTACGAGTTACAGACAAGGAGAAAGAGATGCATTTTGACCTTCTTTTCCTATCTAATGAAAATACTTCACATTATGCTTACATTAGTAATTTCAGCAGGTTGGTGGCTAGGCAGTTAACTCGAGGTTATCGTCGGCTATTTATTTGCAAGACATGTTTTGCATACTTTAGCAGTAGGCCGAATAAATTGGGTATCAGAGGCGCAGAACGACTGGAGGAGCACAAGCTTTATTGTTCATTGCGCAATCCTATTCACAACAAAGGCCGGAGGAAGGGATTAGCGCATTTCTTTGGACCACCCCCTTCTGCGAGTCTACCTACTCAGATGTTTCAACCAAGTCCTGAGCGACCACAGCAGCTAGCAATACAACAGCAGATTCGGAGATCGCCTTCGTTTGGCGAAGCGCAGCTCACTTCAAGTTAGATAATTCACTCCATTGGAATTTTGTAAAGCAAGAAAAAGAAGACTCAAGATGTAAATAACCTTTATAAATTTGATAGTTTTCGTAAGCAATAAAAAATCCATGTACATTACAGCATAAACTACTGTCTTTTATTTTAAGATGAAACCCCAAATACCCTTACTTTAAGAAAAATGTGTATGTCATTATAGTTTTAGTGTCAGTAGCCTGACGATGGTGGGACAACGGTGGGGAAAAAGTAGTATGCTTTAGAAACATTTAGATCATGAAGTGTAATGAAACTCTTCAAACATTCGCTGCATGTACTCTCATCTTGGAAATTTTAATTGTTGCACATAACACATTGTGTTACATAATTACTTTTCTTTTTTCCTGTTTCATTT
Source organism: Neoaliturus tenellus (assembly GCA_030545055.2). Classification (NCBI taxonomy): domain Eukaryota; kingdom Metazoa; phylum Arthropoda; class Insecta; order Hemiptera; family Cicadellidae; genus Neoaliturus; species Neoaliturus tenellus. Next base: position 256,650,725 of record CM061533.1, on the reverse strand, counting down.
TATTTACGTATGCTTTTTAGTTTCTGTACTTACAAGAATAACTTAAACTAAGGTTTACAAGTAATCCTCTACTGCCCCTCCCCCATCGATGCGATGATCAGAAGACTATTCACTATAAATAGTATAAACACTACTATTGTTTGCTTTTGCATTTCTTGTATTGTAAATTATTTTCATATTTTCCTTTATATGAATTGTAATGCACACACACACTTTTTCATTCCTCTTGTATGTATCGTAATGTAAAGATTTTTCTTGTAATAAAATGAATACTCAACAAACACCAATATTTTTATTTCCTTTAAAATGTATGTGTCGTTTTTGTTAAGACTCACTATTTCAAAGTCAAAAGTACATCTTTAAGATTTGTCAATGTCTGTTAGTTTAACCTTTGTGCAGACTCGACATTACAATTATTTTCAAAGACAAAAGATTCTAATAACTTGGTATTTTACTTGAACAGTCTAAAGAGTCTAATAACTTAGTAACCGCACAATTTTAGGAGACTCATCATTACAACTATAGTTTTCTTTCAAAGTAAAATACTCAAAAGTAGATGAACTTAAAACTATGTTGGGAAATATCAAAGTCAAATTTTACAAAATTTTACATCTTTGTGCAGACTCAACATTTATAATTTACTCGCACAGTCAAAAGAGTCATTTAACTTAGTAACCGTACAATTTTAGCAGACTCATCATTACAATTATAGTTTTTCTTTCACAAAGTAAAAGACTTAAAAGTAAATGAACTTAAAACTATGTTGGGAAATATCAAATGAAAACAAAAACTTCAATACACATTACTAGAAAATTTATCGAAAAATCTTAAATCTAATATTGGATGTTTTATCAATGAACTATGTTGGGAAATAACAAATGAAAACAAAAATTTCAATACACATTACTAGAGAATTTAATGAAAAATCTTAAATTTAATATTGGATGTTTTATCAAAATAAACTTTATAAAAGTCAAATAAAATATTTACTTATCACAACACCAAATTGCATACCTAATCACACTCATACGACTTATCCTCTGTAAAACTATGCAACGTGGATAAATTTAAAGACAAGAGAGTATGAAATAGTAAGTTTGATTTTCTATTACAATATGTTCACATAGCAAAAAGAAAATAAAATTAAATTAAATTAAAATCACGTTACGTATTCCACAATAGTACATGATAGAATGAAGGAAAACATTTGTTTTTTATTTCTTTCAGTATGTAAGTTTCGTTTTTGAACAGACTCACTATTTCAAAGTCAAAAGTACATCTTTAAGATTTTTCAAACCTGTTGGTTTAACATGTGTGCAGACATGACAATACAGTTATTTTCAAAGACAAAAGATTCTAATCACTTGTAATTTTTCAAAGTGCAAAGAGTCAGTTGATTTAATTTGTGCAGACTCGACATTATATTTACTTTCAAAGACAAGAGAGTCCAGTAACTTAGTATTTTACTTTCAAAGCCAAAAGAGTCTGATAGTTTAGTAAAGCGAGTGTTTTTAAACTGTACGAAGTCACACATTAGATTTAGTTCAATGTAGAGAAAGAGGTTCGTTGGTTTAATCTTTGTGCAAACTCGACATTACATTGACTTTCAAAGACAAAAGAGTCTAGTAACATAGTATTTTACTTTCAAAGTCAAAAGAGTCTGTTAGTTTAGTTAGTATTTGTACATATTTGTGCAGACTCGACATTTATAATTTACTTTAATAGTCAAAGAGTTTAGTAGCTTAGTATTTTACTTTCAAAGTCAAAAGAGTCCGTTAGTATAGCCAGTATTTGTACATAATTGTGCAGCTCAACATTTAAAATTTACTTTCATAGTCAAAAGAGTCTAATAACTTAGTAACTGTACACTTTTGGCAAACTATAACTTGATATTTTTCAAAGTGTAAATATTCTTGACATTGACTTTCAAAGACAAACGAGTCTAGTAATATAGTATTTTACTTTCAAAGTCAAAAGAGTCTGATGGTGTAGTTAGTATTTGTACATGTTTGTGCGGACTCGGCATTTATAATTTACTTTAAAAGTCAAAGAGTCTAGTAGCTTAGTATTTTACTTTCAAAATCAAAGTGTCTGTTAGTATTTGTACATGTTTTTGGAGCTCAAAATTTAAAATTTACTTTCATAGTCAAAAGAGCCTAATAACTGAGTAACTGTACACTTTTAACAGACTATAACTTGACCATTCTAATAACTTGATATTTTTCAAAGTGCAAATATTCTGTGGGTTTAATTTGTGCAGACTCGACATTGCATTTCCTTTCAAAGTCAAAAGAGTCTGATAGTTTGATAAAGCAAGGGTTTAAAATTGTACGAAGTCACACATTAAATTTAATTCAATATAGAGAAAGAGGTATGTGAACTCCTCACGCAAGATCAACTATTAAAAAGCCAAGACAAAAAGAAAAAAAAAGAAAAAACAAAAGAAAAAAACAAAAGTAAAAATAAAAAAATAAAAAGTTGAAAAAAAACTAAGAAAATAGAAAAAATTTTAAAAACAAAAGAAAAATAGAAAAAAATACTGAAAAAGTAAATTTTGCAAATATTGAGGTTTAAAGAGTCCATTTAAGGACACTTGATGCATGCGCGCGTTTGAATTTTACGCGCGGATGGAATGCGAGCGCGCGAAAGTAAAGTATATTATATATAATATATATTAAATATTTAATATATATTAAATTATTTAATATACTATTACTTAATATATATTAAATATTTAATATATATTAAATTATTTAATATATATTACTTAATATATATTAAATATTTAATATATATTAAATTATTTAATATAAAATATATAATTATTATTCTATGTAATAATATTTTACTAATTAATGATATTAATTAAATTATTTAATATACTATTACTTAATATATATTAAATATTTAATATATATTAAATTATTTAATATACTATTACTTAATATATATTAAATATTTAATATACATTAAATTATTTAATATACTATTACTTAATATATATTAAATATTTAATATATATTAAATTATTTAATATACTATTACTTAATATATATTAAATATTTAATATACATTAAATTATTTAACATAACCGTTAAGTACGATATAGGTTAATTATTTAGTTTTACTATTAATTCTTATTGTTTAGAAGATAATTATTGTATTATGTATAACATTTTATTAATTATCTCTCTTAAAAAATAAAAAGTTGAAAAAAAACTAAGAAAATAGAAAAAATTTTAAAAACAAAAGAAAAATAGAAAAAAATACTGAAAAAGTAAATTTTGCAAATATTGAGGTTTAAAGAGTCCATTTAAGGACACTTGATGCATGCGCGCGTTTGAATTTTACGCGCGGATGGAATGCGAGCGCGCGAACGGCATGCATCAAGTGTCCTTAAATGGACTCTTTAAACCTCAATATTTGCAAAATTTACTTTTTCAGTATTTTTTTTCTATTTTCTTTTGTTTTTAAAATTTTTTCTATTTTCTTAGTTTTTTTTTCAACTTTTTATTTTTTATTTTTACTTTTGTTTTTTTCTTTTGTTTTTTCTTTTTTTTTTCTTTTTGTCTTGGCTTTTTAATAGTTGATCTTGCGTGAGGAGTTCACATACCTCTTTCTCTATATTGAATTAAATTTAATGTGTGACTTCGTACAATTTTAAACCCTTGCTTTATCAAACTATCAGACTCTTTTGACTTTGAAAGGAAATGCAATGTCGAGTCTGCACAAATTAAACCCACAGAATATTTGCACTTTGAAAAATATCAAGTTATTAGAATGGTCAAGTTATAGTCTGTTAAAAGTGTACAGTTACTCAGTTATTAGGCTCTTTTGACTATGAAAGTAAATTTTAAATTTTGAGCTCCAAAAACATGTACAAATACTAACAGACACTTTGATTTTGAAAGTAAAATACTAAGCTACTAGACTCTTTGACTTTTAAAGTAAATTATAAATGCCGAGTCCGCACAAACATGTACAAATACTAACTACACCATCAGACTCTTTTGACTTTGAAAGTAAAATACTATATTACTAGACTCGTTTGTCTTTGAAAGTCAATGTCAAGAATATTTACACTTTGAAAAATATCAAGTTATAGTTTGCCAAAAGTGTACAGTTACTAAGTTATTAGACTCTTTTGACTATGAAAGTAAATTTTAAATGTTGAGCTGCACAATTATGTACAAATACTGGCTATACTAACGGACTCTTTTGACTTTGAAAGTAAAATACTAAGCTACTAAACTCTTTGACTATTAAAGTAAATTATAAATGTCGAGTCTGCACAAATATGTACAAATACTAACTAAACTAACAGACTCTTTTGACTTTGAAAGTAAAATACTATGTTACTAGACTCTTTTGTCTTTGAAAGTCAATGTAATGTCGAGTTTGCACAAAGATTAAACCAACGAACCTCTTTCTCTACATTGAACTAAATCTAATGTGTGACTTCGTACAGTTTAAAAACACTCGCTTTACTAAACTATCAGACTCTTTTGGCTTTGAAAGTAAAATACTAAGTTACTGGACTCTCTTGTCTTTGAAAGTAAATATAATGTCGAGTCTGCACAAATTAAATC